>OZ010579.1:123967283-123992283 GCA_963932145.1 Acanthosepion lycidas
GATGCGGCAGGTCAATCAGAATTTTATCCACCTGTCATCTTCATTGTCTGGGTTCTCAGAATTAAGTACTTCCTAATTTGGGGAATTCTTCTCTTCCACGGTTGATGGTCAAAGTCATTAATCCACCCCATAACTTCCACCTTCTCTTATTACCATCACCAAACCAATATATCTCCTCCACCTTCCCTGATGTCTCATCTGCGTCCGCCACCCTCCAACCAATGGTTGTCGACGGCCTCGGGGTGAATACTCACGTCAACCCCATGTTTTTCATTGTCCAAAATTGAAACAGAACCCAGACGGTTTTCCACACCTTTGGGGCTCTGTCACGGACATTCTCTAAGAAAATTCATGTCTCCAAATTATGAATTTAAATCCTATCCGATTCTCTCCTCTTACCTTCACAGCATCAATCAAGTGTCAAAATATTTTCTATAAGACCTGACATAGATGAATGTTGTTTTCTCAGCTAGCTGTCTAGTTCTCGGCTTTTTTGAGAAATAAAATCTTCAATCTTTCCCACTGGAGTTCATTGGTATGTCGTTCGGTCTATTTATTAACCCTTATTATTTATCAGAAGTATATCGGTATATTCGTCGATATATTCATTCAGCCTAGTCATTATTTACCAGTAAGAAATAGTGTCACACTTAAATGAATGGTTGTGAATCCAGCTGGTCAAATCGCAGTGCAATTATTGATAAAATCTCGGCTTTGAGTACCATAAGAGTTGGTGTAATTTGAGAGGATAATACAAAAATTACGGATGATTTAGTGATTTACTGCAAAACCCATGGCGGACAAAATGTTTCAGAACGGTTGAAAAAATAACAAAATAATAAAAAAATGACAGAGAATACTGGAATTATTTAATATTTAGTGTGAAGCCCTTTAGCTTCAATCATACTTTGACATCTTCGACTGGATGAGGAAATTAAATTTTCAATTTCTTGCTGGGTGATTTTATTCCATTCTTCCTGAAGGGCATTACATAATTGTTCGGTTGTTTTCGGATTTCTGGCATTCGGACGTTCCAGAATATTCCACACATTTTCAATAGGATTGAGATCTGGGCTTTGAGCAGGCCAATCCATAGCAATAACCTTTTCAGCCTTGAGAAAGTTCATGACCACCTTAGCCTTGTGACATGGTGCATTGTCCTGCATGAATACTGGTGGTCGCTTAGTTGAATTTCTCAGCACATGCAAGACATGATCTTTTACAAGTTGTGTTTAAACTCCTGCATTTACCTTTTCATGTAATCGCACCAATGGCCCACACAATCTCCAGATATCATCCCCCAAACCATCACACTTCCTCCACCGAATTTAGTCTTGAGGCATTTAGGCAACAATTTTTCACCTACTTTTCGACGAACGTAACTTTTCCCATCTGGGCCAATTAACATAAACTTAGATTCATCACTAAAAGGCACCGTTTACTATGTTTCTTTAGACCACAACACATGTTCGGTTGCAAAGGTAAGACAACACTTTTTATTCTTAGAGCTGATCAGTGGCTTCACTGCAGGTGCTCTTGCATGTAGGTCATGTTCAAGTAAACGACGAGGCACAGTTGTTCGAGATAAAGTTTTCTTCATTGCAATGCTCATTTCCCGAGAAACAGCAGCAGCAGTTTTAAATCTGTTCTTTTTAACCAACTTTACCATAGCACGATCTTCTCTCTTGGTCGTTTTTCTTGATCTATCTGTAGACTTTCTTGATTCACACGAACCACAATCATCGTAGACCTTAAGAATACCGTGAACAACACTTTTTGATTTGTTAACAATCTTTGCAATAGACCCAATACTTAAATTATCGTTCTTTCGAAGCTTAATAATCTTCTGACGAATTGGTAACAGAGTAAGTGGCATCATATTAACAAAGTATACTGCAGATATTCTTACTAATGTTTAGTAAACGAACCGTCACGTAAACAATTTAAAAAAAAATAGAGTTAGCCGGTTAAATATACTAAAACAAGGAATAAAAGCAACCGTTCTGATTATTATGGGTTTTGCAGTAAATCACTAAATCATTCATAACTTTTGTATTATCCTCTCAAATTACACCAAAATCCCAGACAATAACAAATAATATCGTATTTATTGTCTGTGAAAATTATAGAGTATAAAACAACTTTGATAAAAACTTATATCTACTTTTCTGAGTAAAACAATGGTGTTCTGAACATTTTGGCCGCAACTCTACAGAGACTCCAGTTCCCACAAATGAAAAGGAGAGTGCGAACTACACAGAACAGAGAACAAGTCTGGACTGAAATTCATTGCACAATCCATGCAATTTATAAGATTTTCGGTGATAGCACAGCCAGAAGTATTGACTAGCTGGCACTTACGGGGATCCGGATTAAGAACACGTGATGGAACATGGTGCCTAATCCTACAATCCAAGTGTTGGGAAGTCCTTCCTATGTAGTTGCTACCACAACCACAATTAAACAAATAAATAACCGAAGAAACATGAGAAGGAGGAAGAGGATCCTTATGCATATATATATATATGTATATATATATATATATATATATATATATATATATATATATATATATATAATGGAATTCAGAGCAGCATGGATTCATCCCGCTCTTATCTTAAATAACAACTTAAAATAGATTGTTTGAAGAACACAAGGACTGACCAAATGTCATGTTAAAAAATAAAATAAACAGATGAAACCTACAAACAAAATTTTATTTTCTCCATCAAGACATTCATTTCTGTATTTCACTGCTACCAGTAAGCAGAATTTTTCTCCTGATGATGGCTATATTGGCCGAAACTATACAGTTACAACTTCAAAATGAAAATAATCAACTTCAAAATGGACTTCTTTTCAAGTAAAAAATTAATCAACTTCAAAATTGGTTCAGTCAACGTCAAAATGGAACAATCAACTTCAAAATGGAATAATCAAATTCAAATTGAGAAATTGTCAAAAACCTAAAAACAATCAACTTCAAAATAAGAATAAATAGCTTCAAATTGAATTTTTTTTTAGTAAATTGAAAATTATTTTTTCAATTAATTTACCCCATGAGTAAGGAAATTGACTGTTCGTCTTCATTATATAGATGAAGAAAAATACAAACAACTTAGAGGCCAAAAAAGATGTAAAAGTAGGAGAAGAAAGTCCCGTATGGGAAAAAATGATGATTGAGGATGATGCTGGAGAAACCTCTACAAAAGAACCTGAAGAAGAATTAGCAACAGCTCCAAAAAGGACTTACCTCAAGAAAACAGTGGCTGGCGAAAAAAAGGCCCAGATTTTAGCTGCACATGCCGCAGCAGGAAATTGGAAAGACCTGGCAAGAACAACTGGTGTGCCTCTGCCAACAGCGTACCGTTGGTTAGACCAGGGTGCTGATAAGAGTGACTCTAAGGAAGGAGCAAGAAAATATAAAATTACGCAAGAGCATAAGAATTTTATGGCCGAATTAATTGAAAACTCTCCTAAGGTCACTCTCCAAGACATTGTAAATAAGTTGGTCGAAAAGTATGAGGTTCGTGTGACGAAAGAATGCATAAGAAAGCACTTGAACTCCGTGGCCTTTACTTTAAAAGCGGTTCATTATGAACCAGAAGCTGCCAATAATAATGTCAATAAGGCGTAACGTAAGGATTACGCAGTAGCTTTATTAGAATTTCAGTCCCAAAGTGTGCTAATTCTTTATATGGATGAAACCAATTTTAATCTCCATATTTCAAGAAGAGAAGGTCGCTCTAAAAAAGGCCGGATCGCGGGGAAATAACATCCATGTTATTTGATGTATTAGTAATAATGGATTAATTCATCATAAAATTAAAAAATGTTCTTTCAAAAAAGAGGATGCGAAAGAATGGACCAGGGAGTGCCTTAGAAAGGCAAATGAAATTTATGAAAGTGGAGTTATCTTAGTTATTGATAACGCTCCTTGTCATACTTCAATTGAAGATGTTGTGGAGGAGGATGAATTTAGGCAACACGTAATTTTCAGACTTGCCCCCTATAGTCCGATGTTAAATCCCATTGAAAAGGTTTGGTCAGTCATTAAAGCTGACGTAAAAAGAAGTATGGCAGACTCAATTGTTGGGATTTTAAGAGGTGATGGCCAGGGATATTTAATGACTAAAGAATTCCGCCTCAGCAAGATAGAAGCGATGATCTCCGAGGCAATTAATAATATTTCCCCTGAGACTTGCACTAACTTCGTATATCGAATACAAAGATTACTTCCCTCTGTATTTAACTTAGATGATGTAATCTTTTAAATAAATTTCTTAGCGGTGTTTATATTTTTTTTATCCCTTTTAAGTAAAAATAAAAGAATAAATATTAAATTTATTAGTATTATATTAATTCTCAGTTTGAAGTTGAATAATCCAATTTGAAGTTGATTATTTGTCATTTTGAAGTTGTTTTCCAATCTGAAGTTGATTAAACCATTTTGAAGTTGATTAATCCATTTTGAAGTTGATTGATCCATTTTGTAGTTGATTAATTTTTTTACCTGAAAATAAGTCTATTTTGAAGTTGATTATTATCATTTTGAAGTTGAAAAGGTATAGTCGAGGAATCTAAATGAAATAATAAAAACGAAAGAATATTAATATACAACCCAGTGTGTCTGAAGATTTTAATTTTTTAATATTTTTTATTGTTCAAAACGTATATATATATATATATATATATATGTGTGTGTGTGTGTGTGTGCGTGTTTGTCTATGCGTGTGCGTAGATAGATAGATAGATAGATATTAAATAAATCCCGTTGTATTCTGATATCACATATTCAATTTATCAGCGGAAATCTCAACTTTCTTATCGAACAAAATGCGGCTATTAAAATTCCGCCACGCGTAAATAGTTTAGTTTAGCATTTCTTTCTGGGACAGCGAATGCAATAGACTAAATTGCACGTAGCTATAAATCTCCCACGTTTTACGACCAGATCCCAACTGGATAGACCTGAAGACATTTCTTCTGCTTGGTGTGCAATCTTATAAGACCCAATAGGAGGTAGGACTATTAAAAAACCCACTCCGAGCGTTTTATATATTTTCCTTTTGCTTTTATGTTCTCTGAGTGGGCACTCGTGTGCGTTAACTGAAGCAGTCCTCACAAAATGATCTATGCCCAGGCTTATTCACTCCGCTTATCATTCGCGAAGTATCCAATTGTCACTAACGTTGCTGAAATTTCAATGGGTATCATGCGAAAAATGGAAAATTACTTTCATACGAGATTATTCAAGGGATAAATCATTACGTGAGTTATCAAGATGTAACGTGTGCAATCATGCTAACAATGTTAACTTCCCAAGAGCTGTAAATTGTATAGTTTAAACGCTACTTGGTTTCAACCTCTGTAGGACATTTTCTTCGATATAAACGTATACTAATTTTATTTCAAAACTTTGTTTATTATTATAATAATTATTATTTTTATTTAAATAAATTTTTTATCGTACAAAATTTAACAATAGCTAGGAAAAAAGCAAAATTATATGTCATTTTTTTAAAGCGAAAATACAAATAGAAGGAAGGTGTGTGTCTGATTTTAGTAGAAACCCTTTTTCGATTTTATCTAGGTCCCACTTCAGATATCACCTCAAAGTTCTAGAGTCCTTGTATATCAGAGCCCATGGGCCTTCCCTTTGTAAACAGAGGGAATGCTTACTGGGTCTGAATGTTATTGAACTTTAGTTTCTTGAAATTCATATTTTTTCCTTCGTCTTCCATTCTATTATACAAATTTACACGCTTATATATTTTTTATATCTCAAAAAAGTAAATTTTGATAATCCTGGGGTGAAACCGGTTGTGTTTTATCTTTTTTTAAAAAAAATGGCATGTAATTTTGCTTTTTCCTAGCTATTATTATTATTATGATTTATTATTTCCTTTCATTTCTGTTATATAAACATTTTCTTCCGGGTCCCAACCAGTGATCTAATATCAGAAATAGTTTCAGAACATTATCCACTGATCATTTTTATAAAAAAACAAAAATAAAAATAAACTAAGATGACACATTTTGCATAGATATGCTGCTGTAGCTGTGAGTACAATTTTTTGTAATTCTTTAAGGCATGAGCTACCAGGAATCCCTTGAAAGGGTCTACCTGAACATTTTCCAATCAATTCGAGGGCGCCAACTAGTAACTGAATTATTGATATTCACTTGTAGCACATCTTTGACATTTCAACTTCAATATCCTTGTGTTTTGATAGGTTTTTATATGTCTTCAGATAAACAATCCCCAGTGACTGACTTGTCAATAATAAAGTACATTCTGTTTTTCTGTTATTTGATCACGATTTCTTGGCGATTAGTCTTATTGTTCTGTCTGTGTGTATTGTAATGTTTCATAAAATTGTTACAGGTCATATCTCTGTAACCGGGTCTGGTTGATATTGATGCGAGTTTCTTGAAGCTTTCTTCCCGTAAAAGTTGCAGATTTTCCCTGGCTGCTGTTAGACCACTTTATCATGCCAAGTTTTATATTTAATGTGTGCTAACACCGTGAAATCCGATACCAGATGGTCAATAGTTTCTGTATATTTATCACAGAATTTGCATTTCCAGTTAGCACAATATTTCACTATGTGCTTTTTGGTAATTTCTAGTTAGCAGGCTCACCGTCCTGCACACAACGAATAAAGCATTCAATTTCAGATTTTTACCCTGCACTAGGTAACCACTGAAGAGTATGGGGTTTGTATACACCAGCTTGTTTCGTACAGGTAGAGTATTGACCATGAAAAGGCTTATATTGCCATAGTTTCAGCATTTGGTACATGTATTTTTTTGTTTTTTAGTCTATTTAAAAGTGCAGTAGGTTATTATAGTTTACTTGCACTTCTTCACCCACTTGAAATTCACTTTTAAATTTCTTTGCTTCTTTTATCACTGTATATAGTTTCTGATGTGGGCCCAAAGTCGGGACCACGGAAGGAAAACACGGAACACGGATTTGAGGTAAGAAAGATATATTAAACAAAAAGGTTACAGAGATAGTGTAAGTGTAAGCGGAGCTTACGATGTGCTAGTGTCCAATATTGGTAGTCGTACGCGGCTGATACTACGGTATTAGGATACTCACTCTCTCTCTCTCTCTCTTTCTCTCTCTCTCTCTCTCTCTCTCTTTCTTTCTTTCTTTCTTTCTTTCTCTCTCTCTTCCTCTTCTCCTAGAGTGTTATATCGCATACTTTATATAATTCTGGAAGAGTCCATGTTGTAGGTATGTTACGGTCTCTCAGCACCTCTCTTCCAAGCGTTTTCTTTTTTTTTTGAAAAGGAGAAAAAAAAACATAAAACTGATAATACTTTTTTCTCTTGGGATTTTCGTCGAGCAGTTGAGTAAATATCCTTTTTCTTCCTGAGCGTCGCACTTCAGGAGACATTTGGGGCGTGTCGAGATCGAATTGATCGAATATTGCAATGCTCTATCTGTCGGTGTACCTAGTGCCATTTTTAAAGCCCTTTTTAGAATGTCCACGAACCTTTCGGTCTGACCATTCGACCTAGGATGGTACTGAGGCGTTGTAATGTGGTTCACCTGATATGACTTGCAGAAGTCTCTACATTCACTTGATGTGAATTGAGTGCCATTATCTGTAACTACACAATCTACCACGCCAATACGCGCGAATAGCTCGTGTGGAAGTCCGATCGTGTAGTTTGTAGTTGGTCTTTTGCATTGTAGGACCTCAGGCCATTTTGAGTGGCTATCCATAACAATGAGGTAGTACATGTTGTCTATAGGCCCTGCAAAATCGACATGAATTCTTTGCCATGGATGGTCTGTGTTTGGCCATGGTCTGGACGTCGTGGTTGGAGCTTTTGCTGCAAGCGCGCATCCTTTGCATGATTCTATCATGTCTGCTATGTCCTTGTCGATGTTTGGCCAATAAACATAGCAGCGCATGATGCATTTCGTACGGTTCTTCCCCGGATGTCCCATGTAAAAATCCCTGAGGATTTTTCTTTGTAGGCTGTTTGGAATCACTACGCGGTCATTGTATAGTAGGACATCATCGCAGAGGGAGAAAACTTCAGGCACATTGGGGTCTTTGTTGCGAATTTTGCTTTTTATGGATTGAATGAATTCATTCTCTCGAGACTCCTTTTTAAGTCGGCCAAAGTAACTGGGAGATCTCTTATGGTACTCGCGATCATGTTTTTGATTTCACAATTTGTCCTTACAGTATCCATGATGGAGTCTTCAAAGACTTCTCTATTTTTTAGAATGAGTCGCGATAAACTGTCTGCATGGCAAATATTTTTGGATGTTAGGATCTCTATCTTGAAATTGTAGTTTAAGAGAATCGTTCCCAAACGAAGTAGTCTATTTGCAGTATAGACTGGCAGACCTTTTTTAGAACCAAAAATTGTAATTAGAGGTTTATTGTCCGTCTGTAGTATAAACAGTCTACCATGTAGATATATGTGAAACTTTGTCACAGCGAATATTAACCCTAGATCCTCTTTCTCTATTTGAGAATATTGTTTCTGAGCTGGAAGTAGATATCTTGATGCGTGAGCCACAGCTTTTCGCGAACCATCTGGCAGTTTATGTAGAATGCAAGCACCGATGCCGTACGAGCTTGCATCACTTGCGACTATAATGTCGAGACTAGGGTCGTAATGGGTGGGGGAGAGGTCTAAAGTAAGAATTTTCTTGATCTTCTCGAATGCGTCTTGGCATTCCGGGGTCTATGACCATGGTTTGTCCTATTTTAAAAGTTGGTTGAGAGGCCCTCTCAAATTTTGCATGTTCTTAATGAACCCTTGGTAAAAGTTAGCTAGGCCGAGGAAGCTTTGTAACGCTTGAACGTTATCTGGGGCCGGCATGTTTCTGATTGCGTTGGCTCTTTCTGGATCCGGCCGACGACCGTCTTTATTTATGATGTGACCTAAGTATTTAATATCTGGTAAGAAAAAGTCACACTTTGCCTCCTTAACATTAAATCCGTATTCTTGTATCTTTTCGAATACGTTTATTATACGGTTCCGGTGCTCTGCCGTAGTTTTACTAGTAACCAGTATATCATCCAAATAGGCTGTTGCGTAGTCAAGGTCGCCCAGCATGGCGTCCATGACCTGCTGGAAAATTGCAGGCGCAACCTTTACTCCAAAAGCCAGTCTGTTGCATTTGTACAACCCTCTATGGGTGTTCATGCGTCCGAGAGGTCGATTTTAGAAAAAAAAAATTTCCACCATTGAGTTTATTGAAATCTTCTTCAGGGCTTGGGAGAGGATTGTGGATTTCTTGCAAGGCATCGTTTAACCCTGTGGAAAAATGTGCGCATACTCGTATTTGATTGGACTTCTTTTTTACGTAGACCGTAGGTGCTGTCCACTCGCTGAAATCTGTTTTTGACGGAATACCTGCTTGTTCGAATCTATCTAACGCTTTGTTTATTTGCTCTAGAGCAGCGAAAGGAACATTCCGTTTCTTTTTGAATACCGGTTGTGCTCCGTCCTTCACCTTGAACTTAGCTTTCATTTTACTACATTTCCCAAGGCAGCCAGAAAAAAACCTGGAGAAATTGTTGTTTGAGTTCCTTTTTTAGATTTACCAAATTGGACGTTGTACTTTGTATCTTGCGACAAAATGTACTCATTGGGCAATCCCAAAGATTGAATTTTTCTATTCAATCTATTCCAAATAAGTTATCTGAAGTTTTCAATACTTAGGCTTTGAGCATTTTGGTAACTCACCAGTTACGGATTTTGCTGTTTGATCCGTTTTTAATAAGGTCGGCTTGTTTAATTTTCGCCAAGTACGCCAGTTAATGGTTGAAGATCAGAACCCGATTCAAGCTGGAATTTAATGGACTTATTGAAAATATCCACAGTTACATATTTTCTTAAATTCCTATCGACAATTTTGTCAGATTGAGCTGCGTAATTTTATTTTGGGGTTTTCTCGTTCTGTTGGCGTACCAGCACAGAGTTAAAGTATGCCCACTTTTATTGCAATTTTTGCAATATTTTTTGTTCTTAACTGGACAAAATTTCATCCAATGCCATTTACCACAATGGTAACATGCCCCGGGCGGTTTGGTTAACTTATTTGGGTTTTTGTTTACTGCGGAATTTAGGACATGAGATTTGCCTTTTGTCTTTTTGAGGGGAATAGGAGGTAGACTTGCTTTTGATTTTATTAATCTGAGCCACACCTGATTCTTCGATAGTGTTTGAGTCACACTTTACAGATATTACTCTTTGACAGTCCTCTGCCAGTTTTTGGAGAGTCAATCCTTGTTCGTTCTCAAGCTTAGTCAGTACCCGTCGTCTGACTTCGGCGTCTTCTGCTGATACTAGACCTTGTGCGAAAATTAAGCACGTGAAATCATCGGCAGTCAGTTCGGCTAGTTTAAAATCATAACGAAGCTTGTTTTCCGATGCTGCAAACGTTAGAAAATCTTGCTGGTTGTCTTTGACGTTTGTGGAACAAGGTATTGTTAGGCCCGAATAGTTCCGATAGTAGCTTAATAGTCTCTAAAAAATCCAAGTCTGTGTTTTTTTTTCGGTAGTATGAAGTCTACGAACCTGCTATGTTCTGTAGTTCCCAGTTTTCTCAATAGTAGACGTTCCTTTTTTTACTGGGCCATTGTTCACAGTCTACGTTGAAAATATCTTCGTAGCGCCTGTAAAAGGCCTCGAACGTTTTGTCGTTCTCTGGTACGTATTCAAATGTTTCCATTGAATTGTAGTTTGTATTCTGGGAGAATATTGTATCTTTTTCAGAGTTTGAGACTTTTAATGCATTTACGAGTAATTCTTTAAGTTGTTTCTGTTGTAGTTCAGCATTCTTAAGCGTAATTTGTTGGAATTCCATTTGTTGTTTATGTAATTCCAAAATAGTTGTTTTTGTCTTTCTTCTGATTTTTGTTGCCGATCCAAATGTACTTTTAGCATTTGGACGATTACTTTTTTAAAATCTTCCATATTTAGACAAACAAAAATTACAGCGATTTTTTGCTGCTTTGAAACCCGTGTACCAAGGGGAGGTACACAAAATCTTGATAGATATTTTTTTTTTTACAAAAAAAAAAAAAAAAATATATGGACAGACAATTAGTTACACTAAACTAATTATGTGTTTAGCTTTTTTTTGCGATTCCGTGGTTCCGTAATAAATTTTCGCGACACTTATTATGTATTTTTTTTATGGAGGTACAAAAAAGAGAAAACTCGCCTCAGTGAATTTGAGGGGAGAATTATTTTATGCACGAGTTCAACTCAGTTACAAAAGAAAAAAAATTTAGATAGTTTTTTTTGAAAACTTGAATCGTAAGTAGTACTTCGGCTCTTGTGTTGTCAGTTTGTTTTATGAACAAACTGGGTTTTTTTTTCTGTGCGTGGGTATGTAAGAAATCGTTTTCGTAATATTATTTGGACAGACTTTAATATTCCGTAGATGTCGAATCGCTTTTTCGTCACTGCTGTTTGGTATCGGAATATTTTTTTTAATATGTAGACGCTGGGTGTTGCGTTTAAATCGCTAATGTAGTAATACCAGCTTAATTTCTCGTTCAACACTGCTGTGGGAACGCGTGGAGTTTCTGTGTATTTTTCGAGTACTCTGTCGCTATTGATATGGTGAGAACGAAATTCTCGAATCATTCTGTCGCCACTGATGTGGGACCGGCAAGACATTGAGGTTTTCGACGTGAATGCGTTTCTCGAATTCTTCATCGCCACTGATGTG
Source organism: Acanthosepion lycidas (assembly GCA_963932145.1). Taxonomy (NCBI): domain Eukaryota; kingdom Metazoa; phylum Mollusca; class Cephalopoda; order Sepiida; family Sepiidae; genus Acanthosepion; species Acanthosepion lycidas. The sequence continues at coordinate 123,979,009 of OZ010579.1, forward strand.
GGACTGGTAAGGTATTGAGGTTTCGGCGTGAATGCATTTCTCGAATTCTTCGTCGCCACTGATGTGGGCCCAAAGTCGGGACCACGGAAGGAAAACACGAAACACGGATTAGAGGTAAGAAATATATATTAAACAAAAAGGTTACAAAGATAGTGTAAGTGTAAGCGGAGCTTACTATGTGCTAGTGTCCAATATTGGTAGTCGTACGCGGCTGATACTACGGCATTAAAATACTCTCTCTCTTTCCTCCTTTTCTCCTCGAGTGTTATATCGTATACTTTATATAGTCCTGGAAGAGTCCATGTTGTAAATATGTTACGGTCTCACAACAGTTTCTTATTTATTTTCTGTTATTTGGCGCAGATAATCTTCTAGTCTTCTCTAGTTTCGTGACACATTTCAAGACCGATTCTTGTAGCTTTGTAAGAGAGTTCTAGTTGATCTAATCCACTACCTCCTTCAGATCTGGACACATACTGAGATGATAGATGCGATGACACGTGAGAAGCTTTTTTCGCATCCACTCGCTTAATGTTAGCTATGCTCCAGTTAAGGACGTTAAACTGCATAATATCAGAAAAACAGCCAAGGTGTTTATGGCTGATATTGTTTTGTGTATCCAAATCCATATTTCATGCAAACGCACATCTATTCTGTTTTTAATTCCTCCTTCTCCTTCTCTGACTGGAATGTATCTATAGGCTTTTTACTGTTCGAGTTCCCTAGTTTCAGTGACAATGGTTAGAACTAATGAATGCGCTTCCGTAATACTTTTTTTCTTGAATATAACTTTACCTGAACATTACATTCATTTACTTGCTAGTGCCCCCTAGTGAAAGTTATGAATCCTCTTCTTCTACCCCCAACTATGGGTAGATAGCAGGACAGACCGGGTTCTATAGCCTTGGATGGCGACTGGTCTAACTTAGAAAGAAATGGCAACCTACAGCGGGAAAAAAACTGCCTCGTCAATCATGCATCGAAAGATACATGATCGCCTAAACTTGTATGACGTATGGTATATAACTGACAGAAAATACTTGATAACTTAGAGGATTTTAACAGTGCTTCCATAGTTGATCAATTTGCGTAACGATCGCCTGATCCGCAACTTTTCAAGGGGTCATTGAGATATCTAATGCGATCACCGTCGAAATAATTTTATTATCAAACGCTTCACTGATTCTGGCCGTGATAACAGTAACGGACGAAAGCCATTCTGTTGTCTTTCAAGGTTTCTTTTTGTTTAGGTGTTCAACAATTTTCTTGTTAATGATAGATTCATTTTTTTTTTTTTGCTAATGCCACTAAGGAAGAAGATTAAACTATATTGTAACGGGAACAAGGACTTACCTGTAGTCTTTCATATATGGCAAACACTAAGCACCTTCCATGGTCTTGGGAAACCTTTTTAGGTTGCCGGTTAAACAGCTTCCCCAAGGTTAAAGATAGTACTAGGTCAAAGTTCTTCAGAGCAGCTACAGGGATTTTATTCGAACCAGTTGCCTTCACCGAATCAAGACTGGAAAAAAACCTTAGCTGATATAGAAATATTACAAAGCATTTGTTCTATGAGTTGGAGAATGTCAAGTAGTAAATATTGTTTGCTGTCCAACCAAAAGTGGGCAAATGTCCATAACAAAGAAGAAACAGGGAACTTTAATTAGAAACTATTAAAAGAATGCTCACCTGCTTTGTATTATCAATGCTCTTATATGGCAGAGAACGATAAAGAATTTCTTCACAGACGACGAAAAGCTGTGAAACGTGGCACTACAGAAAGTGATGAGAATAGAATAAACAGTAGGTAATATGCTAGGAAGTGTGAAGAAAATAGAATCAAAGAGAACGTTTGGAACATTTTTCATTTTTTAATGTGAAAAGAAGACTTAGAAATTTTGACTCTAAAAGGACATAGTAAATACAAGAGAGAAACCTACATAACGTGCGTCAACATTTGGGTAGATTTACAAAGGATACAATAAGGATCAACCATGACCTGAAGAGACAAAAACATATCAAAGAAGGTATCCGACAATATCATTATACTATGATTGGATACATTTAAATTTTACTGATCTATTTCATGGCTTATATTACCTTTATTTTTTACAAATATATTGTTAATTCCATATCTGTGTGAGAATTAGGTGATCACAGCTATCAAAATATCCTTTTTCTCATTGGCTGTGAATTATCATTAAGGAAGTGTTTTCACGTTGCCTTCTCCTCAGTTCAGAATTTTATTTCTTCAGATATGTTTCCACACAAGTCTAGAGAATATAATGTAGCCTGCTTCCTCGAGCTTTAGAGGAGAAGAGACGGCACCTAAATCGATGGTAGAAGAGGGTTGTATGAGAGACAGTAAAAATACAAGCATTGATAATGCTTAAAATGATAGGCAATTGTGGAAGGCAGTGATCGTCCATGTTATCAATGGACAAAGAACATACAAGAAGAGGATACTATTTAATTATTTACTGTCATCAAATCTTGTTTATTTAATTATTTTTGTTCCGTTTTGTTCTTTTCATTTGAAGTTGAATCCATGAGAATTCAGGATATAGCTTCGCATAAAATAATAAAAATCCTTTTTTGATATAAAAAGAAATACTCCCTAAAACCATTTTAGAGAGGAATGGTTCCGCTTGGACGGGAAAATTCCAAAATGCATGACCGATTATGGCTGACAGTTTTATGCTTTTGCAGTTTCGGGAAAGGCTTTAGAGTGTTAACCAACCCAAGATATTATCAACGTTAACCATGGAAAGATTAACGCAAGCCTATATGTGCGCAAGAAGATGGGTAGATAGGAAAGTTGCAAGTTTGAATACAGCACGGAAAACGCATCCATTTTTAATGCATATCTTAGAATGAGTGTGGAGGATGCACATGTTCGTATATGCTTGTCAAATGTTCCAAAACAATAACAATGTAAAGAAATGAAGGATGAGGGCAAAGAGCGTTGAAGTGTCTTTAGATATGGAGATATAGGAAGCGTATTTTATGACATAATAGATTATTGAAGACATTGAAGTAGAGAGAAACGACTCCATCGCCCATATTTGACTGAGTTCAAATAACATTTATTTTCGTGTTATCAAGGCAAATTTATGAAAATCTAAATTTTCCAAAGGGTGTTTCGGTCTGTGTAAGGGATATTGTTCTGAACGTGAAATTGGAGAGCGGAGTTCAAATTTCAGCAAAGTCAGATGCATACATATTTTATTAATACGCATGAGAAATGCATGAAGCCGTCTCTGCAAACATACATACACGCCCATATAGCCAATGACGGTTGGCAAGCCCGTGTGTGTGTACATAAATCCAAAATTTAAAAAAAATCATCAGTTTGTCTGACGATCACAAAAGGGGGAAACCCAAGGTCACAAACTCACATCAATAAATATGTTAGCTCTATCACTGGTATTGAGCTCTTTCCAATAAGTACCGCGCATATATAATATATAAATAATATATATATATATATATAATAAATTGCATATATATATATATATATATATATATATATATATATATTTGGTTGGATTGATGTGAGTTTGTGACCCTAGGTTTTACGCTTTTGCGATCGTCAGACAAACTGATTAATTTTTAAAAAATTTTGGGTTTATGTAGATTACGTGTATTGGCAATCTACATAAACCCAAGATTTTAAAAAATTAATCAGTTTTTCTGACGATAGCAAAAGTGTGAAACCCAGTGTCACAAACTCACATCAATCTAACCAAATATGTTAGCTCTATCTCTGATATTGAACGCTTTCTAATAAGTACCGCGCATATAATATATAAATAATTATACATAAATATGTATATATATTTATTTATATTTATATACACACTTTTCACATGTATATATATATATATATATATATGTGTGTGTGTATGTATGTATGTATGTATGTATGTATGTGTGCGTGTGTGTGTGTGTGCTAGATAATCAGAAACAATATTAAATCTAAGAAAATATTTTAGAAGCAATAAAATATGCTACAAATAATGTTAAAGTCAAAATAGTACTAGTTAAAAAATGATGAATGGATTATTAATGGAGGTTATCTTTCATCCTCCATTAACATGTGGAATATTCAAAGAGGTGACCTTCCGGTTGAAAACACCAAAATCATGCAAATACTGAAGTTCACATATTTAGGGAGTATTTCAACAAAAGCTGGAAGTTATGACACTGAAAACCGAAGGGGTATATAAATACAAAATATGACGTCCAATACCTAAAGAAAGTATTAAAAAAACAGGAAAATTCCCTCAGAACAAAGAAGAGTGTAGAAGAGATATGCGTTCTTTAAATAGATAAACTACCTTCACTTTATCATGATGCTTTCACGTAACCATTTTGGTAACAGTACACTTCAGAATTAAGAGAGGTAGAATGATTTCCCTATTAGAAAATAAGTAAATATAGGTTGGAAAACCTGCTCGGTATTTTTATTTAGTAATTGTTTTCGATCCCGTTATTAATTTGACTGTATTATAAAACCAAATAAAATACAAGCATGTCAACTGAAACATGTGAAACCTCACAGATAACTTTAGGTTTCTATATCTCTCTCTCTCCATATATATATATATATATATATATATATATATATATATATATATATATATATATATATATTATCAGGGAGAGAGCAAATATAATTATGAACAAATAAAGTAAGTTATAAACAAACCAACATCGTACGAATGTAATATAAAAACAAATAAATATATTAACAGTACTCATCAACAAATCTTTTAAATACTGTGTAAAATGATAGTTTGGAATATTCTAGTTTCCGCACGTACTCCTAAGAGTCTTAACGATAGGTGTGACTTATGTTTAGAAGAATAAAGGAGAATAATAAAATGCAATAATCTAAGCCAACTATTGAATCAAAGGAATGAATTACTCCTAAAATGTCGGCATAAGAACAAATTCAAATTTCCATAATGTAGGTTTAACTTAATTAGCTATTATTTTTCCATAATTTTCACTCTCTTCAAACTCTTCAAATGTCGAATGTATAACTAATTCTAATCGCTTTATTCTCCGCTTTCTTTACACTATATAAATTAAAATTTATAAACTTTCCCTTACTCTAAGATCTCACCAACCCTCGTTCATTTAATTCCTTACATCATTTTATCTATATATTTTAAAGTTATTTTTAAATTCCTTTCTATTCCTGTTTTAATTTTAAATTAATATTTCATTCTTCATATAACCCAAAATTAATGTCATATGGTTAATATTCGAGTTAATTTTATAAAAATTCTTCCTGGCGCAGACTCGTGCCTTTCTGACATTGAAATGAAGAAATTCTGTATTAGTTTTTCGACAGACTTATTTTTTTTTTTTTTTTTTTTTACTTCCAGACTGAATTTTTATTGCTGACACGAAACTCAGTCCACAATCGGGTTGATAAAACAAACGACCAATATTTTCGCCTGCCAACCTAAGCTATTTCCCAAATGAGCTAATTTGGATTTTATTGTTTATATATATATATATATATATATATATATATATATATATATATATATATATATATATATATAAACAATAAAAAATTTTAGGTTGGTGGAAAATAATGACGTAATAATGTCGTTTTTTGACGTCCATTGTATTTAAATGCTCCCATTTTTAAATGGTAATTGACGTCTATGCCATGGCGATACTGGTTAATGAACAAAACAACTTCAATTTTCTTTATAATAAAACACGCAGTGTCATGGATAAATCTAGAATTAATCCGTTCATCTAGCAGTGAGAGTTCCTTTTTTCACATGAAGTACTCTACATGACTTTTATTTCCCGCTGAATGAATGCATTTTATTTTCCATCTCTAAGACTTTGATTGGCGACATAAAATTAAAAACGATTTCCTTTTTTCTTGTTCAAATCTGCCACTCGGTTTTGGACGACGGAATAATATTAACCAGAAAGCGAATAAAATATTAATAAAAAGGACATCAAATTAGTGACTTAGGATGTTGATTTGTCGTTGAGATGATTCCTGCGAACTAAACTGAAAAATAGATTGGAAATATTAACCATAAATCTTTATGCTGGCAGACATCAACATCCGTCTATTGGCAAAGAGATAATATTTCGGCATCAGTGAATCAACCGTTGATTCGCTTGGAATTTTTAAGGAGTAAATACAGGAAATGGAAGAGAAAAAAATGTCGGCAAAATAAACATTTTTAATAATGATATTGGAAGTATATAAGAGATTTAAGTTTAATAGCGTTTTTGGCAGGAAAATTTGTACCTTTGCCATGTGTTTATATGTGTGCGTAATTGTTTACGTGCTTATATTTATAGTGATTTGCTAAGCCCGGCTTATATGTGGCACAAGACCGAAAGGATGGGGCTCCCAGTGAGGTTCGAACTAACTACTCAGTCGAAATTGATCTAGCTAAACAAGCTTTCTAACCATTACACCACATCGAGGTGCCCAAGTGCTTATATTTGTAGGCGTGTCTCCGTTGTTTTAGCATATTGGCTAATGTGTGCTTATGTATATTTGTGTGATTTTTCAGATGTGTAGTATCGATTAAGTTTGTTTCTTTACTCTAGGCTTGCAATGTTGCATTTCGATTTATGCAAAATTTACTCGATAGATTTTATATTCATGTTTATTCATTTTCCTTTTTAATTTTCAAAGTCTTATCGGGATCGATATATTATGTTTAATTTTACAAATACATTTGATTTTTCGGGGAAATTATTGTAGGGGACATGCTATGGGGAAATTATTGTAGCGGACATGCTAACTTGGATAGCTACAAAGAAGGTAATAAAACATTTAAGACGCAAGGGGTAACTGGGGGCAAAAGAAATGGTTAAAACATCATTGAGTAAGATGGACAATAAAAGAACAAAGTTCATAATTATTTATGGTAATATTTGATAGGAAAGCCAGAAGCTGAGTGTTTAAACTTAGGTTTACATGTAGCAATTTCTACAGTGAAGATAGGGAGTGACAAATCTAATATTGATTTATATTCAGGAACTCGGGGTACCAAAGTGGAAAGCTCATCAAAGCAATTGCTATGAGTATATTTGTAAGAAAAGGCACACGAGAACTAAGTTAGGGCGGTATAAAAGTGACTGAATCAGTTCTTCTCTGGATTTTGTCAAGATATTCAGTCTATCTATCTATCTATCTATCTATCTATCTCTCTCTCTCTCTCTCTCTCTCTCTCTCTCTCTATATATATATATATATATATATATATATATATATATATATATATATATATATATATATATATATATATATGGTGGAACCTCGCTTCATGAATTTAAGTCGTTCCTGAAGGCCGTTCGTAACCCGAAATGTTCGTACACCGAAACTATTCTTCCAACAGGAATCAATGTAGAGAAAATGTCACAGTACTGTAAAATTGGAAGAGAAAAGCACGGCACAGCACACGAATGTATACAACATGGCGGTCGATTCATTACGTTCGGGTTAACTCGGATCGGCAATGTTGTTTGGAAACCGAAATTTCCTTCGATAACCGAGGTAGTTTCATCTGGAATGTTCTGTTCGAAAACCGATTTGTTCGACATGTGGGACGTTCGAAAACCGACGTTGCACTGTGTATCAGAAGCATTAGTATAGATATGACAGCCATATTCGGTACCTGGAAGAATGGTAGGTTTATAAAATTTTAAGATAGATTTTGATGTGAAACATTTTCTAGCCGACCACAGAATAGCAATATTCTTCGCAATAAAAAACAAAAAACAATTGATACAATATAACCATTCAACTTTATCTCAGTGGAAATCTCGCCATGTCCACTGTGCTATGTGTACTTGAGGACACACGACACAGTGGATAAAGGCGTTAGTTAGCTCCAGTGACAGTAACCAAAGAGTGTGAGTTCAATACCCGGTTATGGTCGTGGAGAATTTGCAGAGGGGAATTATCAGGAGATAACTGATAACTGACATCCATTAAACATGGCACGTGGATCTAGAACATTCTACCCCAGTGAGCGAAATAAAGGGTTCTGTTCGACATTCTGACCACCTGAAGAAGGCCGGAGCGTTCAACGGCCGAAACGTTGTAATAAATATGGCGACAAAGATGAGGACAATAGTCCGAATAATTGGAGTTTCATGATTTAAAAGTTATTTTCCCTATCCCAAAGAGATAAATTATACATATTGCTATTGTCCAGGTTAGAACCAAGGAAGAACAACACGAACACAAGAGTAGAAATAACGAAGGTATATTACACGAAATAATAATATAAGATGTAGAAGGTGTTAGTATGACTGTCAGTCTGCTTTGGAGTGAACTACTATCGGCTCGACTCGATTTGGCTCTCTCTCTTGAGAGGCGTAGTATACATAGTGTTAGGAAGAGTTCATTATGTAGTTATAGGTAAGGACCCATCACACACATTTAAACAGGTTAAGACTTCATAGAGATTTTGAGGTATTTTGCATGTTGTAGTAAGAATGGTAAGTAACAATATAGTGTTTTGGTGTAAGTATAGTTTGCTTGGGTCAATAATTGTGATTAGCTAATTTTAATGTAAGACATATTGAGGACTATCTTTCCTCATAACCTCCTTCGGCCTTGTGCCACATTATCTGTTGTTGTTTTTTTTGTTTGTTTTTTAGAAATGAATATTACTTCCTCTTTGGCACCTAGATTTTATGTATTCAAGCTTACTGCTAAATTGGAGTTTAAATTGCTAAATGTAACCGTAAATCTATGCTATCAGATTCTTCTCTCGCACTTCTCGCTTGTGGAAATCTCTTCCGGTTTCATGCTTTCCCGTCTACAATGATTTTCAAAAATATAAATGCCAAGTTAATTGTCTTCTGTCTTATTAATTGCTATTCATTTATTATTTTCTCTTTTTAATAATATTTTCTTTTTCTCATATTCTCTCAAACGCAGTAAAAACTTGCGCCTTAGTGGCTTTGTTACCTTTCTTGGCGGTGAAATGATTGGAAGAGTGAACTATTGTCTAAAAGACTATTTGACAGTAAATTGCTTGTGCGATTTTTCAGTTCTACTTTTGTTTGAATATTTGCTCGTAATAGGCTTTACACACACAAACACACACACACATATGTGTGTGTATGTGTTTTCGTGCGATTCTCTATGTTTATTAATGTGTGTGCGCGTGAGTATACATTTATGTGAATTTGGGACTTTTCAAATGTAAACCGTTGAATAAATTCGTTTAATTATTCAATGTTTTTGATGTTGAAATTTGATTCCGACAAAACCTATCGAATTGATTTTTGTATTCGTGATTTTTAATAATTATTTGAATTTTAAACTTTTAAGGGAATCTTCATATTATTTTTTATTTTTAAAATCATCTGACTCCCATAAATAAATCATATTAGCGAACCTATATTCCTGTGTACATCGAAAACTAATAGATTTGCATGAAATATTTAGCATGAAAGTAATTTTTATAATTCTACTGGGACTTTCATTGCATTTACTGCCATTGATTTGTTTCATATTTTTATTCATCTTTATCAATAATTGTATTTACTACAATAATTTACATTGATGCAATGAATATGATTAATAAAGCATCAAGAGATAATGAACTTTTCTTTTTGCATAAAAATATTTTTAATTCAATTTGAATTGTACTTTTTGTTTTCAAAATACCACGTTATAAATGCAAAATGTTTTCTCAAAGGGTGTTTCATTAAGAGGGATCAAAGTTGCATCCAAATAAGTCAGTGTTATTGGTGAAAATTTATTTATTTCTCTATTGGATCATGTTATTTAAGTCATGGCAATTATATGTGTAAAATATAATATCGCTCAAAAGTCCCACAAGGCTTCAGCGGCACACCTCCAATCGATGGTCAAAATTTTTGATGAGGTCTCTGCATAGTTGCCCTCGATCTCACCAATATGCCTTATTATCTCATCCTTCAGCTGTTGAATTGTTGTTGGCTTTTGGAATATACCTTACTTTTGAGATGACCCCAAAGGACAAAATCTAACGGCGTGAAGTTGCACGATCTTCGCTGTTTTATGAGATGATGCGACCTGGGAACTTTTCATTTAAATTCTGTTTGAACGTCCAATTTTCGTGATAGGCTTTGATAATTTTAACACGTTATTTGATTGTTAATCTTTCCATAGGTGAAATCACCAAAGACTAAAGTTGTTAGATCTGAAAGAAAAAGAAAAACAAATCATAAGACGCTTAAACTTAATTCACATTTAAAATAATTCCCAGTTATTGGAACACCCTTTATAAACACAAACATACACATATTTGTCTAAACACACACATATACATACTTATAAGTATATATTGTTCAAATTTTGCTATATTAATAGGGGAAGAGTGTTCATTATCAGTGACAGAGCGGTTACAGATATAGACAATATCATTTCTTGATGACTGTCAGTTTCAAGCTTCAGTACAATCACAACAAGTGACACTACTTTAAACTTAGCTGGTTATATACGTCACTAGAGGATTGAAATATTGGTGAAGAAACATTGTCTTTTCTAAGTTCTTCTTTTTCTGTACTAAACCTCTTAATAAATAATTTGTTTCTGTATGCTATACTCCACAATTCCAATATACTTCCAGTTTTCTCTCACACATTTTACTGCATTACCTAGATAGTTTAATTTATTAGTCTTATTCATATGCAAGATAATTGTCATGCATTCACCGCCATATCGAATGGTATCTGCATTTAGGCAAAAAATTATTTATCAAGCCAGGTATGTGATATTCACGAAATCACAATTCATCGTCACCGAGGGTCTGAGAGTGCTTGTTTAGATTCTTGATCACTGTAGATAATGCGCTGTCCCTCAGAAACTCTAACTAGGCCCCGTTCAGCATAGTTGCGGTGTAAGCCACATGGGATCTCTGTGGGTATTAAATAAAAAAAAAATCTGCCTGAGCAGTCGTCTGCAAAAATGATTAACTAGCCGCCCTATCATTCTTTGATAGAAGAACCCAACCATTAATTATTGCGTGAAAAATAATTGTTTCTATTAATTACAAAGGAGATCCTGAAATGAAGCACGAGATTACCTCTATTTTGAAACGAACATTTCAAATGAGACACTCTCAAATACTGACAGAAGGTGTTTTTTCAACGAATAAACTATGTATAAAAAGCAAAGTAACTGTTGAAACCTAGGAAGGTTAATGAATGAGGAATAACTAAAACTGAGGTTGGAAATGAAATGGTAATCTTTATAACATCAACAAAATAAAATGCTTGCCAGCGATGTGAACTAGGTAAACCACTGCTAGTGGTGGACTTCATAGACAGCATAGTAGTCCCACTTACTATAGTGTCCAACGTATTTATCATGATTGGGATATACCCATTAGTGTTTAATGCAGTTTTATCACTCTTTTTTTTTCTATGTTCCGCGTTCCTTTACGAGTTTAATATTTATATTATAACACTCGGAATATTGTCCTTGTCTTGGGTAGTATTAGGTCAGCCGTTGTATAATTAAAACAACGTACTATCTCACATGGCCTCCGGACGTCATCAAGTGCTTTTAATCCAAGAAACTTTCAAAGTATTTCGAATAGAACAATTTATTTAATCTTTGGGCGTAGACTGTTCTCGTTTCACTGACTATATATGGATATATCTCATTTATTTCTTATTTAATAATTCTTAGTAAAAAAAAAAAAGGACAAGCGATATGCATAGATTAAATAAAGTGTTCATTTCCCAGACATTTTTTCTGAACGACAAGCACCTTATATATCCCTTCGTGTACAAGGTAAAAAATGCTGTCATAATGACAACAAAATGAAGATAACAGACCTAGTGTTACTAATATAAGGAAAAACACAAAATAAGACCTTGTTTATAATTATAGGATTAAAACAGATTTTCATCGCTTTTGATGCATGTTGAGTTTTTGTTATTCAAGTAGAAATATTTTGCCTGTATTTATTTTTATATATATTTAAATTGTCACAGAAAAATTTTGTGATGAAGCCAAAATCTGGACTCTTTTCAATTTGTAACTTTTTCGTGTATCCATAATTGATTCAAAATTAATTACTTTTTCGGAAATCTCCTCGGAATTTTCTCATCAGTAAATGTCACTTTATACACTCGAAATAGATGATTTAATTAATTTTTTTATTATTTTGAAAGTAATTATTATTTGTGAAAGCATGCAAAATGTAAATAAATGTGGATATTGGATTTTACAAGGGCCTCTAAAATACACTGATGAATATACCTTTCTTACAAAATTGTATTTCTAGTCTATTATTTTATAATCTGATGTATTTTGAATATTGGCTAATTTATGAACTACTAGCTCTTTTATCTTAAGCTCAGCAGCAAATATTTGCAATTTTCCGGACGTTATTCTACAACAGCCCGTATAAAAATTAATAAGGATTAACACATGAAAAATGAAACTGTAATCTCCCTCTCAGTTCAAATCTAGTTGCTCAGCCGCCGCTACAGACCAACCTCTACTTCCGGCTTTATCAACAAGATAATTCTGATCATAACAAGTGTTTCTTTGTGTCCGCACGAAATAATTGTTCGAGACATCATTGAATTCACTGTTGGCTGATATTTTGATACACTGTATAATTTCTTACAGAGTTCTCCTAATTACTAAGTTTGGTTTGGTTTGGTTTGGTTTGGTTTGGTTTGGTTTGTTTTACGGCATATCAACCACAATGGGCTATTTAATGTCGACAAAATTTCCTTTTTTTTTTTCAAAAATGTATAGCTCGTAATTTTTTTTCAAAAATGTGCAGCGGATAATATTTTTTTTAAATGTATAGTTTGTTTTGTGGCATATTAACATCAATGGGTTATTTAATACTGACAAGATTTTTATTTCAGGTAATATTTTCTTTTTTTCAAATATATATTGCTGATACTAATTCTTTTTTTTTATATTTCTGGTATTAAAATCCATTTTACACTTTCATAGTGTTTTTAGTCAGGTTATGTGGTCAACTATTTGCCCAGAGATGGGACCCTAACAGTTGCTACCACCCCGAGTCAGAGTGGACCAGGGAACACCAGCAGTTAACAGGTGGTTCCACGCTCGTCAAAATCTCCTGATCAAAGGCCTTGCTCTTGGATGTAGTTTATAGTCTTAACCAGGACTCTGTAAGAGTGTGTTAAATAAAAACAAAAACCTCAATTCTTCCTCTCTTGTGTGTGTGTGTATGTATGTGTGTGTTTATGTATGTATTTTAAAACATTTTTTGTGATTAT
>OZ010579.1:123994783-123999783 GCA_963932145.1 Acanthosepion lycidas
ATACACACCCTTAAATAGATATACATTTATATATAAGCACAAAACCCTACATACAAAACAAAATATAAAAAGAGTACATATATACATATATATATATATATATATATATATATACATACACATACATATACATATGTACACTTACCAAATATAAATTCTAAGGTAATTACGTCTATATACATATATAGATTACAAGTAGTTTAAAACCATAAAAACACACATGTTTAAGTACATGTACACACACATATACTCGTACATACATATATATATATATATATATATATATATATATATATATATATATATATATATATATATATATATATATATATATGAGTTATGGTGAACTGATAATGTCCTCAGCCTAATAAATACTTAAAAAATTTGACCTAATTACTAAACAAAATAATTTTGTTATGAAAAGGTATTTTGTTAGTGCCGATTTCAGCAGATCGTTGGATAAATAAACCTCGAACTACTTAAAAATTCCCACCGGTTTGGGTTTGGAATAACCGATTGATATCTCGAAGACTCGAACGGAACTTCAAAATACATTAATCAACAGGAAAATATGTTTTCTCTGCCAACCCATTAATCAGAGTAAAATATGATTCATCTGCCATATTCTAGAAAATACTCCTCTTCTCAACTGTCATATCTGGAATCATAAATATGAAAGCGGACTTCAATGTACACAATTTCTACTTTACACTTTTTAGGGCCACTTTTAGTTTTAAAATTTGTTATAAAGTCAATGGTGTGTATCAATATCTCCGCGTTATTAGATACGATTCAATAATTGTTTCCATACAAAAATGATCCCAATTTTATTGTTACTAATGTTGAGAAACAGAACCCTGAACACTGAAGATGATCAGAAAGATGCCACATAATACGCAGGCCCACGGAAAATGGAAACCCTTTCAGTAATAGTCAGAAATTAACGACCCATTGCATTTATTGCCCCCGCCTCTTGAGCGTGAAATTCTGACAGTGAAGGATTGACGTTATTTAAAATTTATAAGAGAGACACATGTGAAAACAAATAAATACGATTCCCCGACTAGAAAAGTGAATACTTGCCACTCCTAACTTCCTTAGGGATGCCGAAGACTATGTCATGACGGATACACCATTGCTATCTATTTCTATTCCATGTTATCTCCCGTGATGGAACGATGATATTGTCGCTAAAGATGCTGGTGAAATGATCGGTTACGCTGTACCTCTCCTGTAAGTACCCGACTCCTCGTGCTATTCTCTACCTGTATGAGAGAACAGGACTAAAATGGAGTACACTTCCTATATTTGAGGAGGAGTTCAAAAGCATCTCCGAGTCTCTACTCGGAGACCCTTTTGAAGTATAATTATATTCCACAGTCGAACATCAATCTCGCAGGGGTTATGTGGCGAGTCTCTCACTGATCTATCCCTATTCCGGGGAAAGTGCTCGGACGAACTACATTGTTTGGTTCCGACAGATTTAACCTTTCCAAAAAGGTCTAAGCTGGGAATAAACCACCCACATTTCCTCTATATCCCGTCATTCATTCCCCGAACCACTGCACTGTGGAAGGACTCCCAAGAGGTTGTTTCCTTTATTACTACAATCTTAACCTGTTCAAGTTTAGAATTAACCGTTAACTTTCACCTCCTATCCATATAAATTCTACCATGCCTCTTCTGGATGTCTCATTTATTTCTCTTTAACTCGACTCTCCAAGTTTTCGTTCACCACTGCTATGGCCTGGTATTGAACTCACAACTCTTTGTGTCTAGTCATTGAATCTAACCAACGTCTTTATCCACTGGATAATACCCAATTAAAATAGAACAATCTGCCCCGGTGGACAAAATAAATTGTTCGATTGGAAATTCCAATCACCTGAAGAAGGCCGGATGGTAAAGCGGCCGAAAAGTTGTTAATATGGCAATGGAGATGAGGATAACTGTCCAAGTAATGTAAATAATGCAAGGATTAATATAGTCAAATTACGTAAGAGAGCAATTTATGAGGCAACGTCAACACGATTCTGGATAGAAAAGGTGTTAGAACCAAAAGAAGAAATGAATAAACATAGAAAAGAGTAGATACAAGAAATATATAAAATAACAACACATTAAATAATAAAAAAAATAAATAAGGAATCAAGACATGATTATAAATTCACCAAAGCATTAGATCGAAACAAAACAACAGAGAAGTGCTAGATTCCTCCTTCCATATTGTTATGTAGTGGTTTCACAGTGGAGGCTTGTATTTGTACTAAGTAGATCCTAAAATAGGTTCGACGTACAAAACATTAGGAACATGATATAATAGGTAATGAAGCAGTAATCTAGTGAGGGTGACTGATACTTTAATATCCGACTAACGGTCGTCCGACATCGACTGACTGATCTCATCCTCATCGCCAAGTTGTTATGTAGTAGTTTGACAGTGTAGGCTTGTATTTGGACTATGTTGGTCCTAAAATAGGTTCGACATACAAAACGTTAGGAACTTCATATAATAGGTAATGACACAGTAATCTAGTTGTGGTGGCTGATACTTTAATATCCGACTAACGGTCGTCCGACATCGACTGACTGACCAACTGACTGAGCCCTCGGCGACTACTACTACTCCTACTTATTATAGATGTGAGAGTCTATTAACTATAGAATAAGTGTGTTCTACTATAACACACATCTTCATACATAAGGAATCCGCTGCAGGAAAAGTGATTCTTATTTTTAAGATCGTATTAAGTTCTGAAACTAGCAGCCAATTTTAAGTGTTGATACCTCCGTCAACATTACTTTTATAGCGATTTAGTAAGTGTAGCTTACATGTGTTACTAGGCCGAAAGTATAGACCACCCACTGAGGATCGAGCTCACTAATCAGTCGTATTTGATCTAACGAAACAAGCTAACCATTCCACCACGTCGAAGTGCTCATAATTTTTAAATTTATAATTGCTCATTCTCCGGTTATGAACACTCTTCCCGAATAGATACAGTAATTTAGCCTATATATATATATATATATATATATATATATATATATATATATATCCTCCTTAATTTCTATCATTTGTATATCCTTGCTTGAACCGGCTTCTAATGCTCTGGATGGAGCGGCTTTGTGATGTTAGTCGAGGCACAGCCGAATGGGTAAAGGAACTTGGATGAGTTCCACCACGGAATATGTGAACGAGCGGCGCAATATCGAGTCTAGTTCGCCACCTCTTCGTCACCGAGGCTCGTTAGTACAGTTGCCATGATGTTTGCCTGTCAATGTTACTGTCCAGGTTTCAATTCTTGGTAGTGGATGCGCACTGCTGGTGAGTCCCAAATATAGGACGAAACGGCCCTCCAGTGCTTTCTGCATTCTGTTGAGGTTTCTTCTAGATTCGATGAATTACTTAATTATCTCAAATACTCCTTAATTTATATATATATATATATATATATATATATATATATATATATATATATATATATATATATATATATATATATATGTATGTATTGTGTGCGAACCTACTTACGCACGAACATATACATACAGAGTCAAATCACATGCACAATGCCAAACGATCATTGGCTAATAAATCACTAATACATTTTCTACAGGCAATTTACAAATCGGAGTAATGCGACAATTTTGGAATCGCTTTATTTTTTTAAGTATTCAAATTTGTGCACTTTTGGGAGAAGTGGTTCACAGAAGCTTCCTTAAGTCTTCACAAAGCACGCTCCCGGATTGGTTGATGCTAACCAATCAGATCGTTTGCACATGAAGAATAATTTTTCCCGCGCAAAGAATCGGGGCCTATCGACGCTTATTTAAGCCAGGATTTTCGTCATCTCATTTAGTGAGAACTCAAATGCTAAACGAATCTACGACAATTGGAACTCCAGTTTTAACCCCGCGCCAACTTTCTCACTCACACGCACACCGACATGCTGATGATAATTTGTACACCTTCAGTAAAAACATCTTTTCACACAACATTACTTTGCAACAGTAATATCACAAGAACAATCATATCATGAAACACTCAGTATTCTTAAGGTCTGTGATGATTGTGGTTCGTGTGAAGCAAGAACGTCTACAGGTAGGCCAAGAAAAAAGACCAAGAGAGATCGTCCTATGGTAAAGTTGCTTAAAAAAGACAGAATTAAAACTGCTGCTGCTGTTTCTCGGGGAATGAGCATTGTACTGAAGAAAACTTTATCTCGAAAATCTGTGTCTAGTCGTTTAGTTGAACATGACCTACATGCAAGAGCACCTGTAGTGAAGCCACTGATCAGCCCCAAGAATAAAAAAAGTGTTGTCTTACCTTTGCAACCGAACATGTGTTGTGGTCTCAGGAAAAATGTCAAACGGTGCATTTTAGTGATGAGTCTAAGTTTATGTTAATTGGCTCAGATGGGAAAAGGTACATTCGTCGAAAAGTAGGTGAAAAATTGTCGCCTAAATGCCTTAAGACTAGTGTTAAATTCGGTGGAGGAAGTGTCATGGTTTGGGGGATGATATCTGGAGATGGTGTGGGCCCTTTGGTGCGATTACATGGAAAGGTAAATGCAGGAGTTTATAAACAACTTGTAAAAGATCATGCCTTGCCTGTGCTGAGAAATTCAACTAAGCGACCACCCAGATTCATGCAGGACAATGCCCCATGTCATAAGACTAAGGTGGTCATGAACTTCCTCAAGGCTGAAAAGGTTATTGCTATGGATTGGCCTGATCAAAGTCCAGATCTCAATCCTATTGAAAATGTGTGGAATATTCTAGGAGAACGTTCGAAAGCCAGAAATCCTAAAGCAACCGAGCAATTATGTAATGTCCTTCAGGAAGAATGGAATAAAATCACCCAGCCAGAAATTGAAAATTTAATTTCCTCATTTTTTGGCCGCCATGGGTTTTAAAGTAAATCACTAAATCATCCATAACTTTTGTATTATCCTCTCAAATTACACCAAAATCTGAGACAATAATAATTAATATCG
>OZ010579.1:124002283-124059783 GCA_963932145.1 Acanthosepion lycidas
TATTTAGTCACCCCCCCCACGAAGGTATCATGTGGCACAAGGCCGGTTTAACGTGGGATCTCCGAGCCCGTGGGATCGGCCAAAAATATACCCTTTGAACCCGTATAAACGGGTTCAGGGTCGGTTTACCTCCCCGAAAGAGAATCCGCCCTTCGGCGTAGCCTCTTTCGGGTTCCTCCCCGCCCGAAGGCAGAGAGTTCAACAGTTCAGCCGGTCCTCCGACAGCGACTGACTCATTTCTTTTACTACTGCTACTTATACTAGGTGGGCGAGTCTATTAACTATAGAATAGGTGGGTTTCACCATAACAGAGCCAGAGGTCGAGGCTTGTCAAGTCGTAAAAATTCTCTGAAAAAGGTGGATCTCACTTCGGCAAGATCATTGAGTAATACTTAAATGCATTATTTTTCTCCCCAAATTATAGCAATAATTTAAAATCAATCATTATTTTCCTTATGACACGCAGCAAGGTGCGGGTAATTCGGCTAGTACTAAATATATCCTATATCAATATTGCTTATATTAAGTCTTTACTAGTTGGAAATAATTTTTTTTTGCCAAACGATTGTGAAATCGTCTAATCGATAATTTCGTTGATCTTCCCCGACAACTTGAATGACAGTCCGTCTAAATGAGGTACACAGAAAATAATTTATAACCTCACATTTGAGTTGAATCGTCTTAGAATCGTTCGTGTAGCAACAACAATACCTTCGTGTAATTGTGAATCGTTTTGATCTGAAGGTGAATGCAATTAGGCGACCTTAAGGGTAAAATCTGTGGAACGGTTTGAGAAGTCAAAGACAAATAGACTGAAGTGAAAGAAACTGCAATAAAATGTTGCTTGAAACGTATGGATAAAATTACTTTTTAGTAAGGAAAAGAAAAGAAAAAAAAAACAGTGAAATTACAGAGCATTACTTGTAGAAGAGAGAAATAAAAATAGAAAACAGACAGAATTAGTCTCATAAGAAATAAAAAAGGAAGACACGAAAAGTGATGGTATTTAAAGACAATATTTCTTCTGGTTATGTAAACGAAATATAATTATAAAGAATGCGTTCACTGAAGGCCATGAAGTGTGTAAAGGAGTTTCTTAATATTATATCCCATTATGTCGTACGCGGACAGGAATGTCCACTTATTCATTTTATGTATTTATATCTCTGAATTGTCATGACTAGTTGAAAAAAATAGTGAAATTGTTTCTCATTGATTCTCCACGATTTGGAGCTCACTTAGCAAAGCAAGGGAAGATAGGTTCATGCCTTTCCCTACGACATTTGTGTGAAGATAAATAGAACAGACTCTTCCAGGATTTAAACAGACTGGACTAAAATTTGATCTAGCTGTTTCTATTCCCGCGCCAATAATTGTTGCGTTAGTTTTAAAGGATGTTCCAGTAAATTGGACCGCTTTTCAATGTGAATTAAGTTTAAGCGTCTAATGATTTTTTTTCTCTTTCAGATTTGGCGGATACTTGGGCGATATTATTTTTCACCCATAATTGCCATGACTTAAAAATTATGAACCAATAGAGAAAGAAAGAAATTTTCACCAATAACACTGATGTATTTACTCCTGACTTTGATCCGTCTTAATGAAAGACCCTTATATCCCAGTACATAGTATCTGAGCAAAGGTATCTACGATAACCTTTCTTGTAGCAGAAGTAACAATTCCTAACATTGCCGCATGCCAAGCTTCAAGCCAAGTTAATAGCTAAGCCTTCCAGTGATGATTTGCATAGCCTAAAAATGATTCTCAGTTTGAAGATTAACGGAGGACTTTATCACTGCCCTGTTTTTTACTCGTGTGCATATGATCTAAAATAAACTCAGAATTCACAGAGATAAAAAAAAAAAAAAGAGAAAGCAGAAGAAACCAAGTTAAAATGTAAACGATGAACAGAGAGTAAGCAATGAAAGTAAGCAATAAATTAATGTGTACAACATGTAAGTATTAGGTTGGTGCAAAAATAATGACGTAATAATGTCGTTTTTTGACGCTAAAAATACGTCAAAAAACGACATTATTACGTCATTATTTTTGCACCAACCTAATCTAATAAAGAAAACGATTTAAACAGAATTATATATACTAAATAACTAAAAGCCAAGTATAGATGTTGTCATAGATTAATAGGTAAAACTGAATAAGAAAGCTAATTCGAAAACGTATAGACGAATACTTACAGGATAACGTTTTATATGTACCTAAATGTATTGATTGATGTATTGATTCTTTTTTTAGGGTTTATCAACCCTTTGTAGGTTATTTAAAGCAAGCAAATATTTTTACATTTTAAGAATTTTTGTTGAGAGGGATATAATTACGATTTAATTATACATGTCTTAATAATTAAGACTTAGCTGAGGGGAGATGTGTATTCATGCATTACCCAGGGTATTTGCACATAAGTGAATATACCGAACTCAACTAGAATAGTCTAAGAAGAATTTACATTTTTATTTTCTCTCTCTTTAAAAGTATTTCTTTTAATTCCCTAACAATCAGTAACCTCTTGCCATTTAGGGGATTTTTGTTTTGCTTGCGATGGAACGAAAGAACGATACAAAAGATTGATTTAAAAAAGAATGAATACTATTTAAACAAATTTAAGGCAGCAATGGAAACAGGAATATGTTTGGAATTATTTAAGAGAATGAGCGTAAAATTAATTTGTGCAAATCCAAGCAAAAAATATGTTGAGATGTTTGCTCTCATCTGATTTATATCTCATTATATTAGGTTGGTGCAAAAATAATGGCGTAATAATGTCGTTTTTTGACGTATTTTTAACGTCAAAAAACGACATTATTACGTCATTATTTTTGCACCAACCTAATATCTCATATTCTATCTTCGGCTTAATTTGATCTTTACTCTTTGCACGAATAAGGTAGCGGGTAAAATTCATTGGAATACTGTAAAGGCCATTGAAATTTGTACCTTGCTTTGCCGTTTTACGTGGATGGGATTATTAAGTTGTCTTAAAAATATTCATTGATTGCTTCGTTTTCTACGGCTTATAAAAACTTTGTAAATTATTGAAGGCCATGGAATATATTTGGATTGTAAGGATATTTTTGGAGATAAAGGTTTAGTGATAAACTTATTAATATTAATCCATATCTGGGGGATGGGGTGGATTCATGCCTTTTCTAAGTTTTTTGAGCGTGTGTATAACGAACCTAATTAGAACTGGATCTCAACCCTCTCCAAATAACATTGCTGAATCATTATTTATTGCATCACCCAAACAACGAAGCTTACAGAACCTGGTACTCCCAAGCAGTGGGCCATTTGGAGACTGGCCACGGTCAACGTTACTTAAATTCTGTAATCTTAAGGGAACCAATGTTTCATCGTGATCTGGCCGTAAACATCCATAAAAATAGAAGATAATGAAACCAATCATTAAATCTGTTAATCAAAAAAGGTTAAAATATCATTGTACATTTTACCTTATAAACGGAGTGAAAGTTGTTCACAAAAAGAAGAAAGAATAGTGATAAAAATAATGATGTCATTGCGTACGTGCACATAAAAAAAAAAAAAACCTCAGTTACTTGTGCACTAATGGAAACCGAAAAGGCGAGAGATAAAATTGTTTCAAAAAGAAGTTGTAACTTAAAGAGAGAAAAACGACAAATAGAAATGAAGAACAAATCGTATTTAGAATAATTGAAAATGATGAAAGATTTTTGATAAAGAGAACAGAAAGTTTATAAATAAAAGTAATATACATGTTAATTTTTATTTAATATTGGCATCCTCATTATCTTTCTAATTATAGGGTGGTATGTTATAGCAGTTGGTTCTCCGAGTGTTGTATATTTCTATATATTTTGTATACTTTTGTATATATGTGTCATTTGTTTCCTGCAGGTGCTACTCTTGTATCAAGCTCTTGCTCGAAGTTGAAGAGACAAAGCAAATTAAGAAGAATCTTATTCCGTAAGGGATACGCTTCCGATCTTGAGATGAAAGATAGAAAAAGGAAAAATCGAACCGCTTCCAAATTGAAGCAGTATAAAAAATATCATGTACAAATAGAAAATTCCTTTGTTCTCTTGGATTTATTATTACTGCCTCTTAGTTAAATTGCGTTCATAATATCCTAAAATATCTTTATATTCTTTATTTTAATAATTAAGATGGTTAGGTTCTAGATGGTTTAAATATGTCAGATATCGAACGGGAGAAAATGTTTCCCAGAGCTTTCCTACATCCTTACGGCTTACAAAAATATCAACATGAAACAAAGGTTTTCTTGCAAACACAGAAGATACGTAATTCGAGCCTGTGCACAATAATGTCTGACACCTTGGGAATGCTAAGTACTGTAAGCTTGTAATGGGTAATGACTCGGAATGGGTAATGAGAGAGCTGAGTTCAAATAACAGGAGAGTCCGTTACATTCACTTACACGCAAATATACTTGGGAAAATTGATGAATTCACCTCTTCTCCCCAAGTTTTGGGTTAATTAGTAGGAATTGAGACAGTAAATTGATATTATCTTAAACAAATCCTAAAATATAAATATAGTTTCTAGAGTTAAATAATCTGCAAATAATTGATAAACCGTAAAAAATAAATCCAATCAATCATACCTCCATCGTTACTGTGTCTGGTCTGGACCTTGTATTTTTGTCACAGCAATATGTTTTCAATAGAGTGACTTATTTAGAAAGAAATATCGGCAAAAGTTTGAACTTCTTTTAAGGATCGCTGATCCTCTAGATATATGCCCATAATATATAGAGAGCATATAGATCATAACAGATATACAGATATTTGAATATTGTTTTCGAGTTTTCTGTTCGCGCACCTGGACCATTACCTTACGATTGCAGATTATTTGTTACCATGAATCGTGTTTTAATAATTAACACTTATTAGTCTATGCCTGGGTTGCCAATTTGTTCGAATGTTGCACGTACCAAGAGATCACATTCTTAACACTAACAGTGTCAAATGAATTACAGGTATTTCCGATGAATGTTGGCATATGATATATGGATGTTTTGCACTGAGTAAGACCAGTTGATCTCTTGCTTCTTTTCAGACTGAACTGTACAGAACATCATATTGACTTCATTTCTTCCAGCCGGGCTTGTACATATATCTGTTAGGGTCAAAGTATAACATTCTCATCTTTATATCTCAACTCCACGTTTAATGGTAACGTTCCTATAACATGTTTTTCAAAATACTCTATATAGTGATTTTCCAAGCGTAGCACAGATGTGGCACAAGGCCGAAAGTATGGGGCACACAGTGAGGATAGACCTCACTACTCAGTCTTAATTGTTCTAGCGAGACAAGCTTATTAACCATTACACCAACTCGAGGTGCCCACAAAATACTCTCTCTCTCTCTCTCTCTCTCTCTCTCTATATATATATATATATATATATATATATATATATATATATATATATATATATATATATTTGTCAGTTCTGGAAATAATGGTGATCTCATAGTTATACCCCTTCATATAGGTTTATGTCAATATTTAATTGAAAGTATGTTATTTGCACGCAGAATATCAATATATCCATTAAGTAAATGTATCGTGACCTACGCATACCCTCCTATAGAGAATGTATAAAATTCCTGATAAACACTCCACTCTAGGAATATTAGTGAATAGGCTTGTTTGGGAAAGATTCCTTGGGTCATCGTTTTAATAAAAAAAAAATGAGAGAAACGATTGTTGCGTGTTCAGATAAAAGGATACTTATCTAAACGTAGGATACTCAAATTTTAACTGCAATTACTTATCAAGAAGTGAAAGTCAGAAAATGCTTCTCTTTGACTGTAAGGAAATGAACATGAATAGTCTTTCATTGAGGAAAAGATAAATTGGAATTGGGAGACAAGATCCAATCGAGTATGCTGCTGCTTTGGTGAGAAAAACAAGATGGTGACGTTGACTTGTGTCTTTTTACTGGAGTCAGTTCTTCTGCCGAGTTGAATGAATCTTTGGTTTTTATGGTCTTGTGTAGGCTTCAGGAGCCTGTGTTTATTCACTGGCGGGAGCTATTTTATTGGTTGTTTATTTTTAATAAATTGAAAATTTGAAGTATGTTTGAAATCCGGAAGGCTGCGCAGAGCCCCGTAAGGTGTGTTTAATTTTATGATTTGATCCTTTGTGGTAGAGAATATGCTGATTCTTCACAACTGACTATGGGTCTCAAGGATGACAAGAGTTATATGTGTAGTAGCTTAGTGTCAGTTGTCTCTATTCTTTTGCTGTGAAGTAATTATTGATCTTGTTCATGATTTGTAGGAACTGCTTTTTTGACAATGGCTAACAAAAGTTTCTTAGTATTTAAAATTATCCATCGCTCGTCTGTTGGCCCTATGATTATTTCAGCGTTGCTCTACGGCGATTTGATAAACACTTCTGTCTCTCTTGTAATCATTGAGGTAACTTTAATTTCTCTTGTACGTTGTTTTTGTAATTTAGTTCATCCAATACAAGGCTTAAGTGTTACTCGAGGTAGAGGGTTGCCAAATCGGATCGTTGTAAATTTGGATGGGATGGGAAATGAAGAGGTGCTTATTACGTGTATATGTAGGATATATATATATATATGTTGGCTGTAGATCCGAATATATTACGATTGTTGAAATATCCTTTCGGAAGTCTTTGTTTTACAATGGTGTTGACCCTGTACAAGGCCAAGATACTACTCGCTCGACGAAGAGTGTCATAGATCAAGAGATCTCTTTTTGATATGTTCGGAAGATCACAGTTGACCGTAAAATTGAAAAGGTTAAGGTTACAGTGATGTGGAAACTGCTTCACATAACAACGATCTGCTCGAGTGGAAATTACATTTCACCAATGTAAGATCAAGGAAATGAGGGTGGTTCGCATCAATAGGCGTGGCATGGTGGGTCACGTCCCTGAAGGTAAGAAGCGGTAGAACTAAGGAATGTATTTCGTCGGAACTCTTTTCAGTCAAATAACAATAGAGCAGTGAGAGGCTTGCGATACCTGTGAGGGAGGGTTTGTAAGTTGGAAAATTATTGTTCACCAACAAGGACGTGCAAACGGCTTTGGACTCTATCGAAACAGAGAAGTGGAGACTGGCAGCTCTTGCCAAAATATGGCAGTAGTACTTCATAATCGGTCTGATCTGGGTCTTGTAAAGGTAGGGGATAACGCGAGGAGTCTAGGTACTTACAGGAGTGTTACATGGAACCGACCACCTTTCCAGTATCTTTAAAGATGCTTCGTATTTACTAGTTCCACATGAGGTCTGGATTGAGTTTAAGTTTCAATTGGAGATCAACAGGTACTGGTTTGTTATTTGAGACATTGCATGTGACCAGCCTGTTTCTCCCCACAGAGCTGTAAGAACTCGGCCAGAGTAGTGATCAACTCTAAATCTTTGGTCAGCTAGAATATTGGAAATGGAGGCATATACCGTATAAGCATCAGCATATATATTTACAAATGTTCGGAATACGCATTTATGTAAATTAGAACGAAAATTGAAACGAGAAGCGAGCCCCGGTGAACGCCTGCATTGATCGCTAAGGACTTTAAAAAGGCCTTCAGGGACTTGGCCGTTAGGAAGGACTTCATCATTTGTTAAATGCCTTTGAATTATCTAATTAAGATGTATTTTTTGTCTAGTGCATCACTGATTCTGTGAGTAATCGCGGTTAAGATATCAGGAGTGGATTGGGCCGATCGAAACCTGTACCATTTTCGTTCAATAGATTTTTCCTCCGGAGGTGATCAATAAACTTCTTGTTTATTATAGCTTTAAAATATTGCCAATAATGCTGAGGAATGCTGATGTGTTTATATTGACAGAGGATGATAGCTCACCCGCGTTCTTGAAAACCGGACATAGACCTTGCACCTTCTGCAAAATTTGGAAGGATTTTTCCTTCAAGCAGCAATTAAACAATTTCGCTACAATTGGATATAAATTCAGGGTTAATAGTCTTAACGACAGCCACTTAGATTTTATTTGGACCAGTGTCCTTCTTCTGAAGACATCATATGACAAGACTGTGCTCAGTAACGTTGAGTTAGAGTCAAAGATCGAGGGTATTTTAAATAACAGCCACTGACGCGCTTTGCCTCTGTTCAGAATTAAGTTGGATATCTTTCAGAACACCCGGGTATCCAGCTTGTTTACTTCCAAATTTGACCTGGACCGCTTGTGTATAGCTACACTTAGCATTTTCTGGAGTGAATGCGACAAATGTCCAACTACACCGTTCCCTGTGATAGATATTGTAGAAGCGTTTACAGTGGGCTATTCCTGCAGCACATTCAAGGCTGAACGAATGTTAGCTGTTCGATTTTTGCTTGAATTTTTTCTGTGGTATAAACTCTCCAGTTTAGAAAGTATCTATTCTGAGACGATGCAGCAGTTTTAGAGACACTGTGTTTAAGGAATGCTTATAAATCTGCTTCTACCATGTAAGATCTGAAGCTGCTCCAGTCTGCTTTTGTGTACCAAAAAATTGTTCCATGGAACAGCATATCAGGGGATATCTTTGGTTTGGAATCAGCTTTGTCACTGGTCTGACATGCGGAACATGAGGTAAAACTTCAGCGAAGCATTTCTGAGGACAGTATGTGAAGAAGAAGAAGTCAAGGATGTACGATTGATGTCAGCGTTAGTTCTTAGGAGAAAAATTAGTTTCTGCAGTATTTGATTTTTTCCTAAGCTTTGCTCGAGAAGACTAAAATCTTCTTATTTAAAGTGATCACAAATATGAAAGATAACTGAGGGAATTTCAGTGAGGTCATTATCAATCTTCTCAGATATTCGGTCGGATAATATAGTTCCATCATTCTGTGGACGATATAGAAAAAATATGAAATGGTACTGAGAATATGTGCCATGCTAAAACACATATAGAGGAGATCACAGAACACGATTTTTTGCATCGATCTCATAAGTAAACTCGTCGCCAAGACCATAACCTTAGCAATTTCAATGAACATGTTTATTAAAGGTGAGTAACCCGGGATTGCAAGTCCCTGCAGTGGCACAAAGTGATCAATACCAGTTTCAAAAGAAAATAGGGAACCAAGTTTTGCATTAAGGAAGATGGAGCTCTACCTCTGTAAAGATGGGACTTAGGTCCATCACATTGCTGCAGAAGAAGGTGAACCTGTGGTTACTTTTATTTTTTTTTAGTTTGCGTTTGATAATTTGATAATTTTGGTCAATTTTGTTGCGTTCCTGTATTTGGTCGAAGACCTAGTAGGAAAGTAGTCACAAAGAAGATTAATGCTTCAATAATCTTAAGACTTTTCTTGAAAGTAATAGTTTCTAGAAAGAAACTGTTGGGGTAGAATTTATAAAGGAAAGGTAGAAGATTCGAAACCGTGAACGTGGCATAGATTGTTCAAGCCGTAAATATCTGATCTAGGTGAAGGTCAGAACATCTGCCATAGAAATAAGTAGAGAGTAATAAGAATGTAGTAACATTTCATCTGTGGGACGAGTGTTGCAGGACGTAAAATAATTAATCATCTACAAAACTACTTAACTGCTTTTGTACCCGTCAAAGCCGGACAGTGCGGAATGGGGCGCACCGGCCACTAGATATAGCAATAATACTCCATTATTTGTCTGTTTTATATCATGTAAAGGGAGAGAATGGAAGTGGGAGTTATGTATTCTATTAACCTCATTAGCGATGTTGCAAATTACATTTGAAGTCTGAAGTAATTTTTCGATGTAAGGAGTTTTATTCAGATTATGACCGCTCATCAGGAGAACAACATTTTATGACCCGCTGAGTGATAGAGAAACGTTACTAGGTTTGTTTTGAAGTTAATGATTGCTACAAATCAGTCATTCCTCGATTAGGTTTTGAATGCTAAGCCATCCAGATGTTTGGAGATGCATCCATATACCGTGGTATCATGATGCCTGCTTATTTGCTAAGAAAATAATTAAGTTCTTATGCAAATAGTTAATGCAAAGAATAATGGGGTACGATCGAGGAATAAGCGTTGGGAGATGCCATCCGTTGCATCTACCGAACAATCTACGCCAGTAGACGAAATAAATGGTTCGATTCGAAATTCCAATTACCCGAAGAAGGCAGTAGCGTAAACGGCCGAAATGTTGTGAATATGGCAGTGAAGATGAGGATAATAGTCCGAGTAATGTAAATAATGTAAGTAATCATAATACCTCATCTCCGAGATATAGGGGTCAAAACGTTGTGAATATGGCAATGAAGATGAGGATAGCAGTCCGAGTAATGTAATAATGTAAGTAATTATAATATCTCTTTCTTATTAGAAAAAGTATAAAACATCAAAGTATTCAGTTAGTAATTAATGTTGCTTCTTTAGCTTGAATAATTGTCTCACTTCTATGTGGCATTGGGTATAAGAAAGACCAGATATTAGCATTGGAATTATTTTCCATTCTTTCTTAGCAATAGTCCCAATGCGTGGTTGTCGTTGTAGTATCTCTTTATTCATTACCCAACACATTTTTTCCCTTATAATGAGATCAGGATATTGTGCTGGCCAAATTTTGAACATCTTCCTCCAGAAGAAACATTTTTGTTGATATGTGGCAAGGAGCAATGCTTCATTGTCATAAAGAAGTTTAGACCGATGTAAAATAATACTATTTAAATATTTAAGATAGTATTCACATTTACCAATTTTCTTCTGCCATCAGATTTGATGTAACCTCACAGCCTTTTGTCTCTTCACCATTAAATTGTGCCGTCTTTTTGGTGTACGCTGCATTGTTTTCATTTTACCTGTTTTTCCTTATCTCTTACACGTTCCTACACATAGTGTTGCATTAAAATGCAACATTATTTTGTATTTATACTTAGAACTTACTTTGTGACACATTCCAACATTCTATGTGTTCATTTGGCCTATTTAATCTTCTATTCCGATGATTTGGGGTTAACACTTTGAGCCCTGACCACATCTTTACCTGTGCTAGAGAAAAATGACGTAATGCCAAGCAAACGGTTGAACAGTGGGTAAACACTATTTTTATATCTAGCGTGAAACATTATATAGCAGTTATTTGCGAATTTTGATTCAGGAGCTCAGGCAGAAGGGTTAACAATGTCCAGGAAAGCAGGGATCAAAGGGTTAATGATGTTTTTTGTTCTCGGCTATCCGCCTTTTCGGGATGTTTTCGTAATACCTGCATAGCCAATTAACTAGAACGACATTGTTACAGCATCAATCATTCATGAAAGTGTATGTTTTGTGATCTAGTTTTCTTTGCATTTTTAGTACTTTGCTACTACTTTTAGTAGTAGCAAACGTCTTTTGGATGGTTGGAAAACGGTTTCTGGACATTCACAGCCGTCTGGCTATCTCTTGTTGAGTCACCTTAGACCTTAAATTCACAAACATCATCCTCCCTTCAGTAAAAATTTTAGATATACTTTTACTAAAAAAATCAAACTAATGTCGAAGTACAATGACTTGGCAAGTGATCTTACACTTATACAAATATAGGAGACAAACAACTTGTTGGCCTATTATCATGATTAATCCTTTCAGATTTTTCATTGGTCTGATAGTTTTTCATAGCCTTTTTCAGCTTTAAGCCGTTTCTGTTACACGCCACCTACGAAAACTTATGTTTCTAAACATCAAATTCCATATCTCTCTCTCTATATATATATTTATATATATACATATATATATATATATACCACAAAAAATTTCAAATATATATGAATATAAATTTAAAATATTCAGATAATTATTTAGAAATTTATATTCATATATATTTGAAATTTTTTGTGGTATATATATATATGTATATATATAAATAATATATATTATAATGGAAATAAAAAAGAACATTTTTTTTATTGATATTCATAATGCAATAGAAAAAAAGTAAATTGAAAGGCTGTCTAAACAGTTTCGTACCTCGCGCAACATAGCTAAATCGAGATAAATCTATAAAAAATCAAAAAAAAAAAAAATGAAGTAAAATTGAAAGGAAAATATAAAGGGAAAAAAGTTCGCCTCTAACACGCGTGTTGTTTTTTTTCTACCAAACCGAATTTGACATGTATTCGAAAAGACGTTCTTCCTCTCCACCATGCACTACATAGGAAGAACTAATCAAATGTTAGATGTTAGGATTAGCCAATACTTTCCTATGGAAATTCGTAATTTTAATTATTTATCTTCAGACGTTCTAAGTAATACAAAGTGATCCTCAATTGTAGAACATCTGATAAATAACCGTAATTACGCTTTTAATTTTAGTGTTGACTGGTTTTTCCATCCTTAGTAAGTCACACTCTCGTTACCATTTAAAGGTACGTCAGGCTATATGAATGTTCCGGATAGGATACAAGTTCGATTCCTGTCGGAAAACGAATATTTTCTATGAAAATTTCTCAAACATTCAGGCCGGTAAATGTTGTTTAATACTGTTTATTATAAAAAGAGCATTTACTTAAATATTTGTATCTATAAAAAGAATGTATAAACATAAAATTGACTTTGTCGGACTTTGGCCATTTCATAATGTTTGACGTCATTTGTTTCCATTTGGATACGCCATGAGCAGATATGAATGTACGTGAAAGAATCATGGAAGATTGTAGTTTAAAGACAGTAAATTCGATCTTGCTAACTGAACGCTCCTTTGTTGCCAAATCGGTTAAAGTCACGTCTGGCTATATGACGATTCCGTATAGGATACAGGTTCGATTCCTGTCGGAGGACGAATATTTTCTATGAAAATTACACGGACATTCAGGCCAGTAAATGTTGTTCAATACTGTTTATTATAAACAGAGAATTCACTTAAATATTTGTATCTATAAAAAGAATGTATAAAAATGCCGTAATATATATGTATGTATTAAATCTAAGAGATCTTCCCTGTTAAAACAGAAAGATTATTTACTTGGCCTATATGTAGTATAAATTTAAAATTTTTCTACTTCTATCTTTCGCTATTTCACTTCACAGAATATTTATTTTTATAAATTTACCTCGATTTAGCTCCGGTGAATGAGGTACAAAACCGGTTAGTTTTTTTTATTTTTAATTTTGCATTATGAGTATCTGATAAGTTTAATAACATTATCGTTGAACGAAGAAAGAAATTCACAATATTGATCCATATTTTTTTAATACAATCTAAGCTTTCGGCTTACTTAAGCCATTATCATAGATGTCAATTACAACATATTAAACAATATACGGACAAGACGGTCTGTCAATGTTTACATAGATGATTTCTAAGCAACAATAAACACGCGCATATAAGACGCTAGAAGCGAAAATCGCACCGCATCTCATATATATATATATATATATATATATATATATATATATATATATAGGAAGAAATATAGTCTTAAGATGTGCTATATTTATGGGATAAAATGCTCACTATCAGAGATAGAGCGTGTGTAAATATAAAAGTGAACATAGAAGTCGAGAAAAATAACAACACTCGTAGCCTGACTGTAAGTGTTGATTCTATGTTCACTTTTACATATATATATATATATATATATATATATATATATATATATATATATATATATATATATATTTACTTATTTATGTGACCAATTTTAGATTCGCAGAATTGCATACATTCGTTCAGAACAAATTTTTTTTTTACTTGGCTTGGTATAGGGTACTAAATATGTAAGTGTAGATTTATAAAAACTTTTTTTTGAAATATATATATATATATATATATATATATATATATATATATATATATCGTGTAATGAAAAATACGCAGCTTTAAGAAAGCTTTATTCAACTGTGAATACAATGTTCGCCTATAGTGTCCTTTTATAGTCTCATTAAACAGAATAGCTCACTGGAAGAGGGGGTGTAACAAAACAAGGGAAAACCACTCTTGATTATTCATAACATATATAAGTGTGTGTGTGCGTGTGTATGTGGGTATGAGTGTTTTTGTTTTTAAAAAAATAAAAATAAAATATATCTCTAAATCAGTTATGCGTCATACACGCGTAGGCGATCAGGTTTCTTTCGATACATGACTGACGAGGCAAATCCTTTCCCGCAGTTGGTTGCCATTCTGCGGTAGACCATTTGCCATCAAAGGCTATAGAACCCAGTATGTCTTGTTATTTACCGATAGCTGGGGAAGAGAAGAAAAAAATTCATATCTTCCCCAATGTTATTAGCACTTAAGTGAATATAATGGATTAGACTGGAATTCGAACCCGGCTGTACCGATTTCTCAATCCATGTCGCTATCCATCACTCCACCATATCTCGAAATGCAATAGAGATAAAAGACTCAGTGAAACTTTATATATATATATATTAACGCATTTCGTTCTTTGTCGAAATATACCAAAGTAAAAGTAGTAATGTTATCTTTTAACTTGCCTTTTTATACAGAAGTGACGTAGATACCAATATCATTAAGTTTTCTAATTTCTTATTTGAGAAGAAGCTTAAATATTCTCAAAGATGTAAGGGCAGGCAAACTATGGAGGAAGTGATTATTCTCTCTCACCAAAATAAAATAAATCAACCTTACTGGCAGTTAAAATAATTCCTTGTTATTACTTGACAAACTGCTTACTTAAACCCATTTATTCTTTTCAATATTATTATATGATTTTTGGTATTTATTTAAATCATTCTTCTCTGAAACAAAAATAACTGTTTTCTGATCTTGTATGAGTATAAATTAAATTTTGAATATGAATTATAGCAGAGATCCATTTGGAACAAATTTTTATGTTCACTGTCGCCTTCTTAAATATGTAATAAAGTGAAATATTTCTTGTTAGCCTGCCTTAATAAAAGCAGCTATTATTTATAACTTGTTGAAAACTTAAGAGAAAGGAAAAATCGTTATTTTTTTCACATGTAGAGTTATTATCTTATTCTTCGTAGTCAGTTGGTATGTAAATATTCAACATATTTTTCCAAGATACTGAATTAATACCTATATATATATATATATATATATATATATATATATATATATATATATATATATATATAGTAAAACGGCTTAAACTCTAATTTTCCATGGTCATAATTAGAATTGTAAATACGATCCAATTCATCAGACCTACAAATTCAAAAGAAAACAGAAAAAAACAACTCCGGGAATAAAAATAGAATTTAGAGAGTGTGTAAGTATGAGAGTGTGGGATGAATGTTAATTTAAGTTTTAATCTCCCACCTTCTCTCGTCTGTTACCCCTCTCTTTAGCTCTAACATTCATCTGAATTTGTAGGTATTTACGATTCTAATGGAATAAATTATGACCATGGGATATTAGTGTTTAAGCCTTTTATATTATATCCTTACTCTGTCCTGGACATTGAGTTCTACCTGGATTCTATCCTCTTGGAAATTTTTATTCAAAAAATATACATGTATGTGTATGCACCTATGTATATATATTTATATATTTTGCATATGTATGTGTATATTTAGCACTAATATTATCTATCTATCTATCTATCTATCTATCTATCTATCTATATATATATATATATATATATATATATATATATATGTGTGTGTGTGTGTGTGTGTGTGTGTGTATGTGTGTGTGAGTGTGTGTAAAGAAAAAAGACAATAAGAAAACTGTGTAGTTTCATCCGACGTGTTTTGTTCAATGTGGACTTTTTCAATGCAAAAAAAGAAATTAATTTAGAGAAAAAAATAATCTGTAAATAACAAGCAATATGAGGTCTAGTAAAAAACATTAAATGATAACAGCAAAAATTTCAATAGGAGAACTGGTAAAAAAAATGGTGAAGACATTAGGTTTATAATACCCAGAAATTCATTCACAGATGTCCTCAAGGACACATGGCACAGTGAATAAATGCTTTAGTGAGATCCAGTGACAGGCCCCAAAGATTGTGAGATGAATACCTGGCTAAGGCGGTGGAGAACTCGGAGAGGGGAATTAACAGGAGATAACTGATAACTGATATCCATTAAACATGGCATGTGTAACTAGAACAGTCTACCCCAGCGATCGAAATAATTGGTTCAGTTCGACATTCCCACCACCTCAAGAAGGCAGAAAAGTTGTGACAAATATGGCAACAACGATGAGGAAAACAGTCCGATTAATGCAAATAGTGTACATTATACATCATCTCAGAAATATAGACAGTCAATGTCGGCAAAGTATAGCTATTTCATTTCTTTGACTAAGTAAGTTTTTTTATTTATTATAAAGCTAATAATGTGTAGTTTCTCATGTATGGGTAATTTAGTGACCTATATATTCTAGCTTTTCTTATTAATTTCTATTTCACACTAGATGTTTTATTTATTTATTTTAAGTGCCAGAAATATTTCGTTAGGTACGTCTGATTTCGGTATTTATTTATCCTAAAAGATCTTTGATGTTGGTTGAAACGTTTCTTGAATTCAAATTGTGTGCATCCAGTATAGACTTTACGGTGTTTGGATCTTTAATAGATGAGATATTGTATTGGTACACTAATGATTCAGTGCGACGTTTATTATTAAGAGGATACTTATGAGGATTTCTGCAGTTACATAATTTTTGTTTATCTTCATTTCTTTTTATTATTATACTGATTAAATTTCTTAGGGCCTGGTCTAAGTGCTTACTCATGATATAAGTATTATGTTTCTTAATAATTATTTCTAAGTTTTCATAATTTAACTTAATTTTAGGGTATTTTTAATGAAAATAGTACTTAGTTTACTATTTTAGGAAAATATTTAACGATTAATGCAAGGAATTTTGTCCTAACTTGTTCTTTACCAATTGCTGTATGGGAGTGTATACCAAGTTATTTTTCTACTTCTGATTTTTTAGGCTTTCCATTTTCAGTTTATATAAGTTAATTTTGGGCTTTTGTAGCCACTATCTTTTAGATTTTATTATAGAAATTAATATATTCATAGAAAATCTTCTCATTTGCTGAATTTTTACATATTCACTTTTCAATAGATAAAGGTATATGCTTAATTATAGATTCCAAAATTCGCTTGAAAATTCAACACGACTAGGGACTTTAATTTAATGCTATAATTGAATTTGAAAGATTTAGTTTCTGTTTTTGTAATATGATAATTCATCTGTGGCGATAGAAACATATTTTTAAATTACTGAATTTATAATATGTATGCTCTGTAGATTTGCATTGAGCACTGCTTTTTGTTTTTGATAAAAAATAATTAATAAGAACATCGGATTATATATCTTACTGTTCTTTCTCTGTATTATTATATAATATATATATATATATATATATATATATATATATATATATATATATATATATATATATATATATATATATATATATATATGTGTGTGTGTATGAGTGTGTGTGCGCGTGTGTGTGTGTGCGTGTGCGTGCGCGTGTGTGTGCGAGAGAGAGAGAATAAATTATTTTAAAACTGTCAAATTTTTCTTTCTATCCGAGCGCTTTCGGCTATACATTTAGCCATTTTCAAGGTTGAAATATATTAACTGCTAACAAGAAATAGGTTGTTGTGTGTATGTATTTATATGATTTTTTATATAATTTATCCACCGAAATGAAAAAGAAAGATCACATGAAAAATTGTATAAAAAACTAAATCAATATATATATATATATATATATATATATATATATATATATATATATAGTGCTGACTAACCTTTGAATTTAGCTCAACTTTCTTTTCATCGGAGAGGAGAAAATTCTTCTAGTGTTCTACGGTGAAATTTTTGTAATAGTGAGCCCATTCAAGTATGTTAGCTCTGTTGGCTTTGCTTATTAGCGGCTTAAACCTTCGTGTACAAGATTTGTAGTCTTGTTCTAACAAGATTCTGACGGACTTTTGAAGAGACAACACCTTCCTCATCGCTTAGACTGGCTGAAAATTTTGGCTAGTTATAGTTCTATCCTTCGTTGCGATTACCATGCCAGTTCTATCATCAATCTTTTTCTTTCGTCCCCTTGTTTCCTTCCTTGGAGCAGGGGTGGCATCCTTATGTTCTCTAAACACTCGAGAGTCAATTGACTGCGAGGTTATAGCAATTTCTGCAATTTCTCTCGTAGAATTGTCTGCTTTTGAGAGGGCAATAATAGATGCCTTAAGTGGTTCTGATGCGTGTTTGTACCCTTTCATCTGGTTAGTGACTTGAGTAGTTATTTCAAGCTGTTTTATACTGTATGAGAATATTTCTAGAATATTCTGGAATAATCTAGATTTAATTTAAG
Organism: Acanthosepion lycidas; assembly: GCA_963932145.1. NCBI lineage: Eukaryota > Metazoa > Mollusca > Cephalopoda > Sepiida > Sepiidae > Acanthosepion > Acanthosepion lycidas. The sequence continues at coordinate 124,020,526 of OZ010579.1, forward strand.
CTGTTCTAGAATTCTCTAGAATATTGTTTTGAGTGTATTGTTAAATAGTTTTCAATATTTTGTCAAAAGCTCTTTAAATTTACCAGTTTAATCATTAGAATGCGATATCTGAGTCACATTTTTGCACAGAGTTTTCCTGAATCCCATTTATACCCAAATTTATAATTATCAATAGAATACCATAGGATGAAGGAACTTTTTTCCTAGGTGGTCGGGAAGGGGTCTTTATATTAATAAGATTAAAAATTATTTTAAACCCCAAAACAATAGACAAAAATATTTTAGTAAAAAAAATCAGGTGTGTCACATTTATCGAACAACACTATCTATCTATCTATCTATCTATCTATATATATATATATATATATATATATATATATATATATATGTGTGTGTGTGTGTGTGTGTGTCTGTGTCTGTGTGTGTGTGAGAGAGAGAGAGAGAGAGTCTGTAACTTAAAATAAAATATGAAAATCTTTAGTAAGGAGGTTAGAAAAAAGTCATGATAATTATCAGAAATTTTAAATAGATTATATATCTGTTTTTCATATGCAGCTAAATAGTTATTTTCAAAATAGCGTTGGTCTTTGATGTCTGCTGTGTAAGAAGGAATCACTATATATTTTATCCAAATCTTTAACTTTATGTTAATATTTCAATCACGATAATAAACGAACGCCGGCGTCAACATGATTTTCACAATATTATTTGGTGCTGATATTAGGTTATAAGAGTAATAAAAATAAAGTCTTTAGAAAATTACCTTTAGACTATTATATAGGCCCTCATCCTGACACATGTATTTAATCTGGAACTTTCTATTAATGATGTTCAGTTTATGGTTCGTGTTAAATGGCGTGAGGTAGCAAGTAGAGAAAATGGAAACAGAAAAAAAAAACATACATATATTGACGGGTTAAAACTATGCTCGCACGAGAATGAGACGTGACACAAGGTCAGATTAATGTGGGGACCCGATCGCGTACACTCGGGCATGGACAAAAATTCCCCTCAGCCCCCGCAACCGTCGGTTGCGCTGGCCTCGATGCGAGCACCGATCCCTCCCTCTCCTGCAATGAGAGGGCGCGGCCTCGGGCAGCTGTTCCCCAGGGCTGTGCATCTTTTCAGTATAATTTTCCTCAGTTGCCCCTCTGTCCTTTGACAGAGAAGTCCCTGAGCGCACTCTGTCCAAGTACAGAGATGCAACTGAGATATGATAAACCTGCATTAAAATCCCTCCAAAAACTATGCTGGGAGGTTAAATCTTGCAGATTGACTGAAAACGTTGAAGGTAAGAAAAAATAGAGTATGATCTACACAACGAGCTGGAGTAAAAGGTTGGCAGAACAGTGATTAATAAAGATAGACAATAGACAATATTTACTCATCTACAAAGAACAAGAACTTTTGGAGAGCCATGGAGAGACAAAAAATGATTTAAGTTTTAATGTTTGAATTTTAAACTGTTGACTTGGCTTTTTAAAAAAATATAATTTGATCATTTGCATTGAAGTTCGTTCTTTCTAGATTATATGAATTACAATTCAATCCAATAGAATTTAATCCTTCAACAACTATCATATATATATATATATATATATATATATATATATATATATATATATATATATATATATATATATATTAAAAAGAAGAGAGAAACTGCAAACGTTTTTGGTTGTAATGTGGATACTTTTTTTTTTTAAATATTATGCTTTATTTTCCATAACCTTGCTACACACGTTTCCGGTCACGCGACCGTCATTAGCCAAAGGGTGAAGATTTCCACATATTATTAAAAATAATTAATGCTTTTTTTATGTTTTTTGATCTTAAATATTCTCGATATGCGACATACTCTTTTTTTGTATGTTATTGACCCTAATGTCTTTCTTGAACTGGCAATGAAAAGTTCTGTGTGAAGGATTATAAAACAGTTAAGATTGGTCCGAGAAATAGTGAAGGAGTTATCTTTTAATGACCCCCGTGTGTTCTTAGATCTATTTCCATAGACCGGAAGCATGCGTAGCAAAATAATGGAAAATAAAACATAAAATTGTTTTTAAAATTCCACATCCACGTTGAGAGAGTTTATCACACAGACACAGACACATCCACACAGACGCGCGCACACACGCGCGCACACACACAAACACACACACACACACACACACACATATATATATATATATACAAAATACATATATATATATATATATATATATATATATATATGATTAATACAAATAAATGTTGACACTTCGCTGATTGATGCTATATTCAGCCCCCCTATATATATATATATATATATATATATATATATATATATATATATATATATATGAGGGTATATGACAATTCAATAATATATATATATATATATATATATATATATATATATATATATATATATTGGTATGATTGTATTCATATGTGTATACGTGATGAAAATCAGAGGAAGAAAATACTAACAGATGAAAAAACAAAAAAATTTCATGAACTCATAAAAATTTTTTATATTTAACTAAAGCAACTAGTTAAAAAAATCAATAGATCAAATATTTATGCAGCTATATGAGCATCGTTCATTTTGGATTACCAATGGAGATTTTTAAAAATATCCGTATTGAACTATAAGCAAAATTTACTTTGCATTTCTTCACATAACTTTTCCTTGCCTATATAAAAAAATAGATCACCTGTCTGTGCGAATAAAATCTAAAAGCAATCAGTTACAACTCGTCACTTTTATATTTACATACGATATCTCTGATATTGAGCACTTTACCCAGTAGTGTTTGGATCCAAACGCTACTTGGATCTGGTGGATAAGGGACTAACCCCATTTTTAAAATGGAGATACTAATCAAGAGCTAATAACTTCCGCGATCGGTGTGATCTGTGCATGTCGGAAAACATTTTTATTATTAAAGATAAGAATCAAGATGAGCTGCTAAATATTCGTAATGAGATATTTTCTAAATGTAGACATAAGAAACGATTCAAAACATAAACACAGTTTTATAACATGTCACTTATGTCAGTTCCATCTTGGTTCAATAACAACGGGCAGGGTATTTTAATGGAATGACTATTATGTTTATCTATTATGTTTATCTCTCTCTATATATAATTGTGTATGTTTATATGATGCGCTATGTATTTAATTTTTTGGAGACAATTTGTTTTTAAATTTTACTTTTTTAGATTTTATATTTTGATTTATATGTATATGTATATGTGCGTACTTGTGTGTGCATGTATGTATATGTGTATATATGTAGGAGTGTATATATGTATATGTATGTGTATGTATGTATATGTATGCGTATATATGTATATATATGTATGCGTATATGGATGTATGTATATATCGGTAGATGTTTATGTAGATGTGTTTATATGTGTGTGTGTGTGGATGTTTTGGTATGTATGTATTCATATATATCTGTATATGGGTGTAATTATATATATATATATATATATATATATATATATGTATATATGTATGTATGTATAGTTAGACGGATAGATATAGGGATACATTGTTTATTTGTTTAGATGGGTGTATATAACTGTATGGAGATGTAAGGTTTTATGTATATAAGTTTATGCGCACGTATGTGTATGCCCGTATGTATATATGTGTGTAAATGTATATCTATGTATGAGTGGATGTGTATGAATGTATGTGTATATGTATGCATGTGTGTGTATTTATGCATGTATATGTATGCATATATGTATGTGTATGTATGTATGTATGTATATATATATATATATATATATATATATATATATATATATATATATATATGGATATGGATGGATATATATATGTGTGTGTGTGTGTGTTTGTGTAGATGGGTATATGTGTGTATGTGTGTACACGCCTATATTTATGTATGTACGTGTATATTTTATTGTGTATGTGTGATTACGCATGTGTATTTGAACATAGAATTATACGTCCTTGCTAGATTAGATAGTCGTTATATTTATTTTTTTATTTGATTTGTAACCTGTAGTCGATATTAATTTTGTCAAATTTTCTTACACAGCGGCCCTTTTAATAAATTCCCTTCAGTTCTAGTTCCCCCCGCCCCATCTCTCTCCCCCAAACATTTTTCATTTCTTTTCCTCTCCCTCTCTCTTCTTCTGATCTTTAAGATTAGATCGTCTATTGTGTGTGTATCCTTTCGGTTACATCTTCAATGTATTAGACATCCGAAAACATTCATATTTCTTTCACTTAAACCGTCTTTGACTCCCCTCTCTAAAACTTATCTCTGTTAAATTTTAATCCCCCACTTTTCTCTCGTCTGTTACCCCTCTCTATAGCTCTAACATTCGTCCCACACTCTCATACTTACACTCTCTCTAAATTTTATTTTTATTTCCGGAGTTTTTTTTTTTCTGTTTTCTTTTTGAATTTGTAGGTCTGATAAATTGGATCGTATTTACGATTCCAATGGAATAAATTATAACCATGGAATATTAGTGTTTAACCCTTTTTTATTATATATATATATATATATATATATATATATATATATATATATATATGCTAAGATGTTGAAAATGCAACTTTTCGAAAGTTAAAGTTAGATGCGATAGATATAATATCATAGCCAAGCGTCTTTCCATCTCTATTTAAATTTTTGAAATCATAGAACCTATATAGTTACTCTAAATGAATATCCTTAAAACCGTGTGGGTAATATAACTGTTTTGGCGTAAATAAGACACCCCTGCTAAAATAAATGAACTAGAGAAGATGCCTTAAATAAAGAACTCCAAATGAGTCTGTCGCAGTCAGGCAGAGGGGAACACAGACAAGCCTCTGCCTACGGTCAGAGTCTCGTCTGTGGAGGTAGACAAACGCGACTTCGTGTATGCGGGGTCTAAGGAGAATTCTTTACAGAGCCTAAGGGCTCGGAATCACCCTACATAAAACCGGCCTTGTGCTACATCCCTCCTCGGGTGGAGAATTGGGTAAATACCAGTCACGCAGTCCGCTGTCTGGCTCGCGATTGTCAAACTGTCTTCGGACTGAGATTGACTCAGTGGAGGCTATGTTTACAGACGAAGAATCGACTGAGAATTATACAAAATGCAAACTGCCCGATCCACCGATTGCATGCGCAGGATAAAATTTAACCCTTGGCCCGAGTGTACGTGCTCTGGTTCCCTTCACTGAACTCGACCTCATTTGGGAGACTGCTTAAATACCAATCTTTCGGAGTCAGTTAGTCCGCACACTTGCTTTTCATCACTCTCTTTATAGAGATTAAAAAAAAGACATATCCCTAGGACACTAGCAGGCTCTCCCTATTAAGAATGAAATGCTGTTGGTACACTTTCCCCGACCATATTTAAAGCACATTCCAAATCCTTAATCGGACTGATCATGCCCCTCCCTAACCCTAACCCTAACCCTCCCTAACCCTAACCCTCCCTCGTTAGCTAGTGTAAATACCCGGGGCCTAATGTTGGGGTTTCGTAGGGCGAGGCTCACTCGCTCTCTTCAGTATCCCGGCGTGGATGTCTGTTGCTTACAGGAGACCCGGTTTTCAAATCGCGAGCGTAAATACACTCATTCTGGGATGTTTGTCGTCTATTCAGCATGTTTTGATAATCCCTCAGTATATGTTTCCTGGCTAGTTAGCATGTTTCTGAATGCAGATCCGGCGGGTAGGCTTTGCGGGCTGGATGTTACCATAAAGGATAAGTCTATTCGTCTCATTTTTATGCCAAATGACCATGCGGAGCAGCCTGGTGTTTTCGGTGAATTGAACCGTTTTTGACAAGGTCTTGTCGAGTAGATTTAGAGGGCGATTATATTGCCATCCTTCATCTCGATATAGATCGTACCTCATCGTGACGTTTTCGGCAATTTCGATCTTTTCGATAAGTATCGTGACCCGGGAGGTAGTGTGGTCTTGAACTAATAGGCGATGTAGTACCCTTAGGTTGGTGAAGTTTCCATTATATATTTTACTCCCATCATAGGCTCGTTCGGGTTCGTGTAAAAACAGATAAGCCTTAGGATGACTGCTCATAGAAAATGAATTCATCATTATTTGGTGAGCGACGACCAGGTGCTAGAAATGCTAGAAATTGACGGAGGCTAGTGGTGGGAATATGTGGTGGAATAAATTAAGATCGAAAATTAAGTCGTTTACTGCTCTTCAATCTAGTTCGTTTAGAAGCGCAAACGGCATTTGAAGAAAAAAATCCCGTGATAGCTGGGATGTAACCTAAGATAGGGCGGAGCTGGCCTCCTTGCTAATCAATAAGAATCAAACTCTTATACGTCTTGTAGTTAGGGCTAGATTAAATAAAATGTCTCTGGTGGCAACGAATATGGCAGCTGAACTCCGTGCAGAGGAAGTTAGAAATGCATCTAATATGCATATCGTCTGCCTCACATTGCCGGATAAGCGGTACGTGACTACAAACGTGGATATATGTGAGGCTTTTCGTCACTACTTTCAGGATCTTTTCAGCATTGAGCTCGGTCTAAGCCCTGCTCGATTCGATACCTATTTGACCGTATTTCCTTGTCTTAATGCGGCTAGGTGCGAGCATCATGTCTGAAACTGGTTGGTCGTCCATTCTTATCCGTTGATGGAACTCTAGCAGGGATCTATACTTTAACAATTCACCAGGGATGTGATGAAGTTACCATGTAAAAACAAGAACGGTGGGGGTGTGATGTGTAACTTTAAGCCTTTGACGATGTTTAAATAGAGTTGAAGATTTTATCCAAGGTCTTAGCAAGCCGTTTACAGTCTGTCCTGTCTTGTGTGATTGACTCTGAGCAGACTTCTCCTGTGAGGGGTAGGCCAATTCATAACAACCTTCACTTGGTATGCTTGATCAGTGAACTATTCGAGAGTGAAGCTGCGTTGATCAGTTGGTACCTCTTGAGCTGTTTTTTCACCCTTTCTGTACTTCAAGAAGTAATGATCGAGACCCCAGATATACATAAACCTCTTGTGGCTATGATACCGTCATCCACCTCTAAAATTATTGTAGGCGTGTTATTGGTCGATAGTTGCTCGCAATCCTTTAGACCTGTCTGTATTAGTACTATACGACCAAGCCACTGTGTAACAGTAACATTCTTCACACAATACTGCAACCTCTCTCCTAGATTTTTTTGCATTCTCTGGAAGATTTTACCCTGTACATAATTATGACGAGGCGCTTTCCAATTTGCTATCTTCCTTTTCACTGTCACCATATTTTCATTTGTAATGAAAAATATTTCCTGTTTCTGTTGTCATTTGGAGCCATTTCCCGTCTTTCCCATGTTCTTGTTTTTGTCCCAGCTTGTTTTCCAAAATGTCTGCGCTCAGATTCGTCATACTCCTCAGTAATTTCACTATTGTTAACGGTTCTGAAAAACTCTCTTCTTGCTGAATGTCCTATTCTACGGGAAGTGCTTGCCTCTCTGCTGATATTACTTTAATTGTTTGTTGTATTTCTTCTCTTGTGGAAGTTAATCTTTTTCTCTTGAGTTTGTATTCTTTCTAGTGCATCTATATGCATCAGTGTTCTTTTCTAACACGGTGTTTATGTAGTGAAATCTTGTTTAGCTGTTTAAAGTCTAAACGGCTTTCCCCCATTGATCCTTCTGTTTTCCCACACACCCCATTTTCAGAATACTCAAACAGTATTTCTGCATGTATTAAATTATTGATATGTGCGATATTAGACACCTGCACATTCTCCAAGATCTTATCAACTCCCTTTGTTATGATCTGCAGTCCATGTTTCTGAACACTTCTCAATGCCGATAACCGTGCTTTATTGTGGCACTTAAACATTTCTTTCCTTTTAAATCTCTCTCTCTCTCTCTCTCTCTCTCTCATTAAGGACTTTAAATTCCTTCACCCTCAAGCAACCTTCAATTTTGTCGGTTGAATATAAGCTTATAAACAATAATTACTGTTGAATTGTTCCATTTTAGCCTGGCTGTTATCTATTAGTTGGGTGCAAAAATAATGACGTAATAATGTCGTTTTTTGACGTTACAAAATACGTCAAAATACGACATTATTATGTCATTATTTTTGCACCAAACTAATACTAAAAGACGATTTTCTCTCAAGTGACCCCCCTTATCATTTTCATCAAATCAAAGAAACCAGTTCTCTTCTACAGAATCGGTCAAATAATTATTTCATTGTGTTTCTTCTTTTCTATTTCAACTTTCTCGTGATTTCTTCCTGTTTTACACAAGATAACCAAACATTTGTTTGGCTATATGCCATTTTCGATGTAAAAGGATTTGCACGTTTACACTGAACATGCCATTGTCTTGCAGATCATATATACTTATGTGATTCTATATATTTTTACTGTTTATTCACTCCTATAAATACATTCATCTTATTTCGATTTCACTTTATAGACCACTTTCTTCTATTGACTCAACCAGTATTAGAATTACGACCAAGGCTATCGTGCTACACAAGGAAACATCTGCCAAACCAGAAAACTTATTACCTCATTATCTGTTGATTAGACTTTTCATTCATGATATGCAATTAGGTTTCTACTACCACCAGTACATTTATCGAGACACTATATCGAGTAAGTACGCCGGTCAAAGCATTAGAGCCTTCCCGTAAATAACACACAGTAATACACGGTCCTTCTTCAAACCTGGTACTTCTAGATCATGGGATGATCATTATTATTATTTCTATTATTATTTACAAAGCGGAGTCGAAAAGTAATGCGATTTGTTTCATTATATAAAAAATACGGAAAACAATATCGTAAAACAATGTATATCACTGGTTCATATCCGTGCTTCTCAACATAATCACCATCTCTTTCAATGCCACACCTATGATTGAGGACTTGTATCCCAGCTTTGTAAATGTAAGTTGGCTATCCGTGCCTCTTTCATTCCATCAAAGAGACGGAAGTCTGACTTTCCTAAGTCAGGTGTTGATGGAGATAGGAAAACTTCTGTAAGGAATTGGCTACATCATCAGCCAACTGAGTATTACATTTTTATTTGTCATATACCTTTCATTCCAAACGATGAATTCTGAATGAATTATCATATTTGCTAAATTGAATATCAACACAACATTGTGTTATTTATTTACCTCGCTATCATAAATCGGGAATGTTCTCTTCAACCGCCAGGTATCAATGTTGTTGCAATGGTACTATGGTGCAATAATGATTGCAGAGTCTCTTTATCATTGTTTGTCAGAGAGCAAGTTATTATTCAAGTAAACTTATGACAATGACTCCAGAACCTTCTCCACGTTTCCAGCTCTTGGTAATACAACTATAAATAATTGTTTGTTCATCGTTCAATAGGATTTTTTTTACCTGTACGCATTTCAAATTTTCCATATTACAGCCCATGCTTTTCCGGCAGTCGCATTAACTCCTATAAGAACGCAAACTTGAAAATCCTTTTAGGGTTTACCATCTTTCTACAATTTAATTGTACTATAAGTTTCATGGCAAGCAATGATGTCATTTTAAACAAAGGTTTGGATGTAATTCAATTGCTATAGGATTAATACTACCATACTTTGTATTCATTAAGTGAATGAGGAAGGCAGCATAAGCTGGGCTTATACATTCATCCAGTAAACATTTGTTTACTAGTTAAATATAAAATACATAACATTTGGAACAAACCTCACTGATATGTCCTAAAATTGAATTCAAATTGGCAATGCATTGTTTAACTGGGGAATTTTTTTTATTGCAGATGTATTTTATTTTTGATATAGCCATTGTAATCTTTTTATTTTCTTCGTAACTTATTACTGCAGCTATTTTTTGTATTTTGTTTCATGACATCGCTTTATTCTTATCTCTTATCTTATTTAATTTAAATTTTATTATATGACCGAACATTTCATTAAAATTAATAGGGAACAATTATTTTAGGTTATCGTTGAATGTTTGGCGCTGAAATTTTATTTGAATAGCAATCGTAGGAATTTCACCATTGTTCAGGTCTCTTAACAAATTCTCTTGTCGATGATTGTTCCTCTTCTGCTTTAAGTGATTGGTTCTCTCATTTAATTCTTTGTTGTATTTCTTCAGTTGCAGAAGTCAATAATTTTCTTTTAAGTTTGTATTGCTTTCTAGTGCATATATATGCATATATATGCATCATTTTAACAGTGTTCTTTTCTGACACGGTGGGTATATAGTCAAGATCTTGTTTCAGGTGTTTAAACAATAAACAGATTTTCTTTTCTTGACGAAGATTTGAATGTAATTCATATTCTATAGTATTATTACTACCATACTGTCTATGTATTTCATTATGAGAATAAGGAAAACAGCACATGCTAGGGTTTTATATATACATATATATATATATATATATATATATATATATATATATATATATACATATACATATATATACATATATATACATACATATATATATATATATATACACATACATATATATATATATATATACATATATATATATATATATATATATATACATACATATATATATACATATATATATACATACATATATATATACATACATATATACATATATATATATATATATATATATATATATATATATATATATATATATATATATATACATACATACATATATATATACATACATATACATGCATACATACATACATACCATTTCGAACACCCCTCATTGATATCTCCTAAACAGGAATTCCCAATGGCGATGCCTTGTTTAACTGCGGTATTACCTTTTTTTTTTTTTATTGCAGATGTATTTTATTTTTGATGTAGCCATTGTGATGTTTTATTTTCTTCGCATCTTATCACTGCAGCTATTTCTTGCATTTTGTTTTATGACATCGTCGCTTTCTCATCTTATTTTTGATCGATATTAATCTATCTACTTTTTATCTGTACGTTTTGTTCCTTTCATTGTTTATGTTTACTTAGAAATGCATCCTAGAAAATTCGATGTATAACGCGTTCGGTATCTTTGAACAAAATGTAAATGAGAAAATAAATAAAAATTTTACTGTTAACTTTTTCAAATAACTCCATAATCGTAATTTTAATTAACATTATACTTCTAGAAATGAACGTAAAGCAATACATAGCTTACATAGACTAAAATTAGAAAATATAAAATATTAGATTTTAATTTTTCTAAATGGAAAAATCTTTTTATTCCCGAATAGGGTTTTCTGAACAGACATCTTTTCAGAAATTAAAAAAAAAATGAATGAATGGAATTGTGAACTAAGGAACGTAAAAATTAAACTTGACTAATTTTCTAAAATAGATAAATTAGGATTTCTAAATGAAAAATAGTTTTAATTTATTTTTCATTTTCAAAACTGAACTGAATTGAAATGAAGGTTGAGAAAACTACAAATATCGAACTCTAAAAAATTAGTTTAAAATAACAATATTTTGAATTAAATTGAAATTTTCTGTAATTACAAACAAATAATAAAAATAAACATTAATTAAGAATAAGACAAATAACTGATTAAATAACGAATAGAAATTTGCGAAATAAATAAAACGAAAATATTTGGTTAATTTGCAATTGAAACCAACTTTCATTAGATTCTTTAATTAATAATTAATGTTTGTTTCCGTGATAATATATTGGTTTAAATCAGTTTAATTATTTTCCGAAAGATGAATATTTTTTAATTTCAAAATCAGTGAAAAAAATAATAGATTAATAAACTTGCAAAATTTTAGGGAAAATATTTTCTGGGAACAATTCTGTAAAATTTTTTCGACATTCGTTAGGATGCAACAGTTGTGTAATTCGAAAAATATTGACTGTCAATCATTTTAGAACGGGGCTCCAGTTTATAATTTCGAAAAAATGTAAAATCGATCCCTGACTTTTAAAGAATTATCAAAAGTTTGTTTAAAAATATACAGTTTGAAACTGTGCTTACTTCGTTGAGATATGCGTAAGAACACATCTATTTATTTTACGAAAAAAATATTTTAAATAAACAACAAAAAGTTATATACCGTATATACTAATTTTAAGGTAGTCAAATTAGCTTCAAAATTAGGTCTTTAAAAATCGCATGGAATGCGAGTATATACGGCGTAACTTTTATGATTTCTGTTTTAAGAAAATATTGCAAGCAAGATGTTATTTGGCAATTTTTTTTTTTCATTTTTATTCTTCCATATATATATTAGGTTGGTGCAAAAATAATGTCGTTTCTTTTTGGGGTTGGTCATAAAGAACAAAGACATTTCTGGACAAAGACATTTCTGGACAGAAATTTTAGAACTCGTCATTGTGACCATAGCTTCAGGCATGTAGACATATACGTAGATCATTTCCAGTATCAAATTTCAGATTTTAAAATAGCTAAGGGTAAAATTTTAAGAAAGTTCGAACAGGGCAGGATTGTTGAATTTCAAAGGCGTGGTCTTTCGTAACGATCTATTGCAAATGAAATTGGCCGTGGCAGAATTTCATTAAAATTCCGCATACGTATGCTGCTAAAAAATCTAGCGGTTGTCCAAACAAAATCTCACCATCTCTAGACCGACGTGTTAGGGTGAGAAGTTAAGAGAGATTCAACCTTAACATCAAATCAGATAAAAGCGAATACAGACCCTGATAACAGACCTCGAATAATTCGACGGCATTTAAATAAGAAAGGGTTGAAGAAATTGAAACGGCTGCAGAGGCTTCGCCTTCATCTTCACCATAAAATCTCACGTTTACAATTTGCTTCCGATTATCAAACTTGGAATGTGAATAAATGAAATAAAGTGTTGTTTTCAAATGTAAAACAATTTCAATCTTGATGGCTCAGCCGGTTTCCAGCGTTACTGGCATATGAAAGATGTTCCAAAAGAAATTTTCGCAACACAACACAGTGGAGGTGGATTAATTATGGTACGGGGTTCATTTTCGTACAATGGAACTTTTGAGTTACAGGATGTAGAAGATCGTCAAACAGCTGCTGGTTACATTGACATATTAAGAAAGGCAGAGCTAATTACTGATTTATGTGGATAAAACTGGATTTTCCAGCAGGACAAAGCTGCAATCCACAACGTTCTCCAGATCGAAACCCAACGGAGAATGTTTGGGGATGGATGTCAAAAGATGTTTATATACATGGACCGCAATTTGAAATTGTGGATCCTCTTCGAGCTGCAGTTTATGCATCCTGGGCAAGCATCCCAAGCACCCTCATGCAGAAGTTAATAATGAATATGCCAAAGCGAATTTTCGAAGTAATTGGCAAAAATGGAGGACATACTGAGAATTAAATTGTCGTTGTGACTTATTTGTTCCGTATCTGTTATTTTTATTTCCACGGTCTATAAACTTTATGACCCCACCACCAAAAATCATTTTTTCTATGTTTGTTTAAATTAATCAATTAAAAGCTTAATATGTTCATTTGTTTATTGATAAAATACATTTTCTAATTAAGTGTAAATGTTTCACAAATATATTTTGATTAAAGTAACAGTATTTTGTATTTTCTAAAACCCTTTTTGTATCTGATTTTAAAATTTTGACCAGGGGTGTGTGTGTGTGTATATATATATATATATATATATATATATATATATATATATATTATATATATATATATATATATATATATAATTTGTAAATTAAAAATTAAAATATTATAGCAATCTTCAACTACCATTATTTTACACAGAATACCTATTATCAGGATTTATACCAAAATAAATTGATACATATAACAAAATAAAATAAAATAAAACACTAACAACCACTCTTTAGCTACCACCACTGTAACTACATTCATGGTTTCATCATTCTCCCCTCACCTTTACTAATCATTTCTACCAATTTACAATTTCTACCAATTTACAATAACTATTAGCTAATTATATTATCATTGCCTCCAATCCCTTGCAACATTACTATCACATCATATCATATAGACCCGTTATTAAATCAAACTACCCTCTCACCCAGCATATTAAATATTAAACATTACCATAAAAATAACCAATAAGGATTACAAATTTCTACCTGTTACATATACACAGTCAAAAACAAACAAATAACCAGCTTTAAATTAAATATAACAAATAAAACGCCATTTTTTTCAAAATTTAAAAATAAATATAAATAATAATAATTTTTACCTATCATAATTTCACACAAACCCCACCACACGTATATACATACACGCGAGGAAATATTATTCAACGGAAAAAAAAAAAAATGACATGTATACATTCACGAGACATTCACGAGACATTTCCGCCACACTTCCAATCTTTAAATTTCAACATACAAATGCGTATGTATGGACACAACACCACCCGTATACATACATATGTCATATCCGAAACTACCCGCATATGAGTCCCGACAGACGACCAAGTATGTATGTGTCTGCATACATCGATGTTTGCGTCAGTACGATGAAAAAACGACGAAGTTTCCCCCACCACTTCCACAATAACACCAATACACGCAATCTACATAAAACCAAAATTTAAAAAAAATTAATCAGTTTGTCTGACGATCGCTAAAGCGTGAAACCGAGGGTCACAAGCTCACATCTATCCAGCCATATATATATATATATATATATATATATATAAACAGGGTGTTGAAGCAAAATCCGACACTTGACAAAAAGAAAATGAAATAGGCAATAAAAACAAAAGTTGTATATGCAGAGACCCGAAAGTTTATTTAGCAACAGTTAGACTTACATACTACATTATTTTTCAATGTAACTGCCGCCGGCGATGACGACCATCTCAAGGCGGGCGCGAAATGAGTCACACGCTTTGCCGACCATGTCCTTGTCCATAGCGGCGAACACCTCCACGATCGCAGCCTTCAGAGAGTCGGCCGTGTTGTGGGCGTGCTTGTTAATCTTGGCCTAGATCACGCTCTAGAAGAAATAGTTAAGCGAGTTGCAGTCGGTTGGGGAGGGCGATCACAAGTCCGGCGACTAGCGGTGAGGAACATTGTTGAACAGGCACGCATGGGTTGTCTTGGCCTCGTGTCCAGGAGCGGAGTCCTGCTGGAAGACGTAGGGCGTCCGGCGGTGATCTTGTCCATCGAGGCCTTCACCACGCTCCTCATCACCGCACCTCCTGGTAGATCTCAGCGATGACTCTCAGGCCCTTTTGAAAGAAGAACGGAGGCAAGACCTCCTCCTTGCTCCATGGGGTGAAATCGATTTACAAAATAAATAAATAGATAAAACACATATTCATGGGAAGGACTCTGTAAATGAAACTAAAGTGCAGATAACTCTGTATATGCATCATTTCAATAGTATTCTTTTCTGACACGGTGTTTATGTAGTCAAGATTTTGTTTCAGGTGTTTAAACACTAAACAGATTTTTTTTCCAGGCGAAGGTTTGTATGTAATTCTTATTGTATAGTATTATTACTACCATAATGTGTGTGTATTTCATTAGGAAATAACGAAAACAGCATATTCTGGGCTTATATATAGAGAGAGTATATTGTTTTCTTGTAAAATAAAAATACATAGCATTTGGAACACCCCTCATTGATATATCTTAAACTAGAATTCACATTGACGATGCCTTGTTTAACTGAAGCATTTTTTTTTATTGCAGATGTATTTTATTTTTGATGTAGCTATTGTTCTGCTTTCATTTTCTTCTCGTCTTATCACTGCAACTATTTCTTGCATTCTATTTTATGCCATAGCCTCATTTTCATCTCTTCTTTTATTTTATCACATGACGAACATTTCATTAAAATAAATGTAGAATAATTAATTTAAATATGGAGGTTTTCTTTGAATGTTTGGCGCTGATATTCTATTTGAATGTCAATCGTAGGAAACGTAAAGAAAACAGGTTTTGCTCAAAGTGACCTTGCCCAATATTACAGAAGATTTTGTTTATATTTCTAATTTTAAATTTCAGACACTTTCTTTATATAAATATATTGCGTGTGTGTATTAGGTAGAAATAAGATGTGGAATATAATATTCTCGATGAACAATAATTTTACATATTTCTCTATTTTGTTTAAATTTTTAATACGTTATTTACTCAAATTAATTTGAAGTTTGAAAGCCTAATATGAATCACTTTCTTAGATGAAAATAAAATAATGCTAGACTTATTATACCATTCACATTATTGATATGCTGGTGATGGCAGTGGCTCGAAATCAGAAATCGGTCAACTAAGTTCGATTTCAAATCGGGTTCTTTAATTCACTTACGGGCAAATAACTTTGGGAAAATTATAATTCAATCACCCTGTTATGAGTTAAATATTAGGACATGTATCTGCAGATATCGTTGTTATCTCCCAAAATATTGTTAATGCAATATTCATTCACAAAACCAAAGAATTATTTTTACCCACTTCAAAATATATTTCGGCTTTAAATAACCAACAAAGAGTAGATATTCAGAAAAAAAACAAAAAACAAATGAATTCTTCAAGTTGTTATTGCAAAATTCAATCTTTTCAAAACAAAACAATTGTATTTTTGTGAGGCGGATATTTTATGTAATATTGTTGACAAAACTTTCATCTAATAGCATTGAAATTTTTATCATCTCAAAAGTATGCATCGAAAATTAACATCTGTTATCTTCAGATTTTACACGAAAATTAAAGCAAAATCTCACAACGTCCAAATGTTATTTATCTTATTTAAATAATTTCTTACCATTATTATTATTAATATTATTATTATTATTATTATTATTATTATTATTATTATTATTATTATTATTATTATAGTTTTTATTATTAATAAAAATAATTAACGAGCAAACATTTTCATTTTAAATATTTAACTAATTTCATATCTTATGAATTAATTAAATGTGAAGCTAAGTTTGTTTACTTAATTAAATCATTTCTTTTTGATTTTTAATGCAATATAAACTAATTAAATAAATATACGACTTTGTACTACACATTTAAAGAATTCGGTAATGTTCCCTTACTACTAAAATTAAATAAATATACATTTTTCACATATTTAAATACATTCCTTATAATTTTACTACTAATATTAAAAGTAATTAAATTAATACTTTTATTTTACTTGTTTAAATGATCCAGTAATATTTTCTTAAAAATAATAAAATTAATTCAACTGACATTTTTTTCAAAGAAATTTAGTTTGAATTAATTTAATCGAATTTTCTAAAAAAATATTTATGTTTTTTTAGATATTGAAATTTCTCATGAAGATACGTCCTCAAGCAATTTAATCATTAATTTTTAAATCCGAGAAAACATGTATGGATTAAATGTCGCGCATTTGTAGAAAAAGAGAATTACAAATGTTTTCGCCATATAAATACATCGCAAACAACAAAAATACATACAAACTCACTTCCCGTCGACAAATACAATGGACTCGAAATCAAGTTATATTATGCCGTCGAGTGAATTTAGGGAGACGTTATCAGTAGGAACATTTAGGGGAATGTAGGTGTACGTTATCTATAGGAATATTCATACTGAAGTCACTCGTCTTTTGTTTCAGCTTTAATATGTTAATAAATTATACCATATATTTTAAGCATTTTTCTCGACAGGACTTATGTAACATATATATATATATATATATATATATATATATATATATATATATATATTATTATTATTATTATTATTATTATTATTATTAGAAATTAATTGATTTAAAATATGGTTTTCCGCTACACAGTTCTAACCATGTTTCAAAAATGGAAGGTCCGGATTTAATTTTGTAATTAAATTAAAGACATTAGTTCCATTTCATCCTCAAGCGAATTTTGGAGTAACTTTTAAAATTACTGGGTTTTAAAGACACAGCTAAAATCATAATTCACGTTTCCAAGGTTACAGATAAATTCACTTCTACTAGACAGGGGTGTTTGCGTGTTCTATATGTCTATATTTTGATGTATCCGTTATTAGCTACGTTTTGGTAGGGGGTAGGGATGTATTCTTCAATTAAATCTAACATCCGTTAAATGCATTTCGTCTGGATTTTTTAAAAGTTTTATTGGTTACGGCAAAAATTCTTACGGCATTTTTTCTATTTGTATAGTTAAAGATTTTTTTGGCGGGGGATGTTCAGTTTAGAATACGTTTTATTTAGCTACAATTTGAAAAATATTTTTCACTATTAATTTTTAATATATTATATTTCTTTTAAGAACAAGTAAATATTTTGTAAAAATAAAAATATCTATAAGAACACCGGATTATATATCTTACTGTTCTTTCTTTTTATTTATACATACATACATACATATATATATATATATATATATATATATATATATATATATATATATATATATATATATATATATGTATGTATGTATGTCTAGCCTTCGAAATTGTTTTTAATATAGCTGCCACGTCTCGTTTGGTCTGGTGCTCCTGCAATATATTTGGAAATTATTGATAGAAAGCAAGGAAAGGTCTGCAATGTTATTGGTCCTGATATGACATCTCGTCTTCAGTCAGTTTTCCCACCGTAAAGTAGCTTCCCTGTGTCTTTTATGAATTATCTGTTAATTTCAAACCCCTCCATAACAAAACTACTCTCTAACATCCGAGAGACCCATTTTTGCCTCCAATCAGCATGGCTGATGCTAACCACTAAGTGAATGACTCGGTACGCCTTCTCCGGCTATCATTTCCCTCTGACATGAAGTGGAAAGATTATATTGAATCAATTAAAAGGCCTGCTGGTAGGAAAGTTGTTTCACTGTGTCGTCTTTGTAGACAATTTTTCCCTGCAGAATTTATCTTACATATTTATATGCCTACCATTCGTCCATGCTTTCAGTAATGCTGGCAGATATTGCATGCTCGTGGATATATTCAGAGATTCTAAATAGAATCCAAAGAAAAATGTAATTTTTCCTACCTGACATATCAGCTTCAATCACTTTCCCACCGCCGTAATGACACCACCCTCTGCCCCTTCTATAAATATTCACGCTAATGAACATTCCTATATGGTACTTAAACTTTATGAATTCAACCTTATTACTAGATTGTCGGAAAAGATTCCTCATTTTACAGTTGAAATGGTTAGATGTATCCATAAGTTCTATGCTAATATTTTCTTCTCTCACACTTCTCCCTTGTGGAACTCTCTTCTGGATTCTTTCTTCCCAGTGGACGTTGATCTTTAAAAATTTAAATGCAATATTAATCGCTATATTTTGCTTTCTTTTTCTTTTATTGCTCTCGCGCCTTCATAACTTTTTTTTCCTGATCTTCATTTTACTCTCAGTGACCCCTTGTATATTTATTGACTTGAAGTGAAATGATAAAAAAAAAAAAATCAATTATATATTATCCGAGGAAATGTCACAGCTTTGCTATATAAATGTTATGATGAATCAGAATTATTAAGTTCATTATTGAACAATTCGCTATGCGAGTTCTATGACTATAGTATAACCGGAAAAATTGTCCTGTTGCATAATTAAATATTTGAGTTTAACAAGTTAACAAAGTTTTACAGTAACTATTATACGTATGAATGTAGGTCATTATTTATTGAATTAAGTGAGAACAAATGAATAGATTTGAAATTGACGATGTTTTCCATTTAACTGAAGCAGACTTTAAATACTTGAAAGAATTCTTTCATTGTTTTCTTATTGTTTCCTTAGTTTTATTATTTCTTCACTTTTCTCACTGAAACCAAATAGCTTCTCTGGAATGTCTTTCTATCCGCTCGATCAAAACCAAATTAATCAATCATTATTTATGAGGTTTTGGCGGGGCGTAAAGTACTTGCTACCTATCTACCTACCCACATACGTCTCTACATAACTAAGTACCTAACTAATACGGAGAACGAACAGAATTATAATATGATGTATATATTTGCATAGTTTTATATCATACTATAGTACTTTTTGTTACTGAGTTAGTTATATCAGTTAGTTTTATTAGTTAGTTTTACAAACAGATATAACTAACTATGCAGATTATATACATTATTACCGATATAAATATTCCCGCGTGTGGGCGTGTTCATATTACTCCTATCAATAAACGTTTTATAATAGATTGAAAGATTGTCTCTATAAACTACGACAAAATAGTGAGTTCGATATATATATATATATATATATATATATATATATATATATATATAGAGAGAGAGAGAGAGAGATTTCTGTGTGTATATATATATATATATATATATATATATATATATATACATATATATATATATTAGTGGCCTGACGATTGTGTTTAGCATGAAACATTTTGTCGCCTCTAAGTATTTACTTCAATGTTCACCTTTATATTTACATACGCTGTATCCTATAAATACCATACGTTAAAATTATATTTCCTCATATATATATATATATATATATATATATATATATATATATATATATATATATATATATATGTATATATATATTTATATATATATACATATATATATATATATATATATATATATATATAGAGAGAGAGAGAGAGAGAGAGAGTGAGAGAGGTAGAGAGAGAAAGAGAGAGATAAAAAGAGAGAAAGAGTGCAGTAGGTAAATTATTGCCATTTTATATTTTTAATTTCACGCATAAGTGTTGTTTGTTTTTGATTTTGTCGACTGCACAGTATAAAAGAATCAGTTGGGCACTGTCTATGAGAAAAAAGAGCATCATGACGCAAATTACTCCACCAGAAAACGACATCCTATACTGCTTGGCATTCGTGCCGGAAGGTCTAAATCGAACATTTTAGGGTGTCAATTTGAGGACCGTTCTGAGGATTCTGAAAGAGTTGGATGAGTCTAAATGGTGATTACAAAGATGTTTTGAGTGAACACTAATAATCGCGACGATTTGTATCAATTCATCATCCAACAGTGCCTCAGACTCAACACGGACATCTAGATCAATGCTTTGAGGAGGCAGTGCTGCCTGGATCAGTAGGGTGGCTGCTGGAAGATCCTATGTTTGGAAAAAGAATTTTGCACAGAAGCAGGATAACACAGTCATGTCTGTCAGATAATTTTTGTAAACACATCATATCATCAAAGCAAGGATTATGGCAGCATTCACCAACTTAAAAAAGAGACCGTCCAGAAGAGTTGTAGGAGACTCCGAAGTCGTGACAAAGCCATGGCTGAAGACAATGGCGATTTTATTGAATAAATTGACACGTTTTAATATTTCAAGAAATTTTTTAGTAATTTTTTTTGTGTAAATATATCCGGTAAAATGAAATGTTAACATTAATTTTATTTTTGCCACAAATATCCATCGCACCCCGTATCTGTGTGAGCAATGTGTGTGCGGGCGAGCGGTTAAAACGCTAGCTTTCTGACGATGAGACCCGGGTTCGAATCTCATGATAGTCGATTTTTCAGGACAGATATATCCTGATGTTATCGGGATGGATCGATGTCGATCCCAGCGTGCGGTAAATTTGGAAAGTGCCTGGAAAACACACCACGGTTTAACCCATGACTTGAGAGTGAAATTGGGCAGACGGATGTCTGTTACTACAAATCCACTTGTCGTCGTGTCCGAGGGCTGGCCTTGTTTAAATTATTGATCACACTCTCTCCCAGAAACTGTAACTAAGGTCTGCTCAGCAGAGTTGCAGTTTAAACCACAGGTGGGCACTGTGGGTTTGGGCAAACATAAATGTGCCTGAGCGAGCGTCAGCAGTAGGGATTAGCTAACCTCCCTAGTAAACGGCTATCCTCGAATACGAGTGAGCAACCATATATATATAATTCAACTTCAAAAACGATTCCAAAATATTTATGTCCTTAAATTCACATATGAAGTCAATAATAATAATGAAATCCCCTTCTTTGACATATTGATAAACACAAATAATAACAAATTTACTATTTGGCCATACAAAAAACCTACAAGCATAAATTCATGTACACTTAACTACAAGAGCGAATGCCCATATTACTACAAAATAGCAATTATAAAGAATCTAATACATCGTGCAGAAACTAATTCATCTACAAAACAGATTTTTTACAGTGAACTAAAGAATATAAAACAGACACTTATTAACAATAGCTTTCTAAACTATATAGTTGATGAACAAATAAGATGCTTTCTTAGAAATCTCAATACTAAGAAAATTGTACACAATACTGCTTCTACTGACCCCATACATATTAATCTCCTATATCGTAATCAAATGCATACTAATTATAAACAAGATGAAAATATACTAAAAAAATTAGTATATTCTAATATATCAACTACACATCCTAGCAAAAAAAATAAATTAATCATATACTACACTAAATCTAGTTTATCCAACTTAATTCTTCGCAATAATTCTTCTCACTCGGTTAGCGATTTGCAAAAAACCAACATAGTTTATAAATTCAAGTGCCCTTTGGGAGAGTGTATCTCCAACGAATTAAATAATATTTATGTTGGTCACACCAAAAAACTCGCTTTCACAACGCTTGACACTACATTTGAATGAAAACTCTAACATTTTTAGGCATTTAAAACAACATGACTGCCCACATACACAATTCCGTAAAATACTTGTCGAAAACACAGTTATACTTCGACATGAAAACAATAGACAAAAACTAAAAATCCTTGAAGCATTATACATCAAACAGTTGAAATCCAACCTAAACAAATCAATTATGGCATCTCTACAAATATTCATAAATGCTTATAATTGGTAACAGAAGCCATTGGTTTATACCAACGGCTGTGCATATTTCACACTTCTCCAATTTACTCTCGTGTGGTCATGTGTGACATCATGAGATGCTGTGCGATTTTCCCTTCTAGCGTCTTATATGCGCGTGTTTATCGTTGCTTAGAAATCATCTGTGTAAACATTGACAGACTATCATCACTGTCTTGTCCGTATATTGTTTAATATGTTGTAATTGACATCTTTGATAATGGCTTAAGTAAGCCGAAAGCTTAGATTGTATTAAAAAAATATGCATCACTATTGTGAATTTCTTTCTTCGTTCAACGATAATGTTATTAAACTTATCAGATGTTATGAAAAAAATTTACATAAAATAAATAGACAACACTTGTCTATATTATTTAATGAAACGTATAAGAATGAAAAGATGCTGCCTAAATACACACAACTATATATATATATATATATATATATATATATATATATATATATATATATATATATATATATATATATGTATATATATATATATGTGTGTGTGTGTGTGTGTTGTTCTGTTTTCCTTTAGTTAATGTCCCATTAAAATATGGTAGGATTCCACAAAATAGATTTTTAAAAATATTGGGTTGGAATGTTATGATAGGTAAAAGGAAGATCGTCTGCAATTTGACTGAATTTGAAATCGTTCCTCTACTTGAGAAATGAAGAACACAAGTGATTCGATCATTTCTCAAAAGACAAAACATGTACATAAAAATCCGAAGATGTGTAGACATTGGATAATATCGTTGTTGGCAAAGGATCAAAACAAAGAGTTTCGCAAAGGACTGTCCATCGAAGATGAAAAAAAACGGAAGAGAAAAAAAAAACAGTTGTGAAGACGCAGATAAGAGGTTTTTTTTCCTCCCTAGGAGGCCAATAGACAATGACGAGTGCTGCACAGAAATCAATCGCTTACCTTACTGCCAGACATCACCGGTGAGAAATCGATAAGATTTGACACAATCAAAAGTTATCTTATATTTATTCTTTTTTGTCGGTTCTATATCAATGAATATTTTATACATTTACATTTTTCCATTTATATATTTGAAATTAATATATATATATATATATATATATATATATATATATATATATATATATATATATATAGAGAGAGAGAGAGAGAGAGATAGATAGATAGATAGATAGATAGATAGATAGATAGATAGCCATATTCCTATATTTGTGAACACACGTGTAATGAAATAAATCCAGATGTCTATATATCTTTTTATCTTTTCTTTTTTCTTTTTCTCTCTTCTCTCCTTCCCTTTCAACATATCATAAGTTGACCGATTAAATAGGTCACTGTCTGATCCCTACCCACACCTTCCTCAATATTAAGTATGATAGAAAGAAATATAAAAATAAACCCTCTCTAAACTCGACCATGTCTCTCACAACACTCCTCGCTACCCTCTCTGTTAAATTACATAAACTTAATACTACCCGTCAAAAGTGTAAATTTTCATTCCGTTTTGCGTTTCATTTTTTGGAAGTGATGTCTGAGGTTCCAGGGAACTTTAAAAGGTCTTTTTTAAAACTTTTAAACATTAATGAGTAATACAATTTACTAACGTTGATATTTTTAACAGAGTGTTTATTTTATTTCGACAGCTATATATTACATTTTTCAGGATCCTTATTCGGAAGCATTCCAAGTACGAACGTTTCTGAAATTTTAATAAGCTTTTCATCAGTCGCTCTAAGTACATCATTTCCTTTGTTCCCCGAAAATTCAGAATAACGTAATAATTACTATATATACCTATATATTAGGTTTTTCTGACATGAAGTCAAAGATCTAATTGTGATTGCAAAGTACGGCGCTGGTTAATGAAGTTTCGTAGTGAGGATACAAGTGCAAAGTGGTAGAGGACTTCAAACTACAACTTACAATCATCATCTGAAAACACTAGTCGAATAAAACCGACGCCAAACTGTCAAAGATAATGGATGTCAGCATCTCAAGAAAATTGGCAAGATGAAGAAACCCGATAAACGGATCCCCCAAGAACTCAAAATCAAATCGTATTCTGTTCGATGCTGTATACACGAAATTCGAATGGCCCATTTCTTGATCGCATAGAAAATTGTGATGAGACTCTGATCCTTTATGGCAATCGTAATTTATCGGTTCAATGGCTTGGTGATGAGGAAGGTCCCAAAGACTTTACAAAACCCAAATTGCATCAACAGAAGATTATAGTTAGTGTCTGGTGGTCCGCCATTGGTGTTATTTATCACAAGTCTCTGCCATTACAAAGTTTACTGGCAGCAAATAAATCAAATTCTCATTCATTTAAGCAAAATACGACCGGCAATGTTCAGTCTACTTTATCCAATTCTGATTCATGACAATGCTGAACGACATATTGTCTGGATGACACTGTAGAAGCTCACCGAGTTTGGATACTAGACTTTGCGACATCCACAATATTCCCTTGATCTCTCATTCTTGACAATTTCTTTAAGCCAAAAGACATTCCATTGTAAAGAATATGAAGAAACTGCATTCAAAGATTTTATTGAATTCCAAACCATGAGATATTTATTGGAAAGGCACGAATAAAATTTAAGCAAATGGCATAAATCTAGAAGTATTCCGCGTTATATTTTGATAGATTTAAACACATTACAGGTGACACTATTCGTTACTGGTAATCATAAAAAGGTTTTCTCAGAATAGAAGGAATGATATACTGACAGACTCCAGATAATTAAGAAGGTTTAATGAATAAATTTGAAAAAATTGAAGATTTTAATTCTCATGTAGACAAACATCAGAATTGTGTGTCAGGGTTATGGACAATGAAACGCATTGAAGTTTTATAGAATGACTGAATAGTATTATTGTCCAATAATTAGGGTACTGCCTGAGACTTCCTTTCTTCAGTTTTGGATTTCAAACGATTCAAAAAGATATGGAACAGGACTTTACTAGAATGACTGACGAGCATTATTGTCTGATAATTTGGGTACTGCCTTAGACTTCCTTTCTTCAGTATTGGATTTCAAAAGATTCACAAAACTATGGAGCCGAACTTTTTATAGAATTACTGACGAGCATTATTGTCCGATAATGTGGGTACTGCCTGAGACTTCCTTTCTTTCTTTTGATAGTTTTATTACCTCCATGCTTTATCAGCACAGAAGGAATATTATACGCTCCGACTGACTTGCCAAGTTTCAAGCTCCTAACTTCTAACTCGACATTTTCTTTCAGTATTGACGGACTGGTCTCGTCTTCTGTTAAGGGTTTATCAATTTGCAATATGGAAACATCTGGTAACTGTATAAACCATCACATTATTGAGTCCATCTGTGGAGCACCACCTCACTGTTGGTTAGCAGTTTACCATTTTTATCCTCTAATACTGTTACTCTCCTTCGTCTGGTCTTAGTGATGGATTTGAGAGTATTGGAGGCCTGTTTGTTGTTGCCTATAAGCATATCCTTCTAGAAGGCTTTGCATTTATTTGTATCCACTCAACTTTAGCTGCACGCATTTTTCTCCATGCATCTCTGTGCACTTTCTGACATCCAGCATATGCCTTGACACTTGAGTGCTTCCTTCCCCTCAGTTCTCTTTTCTTGTCAGCCAAATCCAAGATTTCGTCCGTGAACCAAGGTTGGATTTTCCTTCGGCGTTTACTCAAAACTTCCTCAACTGTTGCGAGTAACACTTCTTTAATGTGAGCTTCAAATGTCTATATCATTAATAAGTAGATTCAGGGCTGCAAACTTGCTTCCAACCTTTGTCTGGAAGACTTGTGTGTCTTCAGGGTCTTTTAGTTTATCAAGGTTGAAGCGGATGCGGGAATCCATTGAACAGCGCTTAGTTTTTAGCCTCAATTTAAAAGACGTCATCACAATTTATGCGGAACAAAAGAAATCAATCTGGTTGTGGATCTTCCGCTTAGGTGAGTGTCACTTTGCATTCAGGACAGCTTATGTGAGTGTAGGGTGTTGGTTAGGGTGAAATGATGACTTCCGACAAATTCGAGCAGTTTGAGACCTCACTCGTTCTTCCCAATGCCAAATTTTCTGACTGTTCCTGTCCAGTTTGTGTGCGAATCTTGTCCTACTTTAGCATTCCAACCTCTTTGTTTGTTAGTGATGTCTTTCCGGGGAAATTTTCTTAGGGTAAATTCTAATAATTCGTAGAATTCCTCAATCGTCCTCATCTTGGAGCCTAGGCCTAGATTATGGTTATGCTGAATGGTCTGGCTGATACATGGATGGAAATAACTCTGCTGGACATAGGATTAAAACTGATGACATTGTGTGTAATTTCTTTCCTTTCAATAAATGCCACTCCATATTGGTGATTTTTCTCATCTAAGAAAAAAAAAAAAAAAATTATGTCCATCTTGCTTAGTTGTTTCGACAAAACAAATCGATTTGACTTCAAACATTCTAATGATCTCCGAGCGATAACGTTTCATTTCAAAGCTAAGTTCTTGGGTTCTTTCTGTGGCGTATAGGGTGTGGACGATCCAGGTTCCTGTTGTATATTTTTTCGATGATAACTTGATACTAGCCGACTTATCCCACCCAAACTAAAGCGAATCAATGGGTCAAGCGGTATTTATTATTCCGGACCTCGATAGATCCGGCATAGTGATATATTGATTTTCTTGCTTCATAATCATTTTAGTGGTCTCATAGTTAACTTAGCGGCGCTCATCTCGTCTCCAATCCTTTAAGACCGTCGAAACAACTAAAATGATGCGGGTCGACTTCGTTTTTTGTACTTGGTCGTTGAGTTCATTGCCCAGGCGTTGTGCGCTTGTTCAGATCATCCGCTCAGTAGTGCAGTGCAAAAAGTATTCTCTCATTGGCTTAGCACACCGGGTGAAGCAGTTTTCCGCTATGTGGTGCATGGATCCAACAGGTGAGAGACTTAGTGGATGGGAGTCTTGCTCGTCCACCTTAATAATAAATTGCAGCAGCCAAGCAACAAATGTACTAATTCTACCAACTGCCCCATCCACACATGCTTAATATATATATATATATATATATATATATATATATATATATATATATATATATATATATATATATATATATATCATTCACTAATAGTAAATATGCGAACAGTACAATGCATTCTAAGTATATCTGGGAAATTAAAAACAAAACACACATCACACCAAAAATATCTTGGAAAATAAGGAAACGATCATCAGCCTACAACAACCAATCAAAAACTTGCAAATTTTTCTTGGAGGAAAAAATAGCTATCATTATTTTCCCAGACCAAAATAAATTATTAAACAAAAAGATCCGAGCTCATCTCAAAATGCAGACATGAAAACAACGTTACTTAAAAATCGAAAACGGAAAAAATAAAATAAAATAAAAATAAATAAATAAATAATCAAAATAACAATAAAATAAGCAAAATTAATTAACCCAAACAAATTACCAAATCACACCTGAATAGAAGAAATAGAATAATAATAATAATAATAATAATAATAATAAACAACGAAACCAAAAAAATAGCTATAACTGTTAAATAACGATATATATATATATATATATATATATATATATATATATATATGGATGAATTTAGGTCAATCTATTTTACTTATTATTATTTGTATATTTTCTCTTTTAGATTTTTAAGTAACGTAGTCTGTTCGTGTATATATATATATATATATATATATACACACACACACACATACACTACGTTACTACGTGTATATATATATATATATATATATATATATATATATATATATATACATACACACTATGTTACATAAAAATGGAAAACCGAAAAGAGGAAATATACAAATAAATAATAACAAGTAAAATAAATTGACCTAAATTCATCCAAATAAATAAATAAACAAGCCATTCCCGATAAAGTTACCGTTAACAAAAAACAAAATAAACAAATAAAAGACAAATAAAGATAATCAATCCAAATAAATGAAATTAAAAACTGTTCCCACCAAAATAATACAACACAAAACCGAACAAATAGCTTTAATTAATTTCTGAAACGAAAACAAGACTATTAAATAAGTGATATAAACAAATTTTTACTAGTGAAAAAAAAAAAAGTAAATAAAACACCGATAAAAAAAAATTAAATAAATATATATATAAGATAAGTAACAAAAAATAAAAAATAAATAAAAACAAGCGAAATGATTTAACCTAAATAAATAAATAAACAAATAAACGACTGCCATTAAAATAACCACTGAAATAGACTACCCACAATGAACCACTGACCCGTACATATATAAATAGCCGAGAAAAATAACAGCACACGTGGCCTGACGATTGCATATAGCATGAAACAGACTGTCGCCTCTAAGTGTTGATTTCTATGTTCACATTTATATTTACACACGCTCTAACTCTGATATTTTTCACTTTATCCCATAAATATAGCACATTTTAAGACTATATATGTATATATAAGAATTCTTTATTATTGCTATTCATAATAAATTTTTAAATTACACGCAAAGGGTTGAGAAATTGTAAATGTAATTTTTCAGAAATAGAATATGTTTGTTAATTTTAATGAATCACGCTTTGAATTACAGTTTATTAGGGTTTTCTTTTTACGTAAATGATTTGGAATTCAGGCATCAAATCAGCTAAAGTAGCAACTAAAGTAATCCTATTGTAAATAAAATAAGGAATGCCCTACAAATTATTTTTCAACGATTGATTTGTATACTTTGAGAATTTGATCTATATTTCTCGTATTATCTATTTCCTTATTTTCCTTATGAGATCGCTCAAAACTCCACTGATCTATCACGACGTGAAACATTTTTTCGCAAGAAACCAAAACCAGAAAACATTGCAAACTACTCACTCAGGAAATAAACGTCATCAAACCAATCTTCAGAAACACCAACATTGACTATTCTGGATTCGGTTCTAAATTCACGCAGATATCATCTGAATAAAGCCAGATCGTAGAATGGTAGAAACGTTGTGAATGTGGCAATAAAGATAGGGACAACAGTCCGAACAATGTAAATAGTTACATTTTTTTATCTGAGAAATATAGACAGAATACAAAGTACTTTCGACATGTTCGATTATACACATTACCTCCTCCATCAAATTATTTTTTTGACGTTACTGTCTCTTGTACGTCTTTAAGACGAGCTGAAAATATTCTTTATTTTTTTCCATATCTATCTATAAAAGGCAGGATGTGTGTGCGTGTGTGCGTATGTGTAACGAATGCACAGCCGTAATTTTCGACGGATTTGCACCAAAATTTACATGCACATGCTCCAAGTTAGCGGGAAGTCCAAGACCGACTTTGGATTTCCCAACTCCCATCGATAGTGGAAATAATCGATTTTTTCATGCTTCTACGGCAGTTTTCATGTAGTTTGCAGTCAATTTTAAAGGGCAGAGTGAGAGCCTATATCCGGCTGCCACGAATAGGCAGGTAGATTCTATTGGCCAGCGTGAGAGCCAACAACTGACTGACACGAATGTTATCTAGCATGCAACATACAAAAAAAATCGATAGCTGCATTCGTCACAAGTGGGAAAAATTTAAATCTGCATGGCACTTTACTCCAATTGGCTCATTCGCTTGCTTAAAGTCAACGTTGATTCTGATTTAGCAGAACTTGGTTGGGTGTGAAAAATTATTTGATGTTAAAATTATTTTTTCATTCGGTTTTTCAGTTACTCGTCCTTTTTTAAAGCTGATCGTTTTGTGTTCATTTTGTTTAGTTCTTTTTTTCGTAACAGATTTAATCTTTAGTATAGAGCTTAGAAAAAATTCGCAGTGTGAGATAGGCACGAAGTAAGGCATGTAACAACATCAGCAAATATATTTTAACTCAAGTGATAGTGATTGCTGTAATAGTCGTACAATTTTTGAATCAAGCACGGTCAACGCCGGGCCATGCTCCTAGTCATTAATAAAAGAAACAGACGTTAAAGCTGCAGTTTAATTTAAAACTTGTCAACATACAATCAAAAGCGAGCTATTCTAGGGTGTTAGTTTATATAACAGCAGATGAAAAACAAAGAACGAAAATTATGCAACATGTTATTATTTGTTTCGTAAGTGTAATATATCAGGTTGGTGCAAAAATAATGTCGTTTTCTCACATAGTAACATATGTGAGAAAACGACATTACTTTTGCCCCAACCTAATAGTTGAATCGTGCATTTATTTGTTCAAAACCTATCTCGTCTCTAACCGTGCAGCTTCGTCCAGTTTTTAATCTCCCTGGTCATTCGTTACAGACCACTAGTGACATGTTGTATCATTCATATTCTTCTAGTTCCATTACCCTTCATTACGTGGGCGATTACGGTTCTCTACATCTTCCTGTCCTATTTATCACACAGTAAGCATTGTGCTTTTTCTATATATTTAATCACATTTTTATCAACCATTTATTCAAGCTCGTTCGATAGTTTTTGCTTTGATTCCCTCCTTCCGTCCCGCCTTTAGCATCTCCTGTCAGTGTTAAATTCTCCACGCTTCTTTTCCTTACCATATGTTCTAGAAATGTCAACTATATCTTTCTGATACTGCATGTGTCCTTATCACGTTGCCCTAAAACTTCGTTGTTGCTCACGTATTTAGTCTATGTTATTCTCAGCATCCTCCTGTAGAACCAGATTTCTATGGCCTTCATTCACTTCTTTATCTGTTATGAGATTGTCCACCATTCTCTGCCATATAGGACGACCGATATTACCTTTTCCATAAAATACCTAAAAGTGTCTGTTCGTGTTGTCACTTACTTATGTCTTATGGTACAATGTGCTGGAAATATTGCTTAAATGAAAGTAAAAGTCAAGTGTATAATAATCACATCGCTAATAGTAGTCTATACTGTATGTATTCAATGAAAAGTTTTATATATTACTAATATCACATTTGAAGATCAAATTTGATTGGGAAGCAAAAAACCCGATGAGAGAAGTGTGATAGAAGGAATTGTTAGTATAGAACTTACGATTACATCTAGCAATTTCAACTGCAAAAGAACTATACATTGTCACCAATCTCTCTCCTTCTCTCCTCTTTCTCTCTCTCTTTGTCTTTCGTTGACAAAACTAACATGGCTGTTTGTCTCGAAAAGGACCTCCACTCGGTTGTGGACAAGGGCAGGGACTAGCTGGTTAACTTTAATGCCACAAAAACAAAACTGCTGTCTATTAATCACCACAGAGAACCATCTTTGTCCCACCTCCCATTAGATTGTCTGATGCTGAACTCTACGAGAGCACTTCTTTGCGACTGATCGGTCTCAAATTGACTGCTGACCTGAGATGGAACAAATACATTGAGTCAATTGCTTCGTCCACCGCAAAGAAACTTGGTTCCCTGTGATGCACCATGAAATTTTTCTCGTCGGGGTCGATCCTTCAAATCTACAACTCAATCATTCGCCTTTGCATAGAGTATTGATGCCATATATGGTCTGGATTCCCTTTTGTTTGTCTCAAGGTTCTTGATAAAATCCAGAGAGGGATATGCAATCTGATCTGTCATCTCGTCTGCAGTCGCTCTCGCACAGACGTGCCATCACCTCTCTCTGTCTTTTTTACAAATACTTTCACGGTAACGGATCCGATGAGCTGCTTTCGTTGTTTCCCAGACTTTATGAATTTAAGCGTTCAACAAGGCTTGCATCTCGCTCTTACTTTTTCACTGTCGAAACTGTTAAATGTAGCCGTCTCTTGTACTCCAATAGCTTCATATCTCGCACTTCTCGCCTGTGGAACTCCCTCCGCTTTTCTTGTTTCCCTGATAGCTATAATCTCAAACTATTCAAATGTAATGTCAATCGACGACTCCAGATGGCTTTATCTATCCCATCCCCTATCCTTCTCTTCATCCTTTCCTCTAACACCCCTCTTTGCTCTCGCTCCAACTCTCTGTAAACCCTTGCGTGCTAGTGGCTTCCTGCCTTGCTTGGGGTGAAACGCTTAATATATATATATATATATATATATATATATATATATATATATATATATATTATGTAGATTAATATCAATATAGATTAATAAATGTTAAGTTTTGCTTTTAATTATAAATACTCTCATCACCTAATGAAAATCAATTTTATTTCATACATTTACCAAACATTATATGTCGTATAACAAAAGACACAACACGAACATTATGACCAGTACAATAACAAAATATATTTCCAAAGTTGTAAGATTAGATGTAGCACCCAATGAATTTTTGTTTATTCACAGCTATTATGCTGAATACCAGTAACGTTAAATGATCGATGTGTCATAAATGCCTCACGGCTTTTGTAGTATTTGGTAAATTCATGAGTGCGCGAGTCAAAGAATTATGGTTGCACTGCTCCAAGATACAAACGATTATGAATTGCGTGTTAATAATGCTTTCTTGGGGACATTAGGAAGGCGATATCAGCGATTACAAATAGAATTTGAACTTTATACGATGTTACTTCTATTTTCTTTACCACTAAAACGAGTCATGATTCACACTCGGGAAGCAATATATATCTTGGCTATCATAACGTTGGGCTATAAAATCAACTTCGTGTTGGATTCCTTTTCTGACTTGCTTCCATTTCAGTAACTTGATTTTTGTTTACAGAGTGTTCTCACAAATGTATTGACAATTTAGTATAGGCTTTGAAGAATTGGGAAAATGCGTTGATATGCCTTTCACAAAATGATAAGTTTCTTATTACGGTTTTTCTCAACAATATTTGCATCATTTCAAGGCTACTGTAATCATTTTCCCCGTGTTCATAATGTGTTTCTTTATTATAAGAAGTCAGGAAATTGATCTCTCCTCAGAGCTATCTCAACAGCTCAACTGGGAAAAACTAGTAACTTTCAATACCATGAAAAGCAAGTTAGTATTCTTCATTTATTTTCACTATTTCTCACCCAATAGAATGATTTAATGCCATCTGAAGGTAGATGTTTACTGAATGACGATTATATAAGGCTGCATTGGGGAGAAACAGTGTTGCATATTAAGAGTATATATATAGAATATGTAACGGTTGATCCTAGAATCAGTAGATTAACCTACTAAATATACGGACACAAAAGGCAAATGGGGTTTAGTAGCCATTACGGGATACCTAAACAAGAAACTGTGCATCAGCTTATAAGACCCAAATTATAGGAAAATATCTATAGCATGAACCTTAATCGATCAACTCAAAGACAACAACAGATTCGAAATTGTTTAGAAATATGGAATACATAAATGATTGGTAAGCAGTACAGAACAGTTTTTCTTCAGATGATGATAAATTAGATAGATGGATGGATAGATAGATCTACAGGGTTTTGCAGCAAAACCCGACACTTAATAAAATGAAAACAAAATAGGGAATAGAAACAAAAGTTGTATATGCAGATATCCGACAGTTTGACAACTAACTAACGTTTTTCTCTCTATCCTTTTCTTGGATGGACAATGAGCGCAGAGCAGCAGTAGTAGCTTCTTTTCGCGTCGAGAAGATGCCTGCGGAAGTGATGGCGTGGTTTGAGTTTAAGAGGACCATGGTCATGGACATTTGAAGGAAGTGGAAGTCGTGTGAGAAGAAAGAAGAGTTTACTGCTAAAAGAAAGTCCCACAACGTTCGTTCTTCGGTCGTTAGGACCGACGAGTTCGTCGACGCCGTCAAGGAGACAGACGACAATAATGGAAGCTAGAGCTACGACAAGATCACCGCTGACATAGACTGTCACAAGTCGACGATCTGCCGAACGATCAAGAAGGGCACTGGTATTCCTCCTACCGCAAGTCTCACTGTATACTCATCACGAATGCCTCCAAGAAGTCGAGGAATGTTAAGGCGGCAGCTTTGCTGAACGAGCTCAAGCACGGGTCTGCCGGGATGCTGAGGTTCTTCTCTGATGAAATAATTTCATCCAGCACGACAGGAGCAACAGGCAGAACAACAGGTGGATCTGCAAAGACATCGAGGAGATTCCCATCGTGAAGCATACGAAGTTTCACTCCTCCGTTATGGTCCTTGGCGTCATCTACAGCGATGAGGACGTCATACCTCCGTTCTTCTTTCAAAAGCGCCCGAGATCCACCAGGAGGTGCTGAAGAGCGTGGTGAGGCCCTGTATTGACGAGATCTCCCCTACGTCTTCCAGCAGGACTCCGCCCTTGCACACAAGGCCAAGACATCCCAAGCGTGGCTGCTCAACAATGTTCCTCACCACTGGTCGACGGACTTATGACCACCCTCCTCACCCGATTTCAACCCCCTTGACTATTTCTTCTGTGGGCTGATCGAGGCCAAGACCAACAAGCACGCCCACAACACGGTCTACTCTCTGAAGGCTGCCAGCGTGGAGGCGTTCGCCGCTATGGACAAGGACATGGTTGCGAAAGCGTGTGACTCATTTCGCGCCCGCCTTGAGATGGTCATCGCTGCAGGCGGTTACATTGAATAATAATATAATATGTAACTCTATCTGTTGCTAAAAAAAAACTGTCGGGTCTCTGCATATACAACTTTTGATTTTATTGCCTATTTCGTTTCTTTTTATCAAATGTGGGATTTTGTTGCAACACCCTGTATCATAAGATATTAAAAATTAATTTCTCTAGAACACTCATTGCCACTGTATCAGTATTAAAATAATTAGAAAAGGATTTTCATTCCTTGCATAATTACCCGTCAGTATGGCTTGCATTGTTTCATGTATCTTGCAATTATTTTTTTTCCTGATTTTAATATACAATATACAGACTGAGCGTCGATATAAACGAAAGATACATTTTAGGTAAGAGATTATTACAAAAATTTACTCTTCAATTTTCACATTTCATTTTAAAACTCTAATTTAGTTAGGTAGATTCTTGTGATTGTTCGTCATCATTTTGTCCCAGGAACATTAATGCCACAAAATGGGCTATCACAACTTTCGTGAGTTTGAATGAAAATTATCTCTTTCTACTTTGTGATATTATTATTTTGCATAAATATGAAACAATCTCAGTTGTCCAGAATCGTATCCAACGACTAAATGTGGGACAGGACCAGACAAGCCCCAATCGAGATTCACACCAAGAAACGGAAATGGG
This sequence comes from Acanthosepion lycidas, assembly GCA_963932145.1. NCBI lineage: Eukaryota > Metazoa > Mollusca > Cephalopoda > Sepiida > Sepiidae > Acanthosepion > Acanthosepion lycidas. Next base: position 124,056,328 of record OZ010579.1, read on the forward strand.
GATGAATCGGCCACATACTCCGCAAAGCTGATTCTAGTGTCACCAGGTAGGCCTTTGAGTGGAATTCACAAGGAAGCAAAAAGTGGGTCGACTAAAACAGATTTGGCGCAGAAGTGTTGAGGCAGAGGTGAAGAGGATCACCCGGAACCGCATCCGTTGGAGATATTCTGTTGCGGCCCGATGTGCCCCAATGAATTAAGAGGCATAAAAAGAGAGTTTTATGAAAGCATACATAAAAAAATAAAATTATATTTGACACATGCCATAAAGATGAGGTCATATTTGTTAGCTGTATTATTAGAATATTTTTCAGCACATGAATTTAAATTGGCAGTACAACGGAGATAACAATATGCAGAATTACTGAAATTGTAAGAAAAAGCATATACTCTTTGTCGCATCTTGAATAGACGACCCTGGCTAACTATTACAATATTGAATTTTTCCCAATCCACCCATTGTTAATTAGTGAGTTTTTTTAAATTTTCTACACTTTTCCTGTTTATTTTAACCTTTTTGTTCATTTCAATCTTCTCTGTCTTACTTTCAACTCATCGAAAATTAAATACGAATTTCTTTCCTCATTGATTGTATAATGGATATTTGCTATCTGGATAATTTTTTATTATTCTTTTAGTTTTTTAATAAAAATAATCGTAAGTTTGTATGAATGTCTTGATTTCAGTTATTTTAATAGTGGTTTAAATATCTAGTCTAAACATGAGATAAGTAAAGCTTTTACGGTTAAGTTTTAATCAGAGTTAAAAAAATAATTATTATATTAACGTAATGAGAATAAATATCAGTCATTTGCTACTAAATTGTATTTTTTGTAACAATCCTGTGTTTTATGTACTAAAGAAGAAACCGGTTTATTTTTAAAATGTCTGTAATTCCACTTGTTTAATCTTCCGTGAAATGAATCCCTCAGCGTTGATAATTAAAACATTATTTTAATTAAGCCATAATGATAATTAGTAAGCTTTAAATACATTGTCAAATAAGTGGGCGCAAATATAGTTTTACAAGTAGAGAGGCGATTTCTGCATAGAAAATCACAATTTGAAATACAGCCACTACTCACTTAAAGACTGGTTTTCGTTTCTAAGACCTTATCGCTGGGCGAAGAACTATAAGTGAATATATGGAGCAATCTTTTCTCAGGCATTGTACGCATGTAATAGGTTTGTGTCAACAAACTTCTGACGGATTTAATATTTCTTTTGCACCATCTATATAATAAATGCGTCACACTTTTTCAACTTTACGCCTATAGGCCGTTGCCCAACATATCATACAATTTTGGAATCAGGTCGACTCACTGAGAAAATAATAAAAACAATTCCTGGCTGGATCTGGATTCGCAATCCTGAAATTTCGGATTCCAAAGTTTGCATTACTGCGAATGTTTTCGGCGATATTTACGTGGTTTTTTGCGACAATTTTTTTTATGTTAACAATTTTTATGACGTGGAAATAAATTTGTCAATAATCGAAATTAATTGCGAAATCCAGCGAAACTAACCATAAAATAAAGATAAATGGTTGTACGGAAAGTAAGGACCTATGTACATCAAATTATCTTTAAATGAAGTGGCCGCAGAAGAATTATCGTTGAACTTTTTAACGGTAACCATAAATATTAATGCAACGATCAATTATAAGTTCTCCTGTAGTTTTTGGTTACCTATCCCATACGCCCGCAATAGGCTTCACAAAAAGTAATCTCTGCCAACAGAGGACAAAATAGCAATCAAAAGTGCCAAGTGAAAAAGAAGGCACCATGTAAATGTAAACGGTAGACAGAAGAGCTTCAAATGTTGAGAATATGCAAGACTTAAGAATTTCCAAACTCCCTAAGAAGCCGATGTCCCAATCGAGGTCCCTCCGCAGGACCAAGCTTAAATGTCGTCCGATAAGGCGATGAGTAATTTTTAAAAAAAGTGATCTTATCAAGGAGATCATGCTAGATAGCAGGGGCAACGGACGACATATGAAAGCAATATCCCAAGCATGGGCGAATTGATATGTAAGATAGATTATGGAGAAAAAAAAAGGTCTCCCACAACACAGTGAACCAACTTTCTTAGCAGCTGACCTAGCAATGGATTCTGTTAAGGGGTCCACCCCCTTTTTCATAGAACTGGACTCGCCCAGTGTACTTGTACTGCTGCCGGTGAACACCCGGAGGTGAGACAGTGATACAGTCAGACAGAGATACAGTGAGAGAATGAGAGTGTGAGGTAACCGCTTTGAAGGAGTCACAGTTGCGAGCACGTAGACTCAGAAGGAAGTCATACTTCGATACTGAATTTCCCAGACTTTATATATATTATTATTGCTACTAACCGCATTTCTGGATTTACTAACCTTATTACCAATTGTATTATTACGTCAATACATTTATTTGCTATGTTTCATTCCTGCGTTTGTCATTCATTTGAGACCGGATGTCATCCCGGAATCCACGACATATTCAATATAGTCTTTCATGTGATTTTAGAACTGGTCGTATGTCTGGTGTGATTAAGTCGTTCAGTGAGGAGTTGCTATTTAACATTTTTTTTACTAATTTCACTCAACGTAGAGAGGGTTAGCAAATGTTTTACGTTACATTAAAATCTCTGTTTTATTGAACAATGCTGTACGAATTATGTGTAATAGTTATCCGCGTTCAACGTGGTACCTGTGAGCCGTGTTCTTATTTAAACATGGTCTGCTGCCTTAACTTTTTCAAAAATGTCTTTGAGATAGGCATGATTGTATCCTTTCCATTCCATGCTTTGGGTAAACTAATCTATATAGGTTTGGGAGTTCACCAATCTAAGGGAAATAAAGATCTGAATTCCACAACGATTCCAGAGAAGGCAATAGGATAGCAATATACTATTTAAAGATGGGAGGGCAATTGATAAATAATAGAGAAAAGGTATGCATAAAAAGAGATAATTGCGTAAGTATCGAAGCACTGAAAAATGACATAGGAATGGGAAATCAATTGATTGTTGTTGGGTGTCAAAATTATGGTAGTAGATTATTAGGTTTTCTGATCAATATTTCATCGGGATATGTTCGATAGGTAAGATCTGTAGTGCATACTGACGGTCCTTCATATTCGCTATCCATTACTCCACCGTATGTGGAGTAATTGATACCGAATAGCCGAGTTCGAATTCGAGTCGAATCGATTATGTTTACTTACATGCTAATATCCTTGGTAAGTTATTCATATTCCCTATCCAGTACGCCACCGTAAGTGGAGTAATGGATAGCGAATATGAATGGATAGCGATATGAAAGGCATCCAATTTACGGTGGCGTAATCCATAGCGGTTCGGATTAGGGAATCCGAGAGACGAGTTCGAATTCCAACTATAAGTAAATAGCAAGACAAACCGGATGGTAACTGGTTTACTGCAGAAAGAAATGGAAACCTGCTGCAAAAAAAAAAAAAAA
>OZ010579.1:124064783-124082283 GCA_963932145.1 Acanthosepion lycidas
TCAATTCCTTCACTGATGAAGAAGAGATTTGAAATGATAGATGTGGCCCTACCAACGAGGATACGTGGCCCAGTTGATAAAGGCGTTGGTTATATCCAGTGACTAGTCCCAACGAGTAGTGAGTTCAATATCATTCTACAGCAGTGGTGAAACAATCCTTGGAGAGTTGACTTAAAGGAAAATAACCAAGACACCCGAAAGAGACATGGCACGTGGAACTAGAAAACTCTACCACAGTGTACAAAAAAAGTCTTCGAAACTTTGTGAATATGGCAATGAAGATGAGCATAACAGTTCGAATAATGGAAATAAATAAAATAGTGGTGAATTGCTATGTTATATCTATCTTCTTATATGGTAGTTATGCAGAGTAATCTTCCGACATATGAAGAGGCAAGTACAATTAACAGAAATATCGTTCTCCAGAGGTATACTGAGAATTCAATGGACTTAGTGGGTAAAAAACAAGGTAGTCTTAACCAAAATGATAACAAAACTAAGAGACCAAAAAGAGTCAGATGAAACTTCATGGACACGCGAGGAAGGAGGGCTTGGAAAGCGTAGCACTCGAAAGGCATACGGAGGGCAAGAAAGATAGGCGAAGGCAGCGAGATACCTACTTGAAGAGCTTGTGCGAATTGATGGGGAGCCGTAGAAACAATTCTAATAGTCACAAGGGATAGGAAGTTGTGGATAGCCATAATCCCCATGTCCTGAAGAGCTACGACACATAGAAGAGACCTACAGAAAGACACAATTGATATTCAAGGAGTGGGTAATTTGAAAAGATCCGTATAGAATATATCACTAATTCCATCAATTGATGGGGACAAAAATAGATTGTAAAGAGTCGAAAATGGCTTAGAGATATATTAGACAGAAGTCGTGGAGAGACATTATCACTCCTATCCTTAAATCATATAAAAGTAAAATGTTCTATTTGTGTGTAATATAATATCCTATATCCTTGTGCGATTTTTACAAAACAAATCTTTCCCAGTATTTCATAAAAATTATTTTCAGCCAATTAACGAATAAGGTTCTCGGCTCGGGCGATGTCAAAATCTGCCTGTAAGGATAACCTGATTTTATTCTAAACAATTTCCATTATTTATTCTTTTAAATGTCTTTGGGATGCTGAATATATAAGCAGTGAAAATTCTTAGAGAAGAATTTCTCAGCATCTTCTGGCGTTCATTAAAATTGATCTGTTTCGAAATAATTTGCATAAATCTGTTGACATCCGAGTTTGCAATTGAAGAGCATATGATTAAAAACTGCCACTATAACGAGGATAGCCCGAGAACATATTCTACGTTTTATGCTGATCCCATCCACATTTCTATCTTAAAGTCCTCGAGGTAATTTTCATTAAGTCTGAAGGAACGGTCGTTATAGCCTTGACATATTCCGTGTTTCGCATATTAAAATTATCGTGTATTAATTGTTCCTTACCACAAAATTTTACGGGTCTGACGACGACACCAAGGCAGAAAGATTTCAAACCTAATCAGGATTGCGACAAGGAGGTAATGGTAGTTCTAATCTATTTAATCCTTTCCTAGACTATGCCATACGCAGATCCACATATGTGAAGAGAGTAGAACTGATTATTTTAGCATTTCATATCACATCATAAATGAATAAACTAATTGAAGATAGCGACTTTTGTTTCCCACACGAGTTCAATCTACAAACGAGGAACGGGCTTTACAGACGACAGAGGTATTCATGTATTGGGATAAGAAGGTTATTTAATAAAATATGAACATCTATCAATAGCCTCGTCAGATCGAGACTTTTATAATGATTTTCCAAGCTTAGCCTAGATATGGCATAAGACCGAAAGTACAGTGAGGATCGAATTCACTACTCAGTCGTAATTGTCCTAGTGAGACAAGCTTGCACACTATTATAACGCTTCGAGATGCCCAATCGAGACTTTCATACCAATGTCGGGCATGGTGCCAAACTCGTTCAGAAATATCAAAAAATGTCTGCAATAAACAACCATTTACTAAAATCAATGGTTAAAATGCCTTTGAACGGGGTGCGGAGCGAATGGCTCTTGGTGAAGACCAAACTTTTTCGACTATTGTAAACTGGCGCTAAACAATCCCAAAGAACTGTACCAATTAAAAGAATCTACATCCCTTTAGGAATTTCAACATCACCGCTTTCATTCCAATTCCAGATCATTTTTTTTTTGTATAAAACAGACAATAATCTGTAATTGGAATGAAAGCAGTGCCGGTACATACTCTGGTGATAAAAATCAGCATGTATCATTAGTAAATACAAAGCAATTCAAATACCTCGGTGTATGAATCAGTTGTAACAAATTTAGTATCAGAGATAAAGAAATAAAGCATAGAATAAGCAAAGCGAGATGTAGTTTCACTCAACACCACATGGTACAAATCCAAAATATTTACCTGAAAATTCGAATCATGCCTCATAGCCTCGACAGATCGAGATTTTTAGATGGACGTCAAGCATGGCTTCAAACACGATCTTATCTAAAGATTCAGTTCTATACATTTCAGATTTTTTTCGGCTGCATACATTTTCTTTTGAACTTTCTGGTCTATTTCGATACCTCTATTTATTCTTGTCTTCATGGTGAGTCTGATCGGTTCAATCAGGTCAGATTTCAGTGGATCTCCAGAATGGTCTACAATTAATCGTTAACCAGGGCAAGAAATGCAATGTTGATTTTTAATATCCCCCAAACGTAATTGCTCTATTTTAACTTAGATAACATTTTTTGCTTTCCAGCATATTGTAAATTGTAACTATCAGTAGAATCATTTATTGCGGATTAATGTTTGCCTCTGAGAAGAGGTGTAAAGATTGCATTGAAACAATTGCTTGGTTTGCTTCTAGAATACTTTGTTTGGTTTGGTTTACGGCATATCAATTATTTAATGTCGACAACATTTTTATTGCTGGTAATATTGTTCTTTTTTCAAAAATGTATTACTGGTAATATTTTTTTTTTTCTTCAAAAATTTATTGCTGGTAATAAACATTTACAAAATATATTGCTGGTATTAAAACCTATTTTTGCACTTTCATAGTATTTTGACCCCGTTTTGAGGGTCAACTTTTTGCCCATAGATGGGACTATGACCAGAGGCCTTGCTGTTGAATGTTGTTTCTCGCCTTAAAGAGGAAGTCAATCTAGTTTACCGTCATACCCAGGACTGAAGGAAAGTTGGTTCACTGAGTTCTATCAGACACATTTGAATTAAATATTACTGATACATATGTTTTAGTGCTTCTCCTATGTATTTAAAGATTCTTAATAAACTCCGAATACAAACCGCAATGTTATCCGTCTAGACCTGGTATTTTAGTTTCATTTTTTAACCGTCATAATGTAGCTTCCCAATGCCTTTTCTATAATATTTTAATAGCAATCGTTCTGTAGACATGATAGCTTTTTGTTTCTCTTGCAATATTCTCTCAATTTCTGCATCATCATCATCATCATCAATCCAATATTTGTGTTTTCTCCCCACGAAAACTAAAACCTCATGACTTATGTCATAACCATATTCTTTAAAATCTATCCATGTGTTTTCCCAATCAGCATTCTACAAGAAATCCTCAAGATTGTCGCCTATCTACTTATTCCTCAATCGGCAGACATTACCCAACTGCCCACTGCAGAAGCGATCATCGCCCTATTATATGTAAACTAAGATTGAAACTACGGAAAGTAAAGAAGCCTAACGCAACACCTAAATTGCAATACAACAAACTCCTGAGCGATCTGTACCTGAAAGAAAAGTATATGGACAATGTGAAAAGAAGATACGAAGGAAACGGTGGTAATTCAAAATGGGAGGGGGCACTAAGAGACGCTTTAGAGACATCAGCAAACGACATCATCCCAAAGGAGAATGGACGAAGACGAAAAAACAAATGGTTGACTGAAGAGATTGTCGACATGATGGAAAGGAAACAGAAAACTCTGCCAAGTTACGAAACGGAATAAAGAAAAGTGCACAAACAAATAAGGACAGAATTTAGGCAGGCTAAAGAAAAGGAACTGAAGAAAAACATGTGCAGAAATAGAGAGATTGAGTAGTACCAACAAAGGAGATATGCATAAACAAATAAGACAACTAACAGGACAGAAGACATGCTCTTTAACAGGCTGCATAAAATCTAAGAATGAAACGCTCATATTAGAGAAGGAAAATTATTCAGCTCTGGAATGAGTATATTGGAGAACTATTCCACGAAGAAAGAGAACAACCAACAATACACAGAAATAGCGACAGACGTGAAATTCTATAAAAAAAAAAAAAAAAAAAAAAAACGAAGTAGAAGTTACACTGGCCATATTGAACAGAAACACAGCGGCAGTCTAGACGGAATTGTAATGCAAATGCTGAGAGCCTTAAGCGATTTTTGTATAGACAAGATCACAGAAGCACTAAACGAAATCTACAATAGTGGGGATATAACGAAATATCATAGCAGATCTATTTTCATAGTCCTGCCTAAGAAAACAGGAACAAACAAATGTGAACTGCACTGAACAATCAGCCTAATCAGTCACGTGAGAAAGCTCATCATCCGTATTCTGAATAGAACGCGCAGCAGAATCAGGCCTGAGATAGGACAAGAACAGTGCTGGTTCGTTAAAGAGTCTGGAACAAGGAAGTCGATATTCATGCTCAGAATGTTATCAGAAAGGGCAATATAAATTCATAAAAACGTGTACCTGCGTTTCACACACTACGTTCGACAAAGTACGCCTAAAAGATCTGTTGTAACTTTTCAGAAACCTTGATATATTTGAGAAAGATATTTGAATAAGCAAGAACCTATACTGAAAAGCAAACGGCACGCATGCGCATAGAGTTATAAAGAGGCATAAGACAAGGATGTGTCTTTTCGGCGGAATTATTCAACCGATACAGCAAAGCAATTCTGAGAGAATTGGAAATCCTATCGGGATTCATCATTGGCGGCCACAATCTTAACAACAGAAGATACGCAGATGACGCAAGGCTGATAGCAGACACGGAAAATAAATTACAAAACTTCCTACAGAAAGTAGAGAAGAACAACGACAAGGGACTAAGCATACAAGAATGTATTGTCATCATTAAAAGGATGTGCCCGAAAAGCGATTTACAGTTCGCGGACACTAAAATCAAGCAGTTGCTGAAATTTAAATATTTGGGACGTGTTTTGACAACGTTGAGATCCAAAGACATATTGGGATGGCCGAAGTCGCATTCCAAAATTTAGGCAGACTATTACAAGACAAGATCGATTCTTTGGAAACAAAGTAAAGTGTACTGAGATAGCAAAAGATCAGAACTTATTGAGAGCTGCAAGGAATAGATGGAAGTGGAAAGCCATGACGCCTACATCCGGAAGGGACACGACACATAAAAAGAAAAGAAACTACATTCAGTCTGGCACTTGTGTATTTGTGTTTGTGTGAGAATGTGTGTCTGTTTATCGGTGTATATGTGTGCCCAGCTTTTCACTTATATCAGAATAAGGCTTGATTATTGTGGTGAAGGCTTGTGCGGAAGCAACCACAATTTTTTGTAATAACTGAATACAGAGAATTGGTGCGCATAGTGTGCAAAAAGTTCTCCAAATGACCCTCCTCAGGTTTTGAAGTCAGCTGTATTTCTTAAAAATTTTTTCAAAACTAAATTAAAAACATTCTGGCCCTATTGCTCTGATTTAAAAGGTAATTGTTTGAAAGGTAAGTGTATGCTTTCCACTTTGGTAACACAACTTTACGACTTTAGACGCAGTACTAGATTGGTCTAATCATTTTGCGGAGAAATTGTTATATGTAACCATAAGTTACACAGAATATTCCCTGATAACTGGGGTTCTTAACCGGGGGCTTACACCATAGGGGTCTAGAAACCAAATGCTGGGAGTTTCGAAAGGGCTGGGATCGATATCAATTTGACAATTAGTGTAATGCATGTTTTGGTTCCCTACGTATCTCTGTGAAACAGGATTCTCTGCATTATTAAATCTGAAATCAAAACGGAGAAATCGACTTGATGTGTCAGATGACATGCGAGTAGATTTGTTACTAACTGTACTACGATTCTATGCTTTGAATGGAGAAAAACAACAGCAAATATCTCACTAGATTAGTAAAAGTCTATTTTATTGTAGTCGAGATACTAATAAAACACTTGCACATTTATGTTCTCTTCCTTTTTCTTGTGTAATAAAACTGAATTATAACTTTATTTTGCTTTCAGTAAAAAACAAATATAATAAATATAATAATGCTTATGAGTTTTTTCATGTTCTATTCCTAGCAAACCATATCTAAATTAGAGTAAATTCAAGCGATTGAAATATTTTGAAGACATACTGGCAAATAATAGAATTAGTGATAATTATTTCGACAGTCAAGTGAAGGGTGTATGGGACCATAATGAACAATCCATTGGGAGTCTGAAATCATCAAAAGGTTAAGAAATCCTGCCTTATAAAATGCATAGAATTACTGGAGCTATATATAAAGATAGAGAAACTAATTTACTGAACATAAGATGTATATAATGTGCTTTGATTGCGATATCATCTACTGTAAGTTTGTATTTATGTTTTACAAAGTTTGAACTTACCGAGTATTCGAAGCCATAGGGCTCAAAATTTACCCTTTCATAGCAGATTTTTTGGAAGATTCTATATGACCCCAACGTGGCATTCTTAACAGTAAAAGTGATAAAAACGAAGACAGAGTTTCTTCTCTCCCACTTCTTGTATGGAAATACTTTTTCCGGTCTCTTGCTTTCCAGTCAACTTGGCTCTTAGCAGCTTTATTCGCTTTCTTCATATGGAATATTTAAAAATCATTATTAAATATTTACTGCATATAAAATGTTTCAAACATACTTATATATATTTTATATATCATTTTTTTTCTTTCCGTTTTTCATTCATTTTGATTTTATTTCGTCTTAACTTTTTCAATTGCATTTCCGTTTTATTTTCTTTCTTTCCTATGCGCTTTTATCCGTTTCTATTGTATATTTTCTCTCTGGCCATAAAACATTTCACAACTCCTTCAATTCACTCCTCAACTTTTTCTTGCTTTCTCTGTTTCTATAAATGTCAGGATTCATTAACGACTTCAATATAAGGAATTATTTTTTTTTTCTAATTATTTTCTTTTAATTTCCCGGTGGATCGCTGTCATGGAATTTAATTTCCTCTACCCTACTGATTTCCATCGCAATAATTTTTTTATGAGAAGATATGTAAATTGAAACTTTACGAGATTTAAATATTAGAGAACGCAGAATAATTACCCCAGGCGTTGAAGATCTCACAAACTAGTTTAACTTTCGTGCATTAATCATATATACACTTCTTAATGTATTATTTCGGATACGTATATCTTTATTGTAAAGAATCATTTAATATCATAGATGAAAATAAATTCCCTATTTCCATCTCGAAAAAATTGTCACAAGTGGTGATTGACGTTGTATTTAAATTTTTGAAGATTGCAGGTCTCAAGGAAGTACAAAATGGAACAAACTTACACAGATGAGAAATGCCAGAGAAGGAACTATTAGAATAGAACGTGCGGTTACATCTAGGTAATTCTACATTAAAATTCTAAGACGTAATAGACAATATAGTAGTACGCTTAAATTCACGTAGTCCATGTACAAAAGAAGAAAACCCACTAGAACTGCCATGAAACTATGTATATAAATGACAGATGTGAGAACATGATTGGTACGAAGATGCTAGGTTAGAACCGGTAACATTTCAGGCACTTCCCTGGATTTTTTTCGTGAAACACCCAGATAGATAGCTGGAGTACCGGACCAGATATGTTAATAATATGCAATAAGCGGATGAATGGGCAAGATGGGCACTGACGAGAAAATCTTCTGACACAACATCTGAGAGAGCCTTTTCTTCCATCTGCATGGCTGATGCTAACCTCCATGAAAGTGACTAATTGTGCTTTCTTGGGCTAAATTTTCCGCTGATATGAAGTGGAAAGTCAATATTGAATCCACTGCTAGATCAGCTACTGAGAAAGTTGATTCTCTTTGTCGTGCGAGAAAATTTTCTCTCCAGAACCTATCCTACATATCTGGAAGTCTAACATCGGTCCATGCGTAAGATATTGCTGCCTCATATCGACTGGTGTCCCTGCTATTTATCTCGGGTTTTTCGATAAAATTAAGAGAAGAATCAGCGATATCACCTGTCCTGATTTGGCGTACCTGCTTCAGTCTCTTTCCCAATGTCGAAAGATTGACCCCCTGTGGTTTTTCTATAAATATTAGGTTGGTGCAAAAATAATGACGCAATAATGTCGTTTTTTGGCGTTAAAAATACGTCAAAAAACGACATTATTACGTCATTATTTTTATACCAACCTAATACTTCTCGCGGTAATTTCTGATATAAAATATTCGCTATTGTACCTAGACTTTTTGAATTTAAGCGCACTAATAGACTGGCGTCGAGATCTCATCAATTTACAATTGAGCTGGTAAGATGTAACCGTAAATTCTATGGTAACAGTTTCTTTTCTAGCACTTCTTATAGAGCTCCGTTCCGGCTCCATGCTTTCCGGCTAACTTTAATGTTCAAAACTTTAAATCCAATGTTAATCGCTGTTTACTCTCCTCCTGATTACCATTCTTGTTCTCGTTCATTAGTAATGTGTCTGTTTCTATTTCTTCCAGGCCTATTAAGCCCGTGTGTCTTAGTGGCTTTACTGTTTTGTATTGGATGATCTCGAATAAAAAAAATGTTCTGATGATATACATACCTTAGTCACTTCATATCTGACCCTCAGACCTAAGACCAACCCTGTCGCATACACGTGATAAATCATTACACCACCTGCAAAGCCAAGGTTGCAGCACCCGCTATTTCAAAGCGCGACGTTGCTTTACTTCGGTGATCATACGGGAACAGGTGTTTCAATATGATTTGGCCGCAAGCACTCTGTGTAATTAGAAACAATTAAGAGTATGCTGAAGTGTTATATCAGCCCACTTGTCTCTCAGTGAATGCTGAGCAGTTTCGTCAGAGATGGAGATGAGATGAGATATGGCAATAAAAACTTCATTCTACAGAATACCATACTCTTTTTGCTTATAATTTTACAAAAGGCAAAGAAATTAGAGAAATCTGTAACCTTCCTTGAAAATAAACAACTTGCGTGAGGATGAATAGGTGTTCAGTGCATAAACAAAAAAGAGAAGTAGAACAAAGTTCTGTATGCGCATAGGAATATCTTACATAAAACAAAGAACACCAGTCCCTCGATTAGTGCGGCTAATGTGTTCATCAAAAAATACGCACTAATCGATGACGCATTAATCAAATATTATAACATATAGGAAATGACGTAATTTGTACCTCAAATTTCAGTCTCATTCACAATTAATTTCGAATTTACTTTTTCAATTAAAATACAGTTACATATAAGAAGATACAATAAAATGCTATCAATTGGTGTTTATTAATCTGATTTTTTTATGGAAATCATATTTTGAAGAGGTTTGCCGCAAATAAAATGACTAACATTACTAATCCTCATATATCCTTACATATATCCTCAAGTATAAAGCAATATTTATATAAAACATAATGGTAAGTAGGACTAATGTTTAAAAGTAGAAACACAACCAATATTTACATAAAATATCAAATAGAAACCAGACGATATTAAGAAATAATTTATATTTATATTAAATAATGCAATAAGTGATTCCAAATCGCAAAATGCACCAACCCAAATGTTTTGTTCGTCTCGTCTTTGGTTTTCTGTCACTAACATTTCATCATGGACTGTGTTAATGTCGAACATTTTTTTTTCTTGTAACTGATATCTCGTTTTACAATATGCGATACAGTAGTTGTATCATAGTTTCCAGAAGAGGATCAGGAGAACGCATGTCAACTCTGTGATTAGAATTCCATCCCCACTTGCTGTTTCACCTCATTCGGGAATATGTGTTCGATAAGCATTTTTACCATTTTTGTAGCCGTTTTCATGACTTTCTACCTTTTTGGTCCTATTTGAAAGCCTAAACCAATCAAGACATCACACAGACGGAATATTCTAACGATTGATTTCCATTCTTTTCCATTCTAGTCTTCGAACTTTGTAACACAAATCTAGCATTACCTCGTTTGTGACATTTCCTGACAAATAAGGAGAAACAATCTTTTAAGAACATTTTATTTAACTTGATAAGTCTAGATCGTCGATGAGAAATACATAAAATTACTTCGTCATTTTTTTCACATTATTCACTTCGTGAAACATCCCAATCCGTATTAGAATATGTTTACTTAATCCTTTTCTTTATTTTAAGCTTTTCACCCCAAGCAAGGCGGGTGTGCGATTAGCACTGAAGAGTTTACTGAGAGTGGGAGCAAGAATAAAGAGGTGTGAATAGGAAAGGATCAAGAGTAGAACGAGGAATAGAGCAAGGTATTCAAATTCGATTGAATTTGAATAGTTGGAGTTTACAGCTATGAGGAAAGCAAGAGGAAGAGAGTTCCACAGACCGGAAGTGCGGGACAAAGTTATTGGAGTAGAAAGACAGCTACATTTAACCGTTTCGACAGTGAAAATGTGTGACTAAGATGCCAACTAAGTGGCACCTTTAAATTCATACTGTTTGGGAACTAGGGAAAATAGCTCGTCTGATAAGTTACCGTGAAAGTATTTGTAGAAAAGACAGCGGGATTCGATGGCACGTCTGTGAGAGAGCGAATGTAAACAGCATACTGGATCAGGGTCAAACACATTGCTTATCCATATCTGGATTTTGTAGAGGAAGCTAAGAAGAACAGCAGAGACTCCAGACAATATATGTCAGCAATATTCCATGCATGGACATATGGTTGATTTATAGATTTGAAGGATGTACTCGGTCGAGGAAAACGTTCTTTCGCGACATAGAGAACCACCTTTCATTGCTGTAGATGAAGCTATTCATTCAAAGTAATTATTCCATCTGATATCAGTTGACAGTGTGAGACCATATAGTGGCAAAGAGACGCTCTAGTGGAGTTGAGTATCAGGCATTTTAATGATAGGTAGGAAGGGATCTCTGTAAAGGGTAATAGAGTGTAGTTTTGTTTTTGAGGCTTTAAAGTTAACCAGCCATTTCCTGTCCCGGTCAACAACCGATTGGAAACCTTTTCGAGATGAATGCCAAGGTTAGTTTTGTCAGCGATACCAGATTTGATATTTAGGCAGGAGTAAATAGTAGTGTCGTCTGCATAGATGACGACTTGGGAACTGATGACATCGGGATGAAGAGAAGGAACAGTGTAGGACCCAGGGTAGAGCCACGGGCGACACCTGCATTTGTGAAAAAGTAACTAGAGGAGAATCCGTTAAGGACGACCTCCATTGACGGTTTGACAGGAATGTTTGTTTTAAGTCAAATAATAGTCCGGAAAAACCGTATCCCTGAAGGTTAAGAATGAGGCCGGCATGTCGCACCATATCAAACGCTTTGGAGATATCTAGAGCCACATCAGCAGGTTCTCCGTAATTGTGAGTTCTTGGTAAACAGATTCAGATCTAGTTGTGAACACATCAAATGAAGATCGGACAAAGCGGAAACCATATTGCTTGTCAGAGAGCAGATCATGGGATGTACGTTGCTTAACGATTTTGGAGTTGATTAAGGCTTCGAAGACTTTGGCGTGATGTTGTAGGATACTGATAGGACGGTAGATAGCTATGTCAGAAGGGTCGCCGGAGTTCTTACAGACAGGTACAGCAGCTGAAGACTTCTGAATGGATGGAAAGCAGGAGTCGTTCGGGAAGTAGTTGTATAGTTGAGAGAAAAAAGGAGCCAGTTCAGAAGTACCTGTGTTAACCTATACGAATCATGGTACACTATGAATACATGAAGGTCTCCTGCAATTATAGTGCATAAAACGTTTAATAACGAAATAAAAACAACCCAAAATTATTTGAGAAATACTTCAAATGTAGAGAAACTACTACAGATACGATCCTCATTAAGATTTACCAATCGTCAAATAATTAAAATAATACCAGTGTGAATAACATTGAATATTGCATCAAGAATTACAATAGATGATATTTTTCAAAAAATAAATCTAACTTTATTTATATCATTTATCGCCATCTAATGCAATAAATTTTGGAAATAATTAAAATGAAATACTAACATATATTGATGAATATAATAATGTCTTATCACACACACACATTCACACACACACACCACACATATATATATATATATATATATATATATATATATATATCTGAGTGGGTCACTAAAGTCAACTAAAATATAACGTGTCTTAAAACTATATATATATATATATATATATATATATATATATATATATATATATATATATATATATATATATATATAGTATTAATGTATATAAAACTATTGTTCTATAGAAACTAAAGTATACAAAAACTACTTAAAACTATACATACAGATATATATATAATCACTGCACCTTTTCAGTCGTCTTCGATGAAATTTGCATAAAAGGTGGTTATATATATATATATATATATATATATATGATAAAACGATATATAAATTTATATATAACAGTATTTAGAAAATACTATGACAAATTGGAAAAGGATTTTGTGACCCGGCACAAAACTTGTTTCCAATTTGTCATGTGATATATATATATATATATATATATATATATATATATATATATATATATAATCGCATACATACACATAATGAACAGAAAGTAAAATAAATACCTATATATGCGCAGTGATGCTGTAACGAAATCTGCGTCTAGAGATGTTTTCTTCAAAAAGAAAGTCATCAGAAAATTAATATTGATAGAATCAATTCTGTATGCAAAAAAAAAAAAAAAAAAAAAATTGTCAAATCATATTAACACCGGTCTCTGTTTTCAGGAAAACATTAAAGATACAGAGTCAGTCAATAATTAAATTTAAATTTTGATGTCTGATCTATCCGTATACTTCTTATCATAACAAGTCATCTTGCTTAAAATTGAGATATGTCATTTGATCAAGACAGACATAACTGATTTCGATCGCAACAAATTGCTGGAGATCTACGTATGTATCTATGTATGTATGTATGTTTAAATGTATGTATATATGTACGTATTTCTCTATCATTCTCTCTGTTTGTCTCTCTCTCCATATATATATATATATATATTGAATGAGGAAATGGGAAATTCCTTTGAAACGTGTCTCTTTCCAAATCATCTGGCCTGAAGATTCCTTTTAAGCAAGAAATAGATTGCTGTAGGTAGGTGTTGATTTCGATGTCATAAATATAGCATAATTTAAAGCTAAATGTTTATTATACTCATATATATTATATGTGATATAATATGTTATATATATATATATATATATATATATATATATATATATATATATATATATATATATATATATATATATATATATATATATATAATGGCATACAGAACAGGTAGGAATGAGATCTTAATTTAGCATGTTTCACTTTATTAACGCTTCGCAAGAACTCAAGATAGAAATCAAACAATAAGATTAATGCAGAAACGCAGATTAATGATACGTTGTGTCTGTTTTTTTTTCTTATTGGTTAGATATGTGTCACGTGCAAGGAAGTAACAGATAATATTCAAATATGTGTGAGAAATATTCTGGACGCTAAAATGTGTAAGAGTTAGTGATACTAAGTAGGATGTTGTTTTTTTTTTATTGGCTATTTCTTATTGGTTAGATGCGTGTCACTTGTAGTGAAGTAACACCAAATATTCAAATATGTTTAAGAAAATATTATGGATGTTAAAGTGTGTAAAATTTAGTGAGACCCTGTAGGCTGTTTTGACAAAAAAATGATTTGATTTTACATTAAAGTATATCTCGTGGGTAATTTGTATATATATATATATATATATATATATATATATATATATATATATATATATATATATATATATATATATATTGATTTTTACGTATTCGGAAGAGATAAGTTAGATTTATGAATAATCGATCCGGAGAAAATGGTGTTGTAATGTAGTCTTTAAATCTGTGTTAATAGTTGGTAATATTGCTATAAATATATTTTCATAATATTTTCTCTTTAAAAGGTTATGTTCCTTTTTCATAACTTAGGCATTGGTAATATTAAATTTATGTCCTATGTCGTTTCTGTGTAAGACAAGAGAATTTGAATGTTTATCTAAACGCAAATCTGATTTGTGTTCTTGGTTGAGAGTCTGTAGATGTCATGTCACTGTACATTGCACTGTATACACATATCTACAGTGCAATCGTATATACATTTGGGAGAATGCATGCAATGTAAATGCACATTGGAAAGATGGTATCGTTCTTTTATTATTATTTCTATCTTGATCTTTGACATAGCTTTAATAAATTTAAACATGTTACATTAAGATCTGTTTCTTACTTGCTCTTTATCTATCGTTTGTCGGATTCCTATAAATATTCAATCTCGACACACACGCATATGTGTTTATATCTGTTCGCATATATATATATATATATATATATATATATATATATATATATATATATATATATATATATATATGTGTGTGTGTGTGTGTGAATGTGTGTGTATTTTCGTCTACCGTACTTAATAATTAATTTTATTAAAAAAAATTCGGTCTCTGGCAGTTTTTCTTTAATAAGATTTCTTGAATATAAATATTCAAGTGATCTTATTAATGACAATCCGGTAGAGGAAAATCGATAGATAAATCGATTAATAAATAAATGGGGCGTCTACTCAGATATGAGTATCCACTAAAAATATCGCTCAAAATAATAAAATCCCTCGGATTGGAAATAAAAATGTCTTTATTATTTAGATATTGTTTTGTTTCCGTTAAGTTACGAAGCTAAATCGATATAATATTTCAAGAATAATTTCGCTCAAAGGCACGATTCAACCTTGCTTGATCGACAGGAGTTCTTCATGGCCCAGTCGTTTAAAGCACGGCGGAAATAACATTGGTTCCCTCTGCCCAGGAAATTGAATACTGTCAGAGAACGCATATTTCTTTAATAAGATTTCTTGAATATTCAGGCCGTTAGAAGAAAATAAATAAATATAAAGTTTAATAAATTAATGGTGCGTCTATTTAAATATTAGTATCCAGTTAAATAACGATTAAGGTGATACACACTGTCGGATAAATATATTAAATATCCTTTACCTCTTTAGAAATATATATATATATATATATATATATATATATATATATATATATATATATATATATATAATATAGTTTTAAGGTATACCATATTTATGGAATAAAGTGCTCAATATCAGGAATAGAAAGTATACAAATATAAAAGTGAACTATTGAAATCAATACTCAGAAGCGACAGACTGTTTCACGCTAGACGCAATTGTCAAGCTACCTGATGATTGCGTCTAGCATGAAAGAGTCTGTTTCAAATATGAAATAGAACACTGCCAATATTATATACCGAATAAGGGGATAAATGTTCATTGATTGTTTCCAAACCTATAAGCACCTGGTATTCCCCAATATAGGTATTAATCAGTCTCAATTTTGTTTAATTCCAGTGATAGTACGGGAACTAGGAATAGATGTTATGTTTTGTCTAAGTTTCAAGTAATTTCGGGTAAAATTCCAAGACGAAAATTAATGTGATACGTGCCAAAAGATGTTTTATTAAAACTTATGCTATTATTAGGTTGGTGCAAAAATAATGCCATTTTCTCATATATGTTACTATATGAGAAAACGATATTATTTTTGCACCAACCTAATATTAAAAGTTAAGAATTTTTTAACCATGTAGTAATTCGACGCTAGATTTACCTAAAATTTACCTGAAAGAAATAACATATTTACCTGAGGATGGTAATTTTTTTACCAAATGTACTTGCAATATGGACCAAACAATTTATATAAAGAAAGATAGTGCCGGTCAGCGAGTGGCCAGTGAGTTAATGCCTTATTTAATCTCTTAGCAAAGAGAATTCGCCATTAATTACGTTAACTTAATTGATTTATTCTTTCTGTGACTACTTTACAATATTAATTAAGCGGCATTATTTAAGTATATATATATATATATATATATATATATATAGATAGATAGATAGATAGATCCAAGTATAGAATTTTTGTATACGGAATAAATTCCAATAACCAGCAAATACTATTCTTACAAAAGTGCTCAATACAGAGTAGAGCAAATATAATTATTTATTCAAAAATCATATCATAAATTTTTTATAAAATCTCTACAAAAACAGCCACTTCTTATCAAGTGATGGTATTCAATTCAACACCATCATTAGATAAGACACCAGAAGTGTTGAAACAAAATGTCTATTTTTGTAGTGATTTTATGACATATTTATGTTATAATTTTCGATATATATATATATATATATATATATATATACATATATATATATATATATTTAGTTTATGCAAAACTAGGTAATCCTTATGGGTAGACCCAAGGAGGATTATATGCGGAGAGCTCAATGTAAATTCAGAGCAAATATGTTTGAATAAAAAACAGGCCACTTTAAGGTTCCATGTAATAAATTATTTTACCACAGATATATATATATATATATATATATATATATATATATATATATATATATATATATATATATATATATATGGCCAGTTAATTAAATTCAAAGAATAAAAAGTCAACAAAATTATATCAATATTGGCAATAAAATTGATATTTACTATATATTACCCTTTTGACAAAATTGAAGCATGAAGAAAAAGATTTTGAAATCCTGATATTCTAAAATCAAACACGAGGAAGGAATGCTTGCCTGTAAGAATGTTTACGTAGGAAAAGCTTTCAGGAATACAACACACATCACAAATATTATACAATTCATATTTACACACAACAATTTCGAGTTCAAAAGACACCATTTTTCAAGTCAGAGACACAGCGATGGGAACGAAAATGGCTCCCAGCTATGGAAACATATTCATGAATGCCCTGGAACCAGATATTTTGTGTAGATACTGCCTAGCCCTTCTAGACTATCACAGATACATAGATGAACACTTCTTTATATATGCACACGAAGATAACAGACTCCAAGATCTTAAAAAAACATCTTAAAATTTCCACCACGCCATAGTGTAATATTCCATCACTTCAATCTCAGTTCTGCGTGTACTGGAATGTCTAAATAAGTACCACATCTCCATTATACTATACACCAAATCCATTGAAGTTCATTGCGAGCTAAATAGCTGTCTCCGCCACAACCTTCAAAAAATCAATAATTTTCAGCTAATATTTACTTATAAAACGTATCTGTTCACAAAATGGGTATTACAAAAAAAAAAAAAAACACAGAGGACAATTATTCAGTTGCTTTCTTAATATGAATTACCCACTTAAGATTATCAAAAAAAATAATTATTATGGTTTCCA
>OZ010579.1:124084783-124097283 GCA_963932145.1 Acanthosepion lycidas
CGCTACTGAAAAATTACTCTCAAAATAGAGCTGGTGTATCATTCGGTATTTATTATTTAGAAGGACTCACATTCAAAAAGTTAACTTTTCTAAGCGTGCTTTCTCTTACTTAACATGTTGCTTACTTTTTCGCCATAGTGAATCCATTTATTCAGTACAGGCCATCTCTCATTATGGAATGTTATATTTACTGTCTTTTGGATAACTCCAGTTTCTTTGTATTCTGAAACCGCGATCGAATAAGGATTGGAAAATTAACAAACATGTTTATATGAAGATTTCACGACCTTAGCATCACCAAGAATAAATTTACATACCACTAAAGGAAAATTGTACACCATTTATTTTACAAGCAATTTTTTTGCTTGATATTTTTATCGGCATATCAACATCTATGAGTTATTTAATGCTGGAATCTAAATATTTTGATCATAATTTTATGGATTCAACTAAATATATATTTATGACATTTGTATGCCGTCAGATAAAATGTAACTTGCTCTAAAATGTATTATTAGTCATCTTACTATAAATAGATTCTCTTGGTCATTTTAATATATGAAAATATATTGCTGGTATTTTTGCTATAAAATGTATTTTTTTATAATATCTTAGTGTTTTGGAAGTTCACTATTTACCCATAGCAGGGGTCCTAACCGGTGCTATCAACTTGGGTCTGGGTGGACCTGAGAACAATAAAAATTAAGAGTGGGTTCCACGCTTCTCAAAACATCCCGACATAAAGACATATCCACGAGTAATTTTCCAAGTTGCCTTTATGGATCTTTAAAAATTTGAATATACTTAAATCTATCATATTTCTCACTTAATTTCTTAGCAAATGCAAATACGTTTGATCCTTTCTACCTGACGCACACTTGTGAACGACGTGCTGAGTTTATTTTCTACAGATGAAAAAAAAGAATAAGATCCAAGTCAATTTCCCTGCGATCAATCACTGGTTATTATTTCGAAAGAGGTAATTACCTTTAACATGGAAGTTCAATATTAAATTGAGAACTGCTTTAAAAAAGGGATAATTTGAAATCAACTATTGTCAGTGGACAACAAACGCTGCACAGGAGGGGAAAATGTTTATTAAATAAATGAGACAAGTTACAGAGTAGAAGTATTAGGTTGAGTTACTTCAATTGTTGAGAACAAATTATTACGTTGGTGCAAAAAATAATGACGTAAATTATGTCGTATTTTGACGTATTTTTAACGTGAAAAACGACATTATTACGTCATTATTTTTGCACCAACCTAATATAATGGCATATGCATCTAAAATGTCTTTATCATAACTAATACAACATGATTACATACGGAAGTATTCAAAGACAAAAGCAATGGTTTCACAAGAATAATTCTTCAAAATTAACCCTAAAACCTGAGTTCCACGGAATAGCTGCAATGTTTACTTACGTGGTAGGCTCGGCGTCTTTTTGTTTACTAAGTTATCAGGCGATTGTCCACTTAGTTTTGAGGCTTACTGAATGGGATTGTTTTGTGGACGAAAGATGAGGCAGTAAGTATTAGGTTGGTGCAAAAATAATGTCGTTTTAGAAAACGACATTATTTTTGCACCAACCTAATAGTTCAGATTGTGATAATAAGAATTAAGAATAGATTAAACAAGATTATAGATGTCAGGATTATATGTTATGAAAATGTAGACCTCAATGTAAAAAGTCTGATAGGAAAGTAAATATAGATTTAAAAAAATGAATTTTCATAAAGAATTAAGGTAAAAAGCACAATTAATTATGTCCCTAGGTTCACCTCTGGAAATAATCTTGAAATGATTATCCTTCAAAATCTCTTCACAAAAAAGATATTTTTGTAATTTGTAACTGTGTTACGGTTCTTTTTTTTTATCCCGTTCTTATACATAATTTAATGCTCGCAAATGAGAAATAGACTGGGAGTGCATCACATGACCTATTTCGAACAAAACCTTTCTAAAAATAAAATATATTGTACAAAGACATCGCGATAATAAATTTTCTTTTACATCTTTCAGAATGTTTCCTAAAGGAAACCTATAAAATATTTATGTATTTCATTTTTCGAAACATTCTTTCATTTTATCTCCTTTATTTATAAATTAGTCTCAAAGGTGCCCGTGAGGAAATGAATGAGTAGATATCTAGAGAATAATTTACTGAGGATATCTCGACATTGAAATAAGGCTTGCCGAGTAGAGCAGTAACGTTGTAATAACATTTTCCATAGAGGAAACATTAGGGATTAATTTACAATGTATTCTTATAATAAAATATTTTACAAGGCATTCTTATACTAAATTTCTTTATAATGACTTCCTATGGTAAAGTGAAGTTGGCTATTTATAATGCCTTCCTATGGTAAAGTGAAGTTGGCTATTTATAATGCCTTCCTATGGTAAAGTGAAGTTGACTATTTATAATGCCTTCCTATGGTAAAGCGAAGTTGGCTATTTATAATGCCTTCCTATGGTAAAGTGAAGTTGGCTATTTATAATGCCTTCCTATGGTAAAGTGAAGTTGACTATTTATAATGCCTTCCTATGGTAAAGTGAAGTTGACTATTTATAATGCCTTCCTATGGTAAAGCGAAGTTGGCTATTTATAATGCCTTCCTATGGTAAAGCGAAGTTGGCTATTTATAATGCCTTCCTATGGTAAAGTGAAGTTGGCTATTTATAATGCCTTCCTATGGTAAAGTGAAGTTGACTATTTATAATGCCTTCCTATGGTAAAGTGAAGTTGACTATTTATAATGCCTTCCTATGGTAAAGCGAAGTTGGCTATTTATAATGTTTTCCTATTGTAAATTGACCATTTATAATGCCTTACTATTGTAAAGACATACATTGACCAAACTTTTAGCGTTACTCTCACGGGAAATTCATAAAGTTTAATTTTAGAACAGTTTTTCTTTTATTGGATAGTAGTGTTATTATTTCTCTTGTTATCTCTCTTCTAGTATTGATAGGGTTTGATGGGTTATCTCCTTTAGTTCTTGTTGCCCTTGGATATTTTCAAAAATATGTTTTTTTCTTATTTGTTAAAATTCCTTGTTTGTAATTCTAACGGCATTGGTAATAGAATTGTTAGTCGTTTGCATAAGTTCAGCCTTCATTGACTAAACACTTAGCTTCACCAACGATTGAAAGTTACAGAATATTTTTTTAAGAGAGTTAGTTTTCCGAAACTTAGATTTTTGAAGTTCCTTAATTTCTATTGAACGTTGCGTTTTATTTTTGTTATTTCTTGTTCTTTTTCTTTCTGTATTTTTAAGTTTTAGGTGATTTGGTTTTGTTATATGAAAAAACCCTTCCTGATTTTGGAGGCTTTGCTGCAGGATTGCCCACTAGGATTGATAAGGTTTATTCGTTTGAAGCCAATTTAAAAAAAAAATTGATCGGTGATATTCAGATGCATTTTAGGCATTTCGCAAAGAGTTGGACGCCAAGCATGACATCCATATGCGAGTTTATGTTTCATGAATTAACAAGGTAACGGACTTGTGTGAAGTTTTGTTTGGTGATTGCAAATTTGAAACAATGTCTTGGAAAAGAATAAAACAAATTCAAGCAGGAGAAATGGGAGGTGAAAATGAAGTCCGTTTGAAAATATTGGTTACATCCATAAAATTAAGATTGAAGCGTTTTTCAGAATGATTTGAGTTTATAAATTTACATCCCTATAAATTCACTTGGTTACTTCTACAAAGAGACACGTGAAAAGGCTGGAACATTTTCAACAAGTATCGCCGCTTCATACTGTGTAACCGTTAGTAAATATATGTGTGGTCTTGACATCTTCGAACGCAGTAACTGTACCAGTATAGAGCCACTGGTAATTCAACAATAGTTACGATGAGATGTTCGTGTGCTTACGGTGAAAGATGATCGGATCTCTAAAAAGTTTGTGTAAGGAGAGTTGGCCGAACAAAACAAACCAACTCACAAGACAAAAACTGAGGTATAAAGATAGCATCACGTAGACACTGAGAAAAAAATCGATCATCCTGGAGGAAAGCAATGCAAAATAATAATAGAATCATGTTGAGCATGAAAGGCTTAAGTGAAATGTTCTTAAGGGTCTTGATGGTAATTTCCTTGATACTGTTGACACAATTTGATCTAATGTGTAATGAATATGGTCACGTCTATCTAAGTTAAGCAGACGTCAATAATCTTCAGGAACTTTACATACTGAGAGAACTCATGAACTATATTTTATGCCGAATTTCTATTTGCAGTGTGTGTATATAAATAAAGAATTTACCTCAGTTCATTTGGTTTAGTTTTGGATACGGCATATCAACAACAGTGGGTTATTTAATGCCGACAAGATTTTTAGCGCTGGTAATAACTTCCCCCAAAATGTAATGCTGGTAATATTTTTCACAAAAAGTATTGCTAGTAATAATGTATTGCTGGTAATAATTTTTTCCTCGAAAATTTATTGCTGGTAATATTTATTTTTGATGGTATTAAATATATATTTTTACACGTTTTACCCACAGTGTGGGTGTTAACTATTTGCCCATAGTTAGAACCCTAACAGGTGCTACCACCCCGGTTCAGGTTGGACCTGAGAACACTCTTTATAAAGAGGTGGTTTCACGCGCCTCACATCCTTCTTATCAGAGGCCTTACAGTGGGATACAGTTTATCGTCTTACACAGGATGCGAAGGTTGTTTATCGTCATACCCCGGATGACCTCAGTTTGTGGGTAAAAACATCATAGGGATGTTCACAAAAATATTAATTTCATAGCAATTTCAAAAGATACCAAAAGTCGAAATACAAGAAATACAAAATCCTAGCTACAATTTAAAAGACTAAGTAATATATATTTAATGAGAATCGAACACACACTTTACAGAGTAAGATTATTATATTTTTACTTGTTAATTCCATTCTTTTAAGGATTCTTCACAAGGTTTATTGTCTTTGTGTTACGATTTTATCCCATGTAGCAGCCTAATTTATGAATTTATTATCAACGAATATCAGGATTGAAGAAATGAAAGAAACAGAAATGGAAGTAACAGAAATGCAATTTGAAAAATTAAAGCGATACAAATTATAATAAAATGATAACAGAATTGAAAGTTAAAATTACGGAATAAGAAAAGAATAATAGAATATTACAGAAAGAAATGTAAAAACGAAAAAAATGTTTTGTCTAATATTGTCTAAACGTGGGAATCCCAAAGAATTTTTAATAAAAAACAAACCTAATATTTCAGTGAGATAACTATAAATTATTTAAAAGGAAACGAAGCTGACACCTGATAAAAAGGCAGGAAAAAGAAACGCGAAGAATCGTTTAAAGAAAAAAGAAAACCTAAAGAAAAAAACTGAATGAAAAATGAAGAAAATGTATTAAATTATTTGTTTATAAAAAAACAACATACAGTATGTTTTCACAAAAAAAAAATGATAACATTTTCGAAATCAAAATAGAATGTAAACATTTCCTGACTGGAAACAAAAAAGAAAAAAACAAGGAATGAATTGACAATAACAAATCGCAACTGTTTGCATTCACATTCCAAAACAAACAGTGAACCTGAGAAGCACAGGGTGAGAAGGATTTTTTTTAAATCATTTTTACTCAAGCAAGGTGACGAAGCTAGTAAGACGTGAGGGAATACTTATAGTGGAAAAAAAAATGAGGAAATGCTGTTGTGTAGAGAAAAAAAAAAGCAGGATTTAATAGGACTACAGATAAAAATTGACATTGCATTTACACTTTTGAAGATCGTAGTTGATACGAAAGTAAAAATCCGGAAGAAATGACCCCATAGGAGTAGCGTTAGAAGAGAAATTATTATTATTAGGTTGGTGCAAAAATAATGTCGTTTTCTCACAAATGTTACTATGTGAGAAAACGACATTATTTTTGCACCAACCTAATAGAATATAACTTGCAGTCACATGTACCAATTTCAGTCGTAAAATGATGAGACCAAATTGAAAATACGTTAGTACGCTTAAATACATGATATAGAAGTACAAAAGAAAGTTCATCAGTAGCTTTGCCATGAAAGGATCAGGAAACTTGTATTGTGTCGGTGGGAAAAGAATTGAAGTTGAGATGCCGCGTCAGGACATATAAAATTGAAGATTCTTTACATTTTTTTTTCCTATATACATAGCAGCAGCACAAAACCTGATGTGTCGGTAATATTCAATACACGGAAGAATGGTAGACATATAAATTTGCAAGATAGATTATTGTGAGAAAAAGTGTCTAACACAACACAGTGAAATAACTTCAGTCGCAATAAGATTAGCAATTGATTCGATATAATAGGTCCATTTCATATAACTGAAAAGATGGTAGAACGAAAAGTCTGAAAGCGGTAATCTCCTGGAGATTAGCATCAGCCATGCTGACGGAAGAAAACATTCACGTTTGAGATCTGGAAATTAATTAGATAATTTTAGCCACAGTTTACAACCGATTGAAGTTCCTATTCGATAGCAGCTGGTAATTCGACTATCACTCTCCATTAAGGAAGCATAAAATGGACGGCGTTAAATTCAATTAAATAATTGAACAATTAAAATCAAGTAGGATCGATCATTGAACTCTATCTCACACTCGCATTTATAAAGCAGTATCTAGAATCATTCTTTTAGCGATGTGACGATAATCTACATCCGCTAACAAGGGCTCTGATCGGAAAATTGGAGGTTTTGAGGGACGTGTAATAATCTCTTAATTGCGGTTGTTGCCTGGTCTATATTGAAACGGAGTAAGAGCACCTGTTAGGGTCCCATCTATTTACGGGTTAATTATTTGCCCATAGCTGGGATGCTGACAGGTGCTACGACCATGGGGCAGTGTGGGGCTGGGAACACCAGCAATGAAGAGGTGGTTCCACGATCCTCAAAACCTCCTGATCAGAAGCCTGGCTGTTGGACGTAGTTTATCGTCTTACCCAGGACGCGGATGTATTTTTTCGTCATAGGCACGAACACTATGAAAGTTTAAAAATACATTTGTATCGTAAAAATACCAGCAATATATAAGCGGAGGGGCCAAAATGTAACTTTTAACAAACAGTATGCTCTAAAAAAACTGAAAACATTATGGATACAATGTATTTATAAATATTAAATTTGATTCATGAAATTGCTTCCGTGAATGAATATAATTATTCTATTGTTAAATTTGCATTCGGATTTTAATGATAAACACTTTTCTGTGATTTGTTTCACGTGTGTGGATTGAAACTCGGGATAATTGTAGAATGATGATTCAGATAAAATTTTCTATCATGTGTACCTAAATAGGATACTTTTTAATTAGTTCTTGGTAGATGGCGCTGAAAATTTCTCGGATCGGCAAGTAGGGATTCGAAGAACAAAGATATTCTGACGTTTCGTCAATATGTCGACAGAAACATATTTTTTGTCGGTTAATTCTTTTTTTTTAATTACTTTTCAGGTATCGTTTATCAACGATTAGCAGATCTCGCCGCCATTTTCAGTCATCATGCATTTAGCTTCAGAAAGCAGTCTTGGCTTCTTCGGGAATCTAATAAGATAACACTGCATCTAACAATCGTCCATGTAAATGTTTCTTTTTTCACAAATGATTTCATGTGGAGACTGTCTTTACTCGAAGGTAATGTTGACTCATATTTGTAATTTTTAACATCTAAACCGGCAAACGTTCACATTGATAAACTTCAAAATATTTAATTAATTCCTGTTATTAATTAATTCGAATTATTCGTCCTCAATTAATTAGATGTTCATTGGTTCTTAAATCAGATTTTCGTCCTGGGTATGACGATAAAATACGTCCAACAGCAAGACCTCTGATCAGGAAGTTTTGAGGAACGTGGAACCACTTCTTAATAAATGGTGTTCCCAAGTCAACCCTGACCCGGGTTGGTAGTACCTGCTAGAGTCCCAGATTTGGGCAAAATTTAACCCCGAAACTGAGGTAAAAAAGCATTATAAAAGTGTAAAAATCGGTTTTAATAGCAGAAATACTTTGTAAAAATTATTACCAGAAATAAATTTTCAGGTATACGTTTTTGAAAAAATAATATTACCAGCTATAAGTTTTTGAAAATAATATCACCAGCTATAAGTTTTTGAAAATAATATCACCAGCTATACATTTTTGAGGAAAAAAATATTAACATAGACAAAGCAAAAATATTACGAGGAAATAAAAAGTTGTCGGCATTAAATAACCCATTGAGGTTGATATGCCGTAAAACAAAACAAACCAAACCAAACCAAATCAGGAATTCTTCTATAAGGTGCGAAATAATCCACATTTTTAAGTACAGGTAAGCTAATATTAAAATAAAACAAAAAAAAAGTTTAAAACCTAAATAAAAAATATAATAAATAAATCTAAGTCATAGGTAAAAATTACATACAAATTTTCGCCAAATGACACTATTTTAAAAGACAGGTGATGAATATCAATATCATTTCTCTTAGATATTTCCTTTTAAGAATTTCATTCACAAGCAAGGCTAGAATACCACTAATACATAGTGGGGTACAGAAGGTGAAAGTGATAGAAAACATTGCCCATAGGAGAGATTGAGGAAAGGATAAAAGATGACCCGGGCTCAAGACAACAGAAGATGACGATTGACTTTGCATTTATTTTTTGAAGTTTGTCATGATCAGGGAAGCAACTCAGTGGAAGGGTGTTACACTGTAGGAAAGTGCAAGAAACGAAACTGTTAAAGTAGAAGTAGCGGTTACATTTAAACATTAAGAGGGTGGGACCTAGATGCCAATCTAGTAGCATGCTTAAATTCATGTAGACGGGGATCCAGGAAAAAATCAGATCAGAGCAGTTGGAATGGAAATATTTGTAGAAAAGACAGAGGGAAGCCACATCCCGTCTCTGAGAAAGTGATTGAAGTAGACATGTCAAATTATATTGCAAGTCCATGTTTGCATTTTGTCAAGAACCTCGAGATGAACAGCAGGGGCTCCAGACCATATATGGAAACAGTATTCAATGGACGGACGAATGGTAGAATTATAAATAGGCATGAACCTCCCGATGAATCAACTTTCCTTGCAGTAGATGCGGTTATTTATTCAATGTAGATGTTCTACTTCAAATTAGTTCAAAACATGAGGCCTACAAGGCGACGTGAAACGTTCACATGGAGCCGAGCATTAGCCATTTTGATTGCTGAAAGGGAAGTTTCTATATGGTGGTTAAATAAGAGTAGATTCGTTTTGGATACGTTAAAATTTACAAGCCATATCCTGTCCCAGTTAACCACAGATTAGAGGTCCTATTCAAGAGCAACGGCATGGTTAAATGATAATGTCATCTTCATAAATGCCTACTTTGTAACTGATAACATCAGGAAGATGATTGATGAAGATCAGAAACAGCGAAGGGACCAGAATAGAGCCTTGGGGAACACCCGCGTTCATTTGAAAGTACCTGGAACCGATCCCGTTCAAAAGGACCTTCATTTCCCGATCTGATAGGAATGATTGGATGAAATCAAGGAATCATCAATTATAATTGCTGTCGGGCGTAATTAATCGTCTTACCCAGGAAGCAGATGTATTTTTCCTCATACCCAGACTGCAAGATTGATGAGACACGATTCCATTGCAACATGGCACTGCATTAACCCCCATATTTTACAGTTGTTGATCAGGGCAGCTACTCAAGACGTTACACACGTTCGGGCTCATAACTAACAGCCAGGAACAGCAAGTCAAAAAATTCCAGTGCGGTACACTCAGCATGAAGATATGTTGCCACCATCCACGCATATCATAAAAAATTAATGATAGCACCACTATTAAGTACTGAGAAAAGAAAAGGAACCGGTAACCACTTCCTACACATGAAACAAGGGATGAGACCCTACTCAGAGAACGGGGAAGATTTTGAAGCGGGATAAATTATTTCAAAGAAAAATATTTTTCCAGCCCAATCGTGTATACAAATCTGTGCGCCGAGGGATATATATATATATATATATATATATATATATATATATATATATATATATATATATATATATATATATTGCTCTCGTTATTCGATCGAGCACTATAGATAAAATCGTAATTTCCCAAAAACGTAACATGCTATTAATGCATCACTCCTCATTAATGAATTGAGCCCTCCGGCTGATGGTGCTTGTATACATACGTTAAAATTTCCCTTCATATTTCGTGCGCCGATAGTTTAGGGGTAGAATCTCTAACTGATGCCAAATCTATCCTGGCTTGAATCAGTCGGATGTCTAATCACACTGGTGAGCTGTGATACAGCGAAACATACTTGTATGTGGATGACTATATATATATATATATATATATATATATATATATATATATATATATATATATATATATAATTCACAGACAGACTGTTTCGCTGTATCACAGCTCATCATTGTGGTTAAAAATTCCGATTGCTTCAAGCCGGGATCAAAATCCGACTCATCTGGCATCAGTCGGAGATATTATCCCTGAGCTATCAGCGCCCGGTAAACTGGAAGGCGGATTCATGTACTTACTGTTCAAATAAACATGGCTTAATTCATTGAAGAGATTTGCAGTTTACAATGACTACTGCTGCTAATACTGCAAAACTCAAGAGTTCTCTACCGGAATTAAATTTTCCTGGGGAATATATATTGTATTCCACAGATAGACAGTTTCGCTGTATCACAGCTCATCATTGTGGCTAGACATCCGGTTGCCTCAAGCCGGCATCGAAACCGATATATATATATATATATATATATTAGGTTGGTGCAAAATTAATGACGTAATAATGTCGTTTTTTGACGTATTTTTAACGTCAAAAAACGGCATTATTACGTCATTATTTTTGCACCAACCTAATATCTATATATATATATATATATATATATATATATATATATATATATATATATATATATAAAGGTAAGAAGACAGCGCAGTGAATCAAGAGAAAAAAAGAATTAAATTAAAAACAAAAATATTCTTTACATTAAAACATGATTGGAATCGGCTATTTTAAGACTGGCAAGTTTCTCTTCTCAGAGACTTGTGAAAATATCTTGTATAGCCACAACTTGCCATAGAGTTAGGATGGAGAAGGAAGGAGATGGGCAGTACCGCCTTTCTATACCTCCATTTTTTTAAAAAAAATGACATCTTCTTTATTCTTTATCTTTAAAAAAAAACAAAAAACAAATACGAATTATTTCAATTTTTTGTTTTTTTTAAACAAAAAGTATACATTCAAACAAAAACGTACTTCAGATTAAAAATGATTGGATTAGCCGGCAAGTTTCTTTTATAGGCGATTTTTCATTTAAATTCCATCACGTTCTGAAGCGATGAAACATGCCTCACTTTCCCGTTACTGTTATTATCGACATCCCTTCTATGACCATTAAATATATTGTTTGAATAATATGAATAAAAAAAACATGCCTCCCGCGAGAAATGAACCTGTATCTCCTGTAATCGTATGCTTGAGTGAGTTGTCATCGTTTTGTCTGATTTAATAACCGTAGGATAACATGCTCAGTGTTATAATAAAACGCTACAGAATACGATCGGGTCAGTAGCTCGATAGGTGACTGTTAGGGGATAGAAGATGCTTTAAACTAAGATGTGCGTGTGTTGTTAGAGATAACGGCACAGAAATTGAAATCTGTCGGACGAAATTCAGTTCCAGTTGGGTTCGTTATATTCACTTGTGTCTAAATAGCGTCTCTACCCCTCAGTTATGGATTAATTAGTAGGAATCTTATCAATACATAATTATTATCCCCAAGAATTTCTTACAATCTAAAATTAATTTCTAGCTTTACATAAGCTCTGACAGGTTGATATACCGTAAAGAATCATTAAAAAATATTACAATAGGATAATAGATATACTAACAAAATAAATGAACACTAACGACAAAGATTCAATTAACAGATTCAGAAAATTTAAGACAAGATTGGTATGTACGTAATGCCTGACTGTTCGATTATATCTAATCACATTGCGTTTTTTTTTTTTTTTTTTCAAAATCCAGAGTCAAAATGTAGTTTATACTGCACCTAAGGTGAGTGGATTTTAATAGGTTTCTGGGAATGTAATAACGAAAGAATGTTAGCAGCATTTGAACAAAGCCAATTGGTAAAAATCCTCTGTCGTGATAACTTATGGCTTCGCGTTTGGATAATCTTGCATGATTTCGGAACAACTTCGTCCAACCAATTCCCATTACATGTTTTGCGTCAACTCATAATATGGTTTTTAAACACTTCCTACGCAGAGATCATCGCACCTGATGGATAATATCGTGACGTCATCATGACTAATCGCCTATAGCGACATCTAAACACGGGTCTCTTGGTCAGAACTCAAACATTAACTACTAGTAACAGGTTTCCAACATTATTTATGTCGATTTCTATTCTGAAGAACAGAATTCATTTAAATTAGTTATTACATCTTTATTCCTTATTCATTTCTACTTGC
>OZ010579.1:124104783-124159783 GCA_963932145.1 Acanthosepion lycidas
GAGGTCTTGCTGCTAGCCATAGTCTATCGTCTTACCAAGAACGCAGTTTTAGTTTATAGTCATACCCAAGACGCGGAAGTAATTCATCATCATACCCAGGACGGCCGAAAGTACTCGGACAAACAGAACATTCGGACAATTTCTACATAATCTACGTGCAGAGAAGAAGAAAATTAAAAGAACACATGAAAAATTAAAGAAGTAACTTAAACGCAGAACATGGCAGACTTTTTACTGCAACTTGCGTCTTGACCAGAGAATACCGAAACAAATGCTCGATTGTGAGTTGTTCTAAAGAACCCGGTGCTAGAATAATTAAGAATGTTTAAAAGAATCCCTTGTAAACTGTCATATAGATGATCCTGTATCGGAATTTTCTGCTTGCGATCGAAATATGTGGAGGGGTATAATTCATGATGTCCCCAAGATCTTCGAAGATTATGCAATGAGATCGACAAATTTGTGCATCGATGAAAAGGTGTCACGTCATCCATTAATACACATGTGATGAATGTGACAAATTATGTCCCTCTAATGCAGGCTTCGTCAGCCACAAGAAGTGTTATTATGTTGTTATATTGGGAAACGTTTCACAAATTATGATTTAATATGGGTGGTGTTTCGCAAAGCCCCTTCTTGAATTATGCTTGAGAAAACGTCCACTGTTGTGTTATAATTGAAGTACGATCCACTATCACAATCTAGGTTGATATCTGAAAATTTTGATGCATTGTAGACACACACACATACACACACATACACACACACGCATATATATATATATATATATATATATATATATATATATATATGTATATATATATATATATATAGATAGATAGATAGATAGATAGATAGATAGATAGATAGATATATGACGTCACACTTTATGAAATGGACAAAGTCTGACAATTAATTTAAAACACTTTTTTTATGTTTATACGTACTTTTTATAGATACAAATATATAAATAAATTCTCTGCTTTTAATAAACAGTAAATTAACATTTACCGGCCTGAATGTCCGAAAAATTCTCATAGAAAATATGCGTCATATATCCAGACGTGTTATTATAAAAAGAACGTAGAAAAAATGAAAAATATCTTAAAATAATTGACGGAGTTTGTCCATTTGATAATGTGTGACGTCATTTGTTTACATTTGATTACGCTTTGAGTAGGGATGAATGTACGAGAGAAAATCACGGAGAATTGTAGTTTAAAAACAGTAAAATCGACTTTGCTCACTGAAACGCTCCTCTATGGCTCAATCGGTAAAGCACAGTTCCGTATAGGATACAGGTTCGATTCCTGTCAGAGTACGCATATTTTCTATGAGAATTTCTCGGACATTCAGGCGGGTAATACTGTTTATTATAAGCAGAGCATTTACTTAAATATTTTTATCTATAAAAAGAACACATAAACATACACAATATATGAATATTACTAATTCTCTGGCGTTATGAAAAAAGCCGGATAATATAATTTGAAACTAAAAGTACATCAGTAAAAAATGATCGTGTTGATCGAAAATAATTAATCACCACTGGTATGTCTACATTAAATAGGTTAAAAATCTAGAAAAACCTAGTTAGCCAGAATCTATCTACCAAGGTTTCACTAACCGGATTTTAATGTACTACTGGCAAGCTGTACCCTGAAGATCCGTTAGTTTAAACCTTGGTAGGTACGTTCTAGGTTCATATATATATATATATAAGTATGATTACTTGCACACATATTTATGTGTAGATTTAAATCTGGATATATATTCTTTCAATTTAGCTTACTTTATAAATATTGAACTGCTGATATAGCCATATGATGAGGTCTACAGTGCCTCTTTACAATTTTACTGATAAATTATTGAGATGCTCTGATATTGAAAATAAATTCCCAAAATATGCAAATATTGCTTATGTAATGAATATGCATACACCTGTGTTCACCCTCTAAGTAATATGGTTGGCCGGTGTCACCCATAAATATAGACTGATGTGGAGGTACAGGAGTACAAATATTGACGGCGCCTATTGGCTACGCCTATTGGCTACGCCTATAGTCTTCGCCTATTGCCTACGCCTATTGCTTGCCACTACGACGACGACGACGACGCCCAGTCCATTACAGTTACCTGCTAGTTTATCCTACCTGGTTACAGTAATCCAAAACCACTTTGCTACTTTGAAAAAATATATCCCTTTCCGGGACATATCAATTGCAAAACTTTGTCTTCTTGAAAATTTGAATATATTAAAATTGGTATTTTATACATAAAATTTCTATTTTTATGTATGTCATGAGAAATTAATTTACCTTAATTTTAAGAAGAATATACTAAAAACATAGATAAACATAAACAGGGAGTCCTTGCGAAAACGTAGGCATAATGAATATTTATGTTTAGCAATTGATTATTGCCGATCTAACCAAATACTCGCGATTTTGCGATCTTTCAGTTTTACCCAGATTTGACTTAGAGGCTTTTACAAAGTTAACTTTACCTCACTAATTCTTCTTGCTGCTGTTTACGTGTGTCATCAAAAGGTATTCGGTTGCGTATACATCCGAAGACACAAAGCTGTGCTCGACGTTTCGCCGCTGCTTCCATCCGACTCTGAATGATTCAGTCTCGTCCATTGTCTGGTATAGAATATAATTTCCATGAGACCATTGCCGCTCAATAACACATTTTGTCTGTTAGATTCTTCTACTGACTTCATCCACTCGAAATAATAATGCCTCGTTCATTGTCTAGTATTAAAGATATTTTTCACAACACAATTGAGGTTCAATACCAAATCTGGTCTGTTAAAATCTGACATTGACCCCTTCCAATATTCACCGTAACCATGGCAGGTTTTGATTCTAGGAGTTATGAATTGCTAAATGATAAACCTTGATTTGGTCGTTATGCTTTTGAGTTCAGAGTTGTCCATCTCCTAGGCGGGTTAGCAAATACGATTACAGACCCCACCCATCTCTGTCATCAATTTCATAGGTGGAGGTAGAAGCGATTAAATTATAGCTTTCCAAATGACATTTACATGTCAGGGATTATAACAACCTCGGTTTCGATTTCTCATACCAAATCGATATCAATTACCCCGCTCTCATGTCCGTGAAAATGAAATTAAAATAATTTTGATAAGAATATGTATGACAAGCTGGAAGAGTTAATTTATTTTTAAACAGAGCGTTTGCTTGTTCTGTCTACTTAAACACATACAAGGTGTACACATGAAAGAACCTCCGATGTTTATTCATGGTTAGAATTATTAGACGGGAATCTCGCGTTTATTGGCTGCCACCTTGTCCCATCTATTACTGGAATTTCCACTATAAAATCAGCATGAAGGAATCTTCTCTTCGGATGAGCTCATGAAGGAATCAAGACAAATATCTCAAATACAGCACATACGAAATAGACAGTTCCTGTTTATTTATCTAAGATTAGGAGTTGTTTGAATTCCTTCAGTTCAGAACTTACTAAAATAAATTCCATAGCAAACATTCCATAATTTATTTATATTAATATCAACATTTTATTTATCAAGCAACAACCGATAGATGAAAAAGAAACAAAAAATAAAGAATGTAAGATAAAGTAGATATTTTATAAGCTTATCGCTGCGTTCAGAATGGTCAAATTAGATGATCTACATACGTAGGAAAGAAGAGGTAATAGTGACAAGTATCTAAGTAGATATACGTCATGTAGTCTTTAAGTATCAACATTCAAATTCCTGTTTATTTCTCAAACCCTACTCGGTCACCGAGTACAGGTATCGGGGTAATATACATGAATATACACGAATATTCCAAACACAGAATAGGAGACGTGATATTTATATTACTTTTCCCTGTCGGAAGCACAACTCAAACGGAAGTGCTCACTTAGACATATGAAACAAACAGACAATAATTTTCTTGTTAACATTAGAATAATTTTGCTTTGTCGAGCAGAGATCAAGAGAAGTATTACAACAAAAGATGTTTTTCAGTAATTAGGATACTGAACAGAAGAAATAAAAGGCTTTCAGGTAAAAAATAAAATTGTCTAAGAAATGAAAATAAAGGATTAGCAATCTTTAAATGGAATCAAAAGCAATATTCAACTTGTCAAAATATCACAAGGTTAAAGGTTATATTTGCAGAAATAAAATGGACGAAATATTCTACTAAGCAGACTATTAAGCTTTAGTGCGAAGTCGTCATCTTAATAGATGCAGTTTTTTAACAAGTAAATCTGGCAACAGCTCTCGAAAAATACGAACTATCAGTGGTTAACCAGAGCAAGTAATGGCTTGTAAATTTCAACACCCCCCCAAAAAAAATTTAATTTAATCACAACACCACAGAGAACAATTTCTTTCCGCCACTCCGACAAAGCAAAACCATTTGCGTCTTCTTTGGCTCAGGTTTTCCACTGATTTGAAGTGAAGTGATTATAGTGAATGAATAGTTAGGTCCACTGCTAAGTATTTTGGTTCAATGTGTCATGCCAGACAATCCTTCTCATTAGAATCCTACTTCCATTTTTAGAAATCTACCATTCGTCCGTGCATCGAATATTCAAAGAAGCGCCTGAATTTAATCGATCCTGATCTCGCATTTCGAGGTCAGATTCTAGCTGTCATTACTTGGTTACCGAAGACTTTTCTATAATTATTTTCATGGCAATTGTTCTGGTGACCTATTTTCCTTAGTTTCTCGATTGCACTGATTTAATCGTGCTACTAGATAAGCAACTAAACCTAACCGCTTTAATATTGACGATTACTTGCTTGCCTGCAACCTAAGAACTTCAAAAATTCAAAAACATCATCAGTCTTCACTTTCTGTCTTCTTAAATATTATTCCTTTAATATCCGTTTACCTCCATTTTTCACTAAAGACTTTTCATTCTCTTTTGCTCATTGTAACTTCTTGCGTCTGAGTGAGAAAATTGTGACTTAGATATTGAAAACTGATTGGAGGCTTTTCCATACATATACTGAACAACATAATTTACAAAAAAAGAGAGAAAAAAAAACTATATTTGGATATATCCAAATTTATACAATTAGTTAAAAAGTAGGGCAAACATTTATGCTGTTAGCGGTGTGCGTGTATGTATGCATATATATATATATATATATATATATATATATATATATATATATATATACATATAAATATTTTAAGCATTTCACCCCAAGCAAGGCGGGAAGCCACTAGGACGCAAGGAGTTACAGAAAATTTAGAGCAAGATCAGATAGGAGTGATAGAAGAAAGGATGTGGGTAGTAGATAGATCAAGGCAACAGGAGATGTCAATTGACATTACACTTGAATAGCTGGAGACTATAGCTCACAGGGAAACAGGAAATGGGAACGGAGTTCCACAGGCAACAGGTGCGAGACATGAAGCAATTGGATTAGAAGTGACGGCTACATATAGGAGTTTCGACAGTGAAGGGGTGAGAGCGGGATGACAGCGTCGTATGGTGCTTGAACTCATGACGTCTGGGAACCAGCGAATGCAGCTCCTCAGAGGAATTTCCATGAAAGTATTTGTAGAACAAACAGAGGAAGGCGACGGCGCGTCTGTGAGAAAGTGACTGTAGACGAGACGCCAGAGCAGGGCCAACTACATTACATATTCGCCTCTGGAGCCTATCAAGAACCCTGAGGCAAACAGAAGGGGCACCAGACCATATATGGCAGCAATACATACATACATACATCATATATATATATATATATATATATATATATATATATATATATATATATATATATATAAATGGCCACGTGGCTGAGTCGTTAGAGCGTTCGCTTCTCTCTACGGTCGATTTGTCAGGAAAGCGAGGAGGACGATCCCAGCGTGCGGTAATGTTGGAAAGTGTCTGAAAACCATACCACGGGTTGACTCAAGTCTTGTGAATGAAATTGAGTAGACGGGACTCTTCGGGGCTGTCTATAGCTGTGCTAACATGAAGTGATAAGTCATCGTGACCGAGTGTTTAGGTGTACTGTTGTTCAGATTGTTGATCATTCTAGATAACACTCTCTACCATAAAAACTGTAACTAACGTCTGCTCAGCATAGTTGCAGTATAAACCACAGGTGGGCTCTGTGGGTGTTGAATAAACACAAATGTACTTGAGCGAGAATCTACAATAGGGATTAGCTAGCCGCCCTAGTAGAAGGTATCCTCGAACACGATTGGCCAGCTATTATATATATATATATATATATATATATATATATATATATATATATATATATATATATATATCAAAGAAATGAGAGAGACTAAACGGAGATTATAATTGAACTATACAAAGGCAGCCATGAAATTGTAGTGGACCGTTGGGTGATGAGTGTGTATTGTAGAAAAACACACAAGATTTAAAATTTCCGGTCCAACTACAAAGTTGGACTTTAATTAAGTCCAAAGAAAACAAAGAAAACAAAGAAGACGGATAAATATATGTAAACAAATATATGTGTTAACAACAAGTACAAGTTACAAGCACATGGACAGTTACATTGAGTGCGTGTGGTGAATATTATATGTGTGTGTTGGGGTGAGTGTTCGTACGTACGTGTATTGTTCTTAGCGTGTTCCCAGAATTTGGGAAACGCTGTATCTGTGAGAGCTCACATCTGCGAGGTGGTATAAAGCCGAAGCCTGAGGTAAAAAGAGATCGAGGCGAAGGGTCAGCCAGTATTTATAGCCAGGGGAAGAGAGAGACCCCTGGTGAAGTTTTAAGGAGCTGAGGAGGAGATAACTCCGACAATATTATAGTCTACGCAGATATTGGAATTGAAGTCTCAAATGTATTGACAGAAAACGAGTTTATTTATTTTCTGCTCGACTTATTTAGTGGAGGGTTAAGTGAATGACTTGGCGAATACTTGCACTGAATATTACTTAATAGGTTAAAATTTTTCAAGCGCTTAATTATGCCCTCGGTTAGAGAACTGGATTTCTTTCGTTTTTCTTTCTGCGAATGTGTGTGTGTGTGTGTGTATATTTGTGTGTTTATGCATGTGTGCATCGAAACATACATTTAAGGCGAAACATTGAATTGAAAGTAAAACATATAAATATACAGGTAACTGAACTGTCATAATCTTTTTTGGTAAATTGCTATTTCTTTCTTAATGTTACCTGTGCAGGTGATATATACAGGTAAGTAGTTTCTATGTAGTTGTTAGATATAGTTAAGTAGTTTCTCCATACATTTTTTCCAATCCATTTCAAATGATGTTACGAAAGGAACAAAAGTATGCTGCATGTTTTGTAGTAGTGAGTGGTAAAACTGTTTTTGTACAATTAAATAACCCTTCTGTTTGCACAGAACCGGTTGATGTAATTTAATGTAACCCATTTCAAGGAGACGTAAATTTTGAACTGATCCGGCTGTGCGCAAAATTCTGTGCAGATTGAGTTACTCTCAAAGAGTGACTTAAACCATCCAGTCTTATACTAGCAGGAATGTGATTATTAATTCGGATTTCCAGTCGACGATAGGTTCTGCCTACGTATTCAGCTTCACACTATGATATATGAATTTGTACATCATTGAACTTCTTTGAAAATAAGACAAACCATCTTTGACGTATGAAAGAAACAGCGAATCAGTCCCCCCAAAAAAACAAAATGAAACCAAGTCGTGGAGAAAATTGATGTAACAAATGTCGACACCTTCAACTAGCGTTTGGCGTTTCCCACGTCACCACGGAAATTTTAAACAAACAGGACACAGGCTGGAACCGAAAACTACCGATTTTTTAAAGCTTTAAATCTTATGCTCAACTACGCGTTTAATGGCATTCGAAGGATATCCATTGTCGCAAAAAATATGATGAATGTTCACCGAATTGCGATCGAATGTACAAGGAGTAAAAACCATCAAAGCGCTCAAGGTACCAAGCTAGAAATCAGGTTTGTAATAAGAGAAGTAAGAACAATATAATTTCAGTTGGTTTATAGCCCTCTGGACGTCGGCTTCCGTAAACACTGTTAATGAACAAACCACACTTACCCTCAACCAGTACGTGCAAAAAAGGCAAAGTACAACTGTTTTTCACTTTCATGGTGAATTGAAGGGATGGGTGACAGGAATTGAGTTAGGTCGACACAACGGAGATATGGTTCTACAAAAGGATTCTGAGGATATCATGGAGCCAGCATGTGCACAACGATGAGGTTTTGGAGAGGAAGATTATACTTAACATCCGGAACAGGCAGATGAAATTTCTGGGGCACGTAAATGAGTAAGAAGTGTCTGGAGAATCTGATACTCACAGGTCGAATAACGTAAAAGAGAGACAAGGGATAGCAACGCAGGACATACCTGACGGGCTTGAGCAAGTGGATAACAGAACGGGGTCTGAGGGAGGCGACAGAAGGACGAAACTTACTGAGACCTACAGGGAATAGGGGGAAGTGGATAGCCATGATCGGCTACGACCTGATTAGGAGAAGGTACATGAAAAGAAAAAAATGAAAAGCTTCAGCATTGTTGCTGGAACTGAAAATTAAGAAAATATCATGAACGTAATGTAGATATACGTGAAGATTACAATATATTTCGAATAAAAAGCCTTGATAAAAAACAAAGAAAACAATGTTAGCTAATACCGGTCCCAGGGAACTGCCGATGAAAAAACCCCCATTAACTTGGGCATACATGATATTATTAAAACCAAATCGCACCCCATCTTTTGCTGAACTCATAGACTCCAAAAACAAATTTTCAGGTATTAAAGCAGGGTGCAGTTGAACTTTATAAAGAATGTCATTAGAGATCTGTAATGTATGCTGAAGGGGAGATTTGTATACAAACAGACAATATCAAAGTCGACCATGGGCTTGTTTTTAGAACATAAATCGGAGTCTAACATGAAATTAGAAAAGCGAAATGAATAGGAAGCAAAATAAGTGGAAAACAGTTCAGAGACAGGCTTAAGCAATTCAGCCAACCATTTGGCCAGTTGATGAACGGAAACTATCATAGATAAAATAGGTCTAAGGGGCACAATGATCTTTATGTACTTTGGATAAGCCATCCAAACGTGGACGTTGAGAACTACACGTCTATACGATTGTACACCATTTTAGTAATATAGTTTCTCTTGTATACAAAGAGTAACGATCTCTGTACTCTCGGCCCTATTTTGCTGCTATTATCACAGGAATACAGGAACAATATTCTGAAATTTCAAGGAATTATGTAAAATGACTTCCATTTTATCGATATAGTCCTCATAACGACCCCGACCCTAAGTGATATAAATATAACTTCTGTTTTTTAATGA
Source organism: Acanthosepion lycidas (assembly GCA_963932145.1). Taxonomy (NCBI): domain Eukaryota; kingdom Metazoa; phylum Mollusca; class Cephalopoda; order Sepiida; family Sepiidae; genus Acanthosepion; species Acanthosepion lycidas. Next base: position 124,114,100 of record OZ010579.1, read on the forward strand.
CCTTATAATATGGAAGAGTATGCAGTCCGCCAATCGAGAGAATCTCTATCAGCTGAGAGCAACGAATTTTCGTTTGAATATTCGAATAATCTTGTTTTGCAAAGGGAAAGCTTGTATGGAGAATCAGTTTTATGCAACTTCAACTAAGAGAACACAAATTCCAACTCATCGAGTATCTGCTCCTTACTTTAAAAGGAGGAATGCAAATATCTAACCCTATAGGAAGATGTTCAATTTCTGTTAGAGTGACATTGGAGAAGTTAAATATATTTTTATCTAGGTTTCCATGTTCAGTACCAAATCTTTTTAAGACTAGAGAATTGAGATAACTTTGATTTTTCAACTAAATTCGCTCTTCAAATTGTAACCGATTTGTTGGTAAATTGCATGAAAATCGAAAGAAATCGAAGAAAGATAATTTGTACCTAATTTCCCCTAAGGACGAACGATACACGCGCTAACATGAAGAAGAATAATCCATATTGAAAAAGATCCTTCAATTGGATGAATAATGAAAATATAAAAATAGGTTTTAATACCAGAAATACTTTGTAAAATATTATTACCAGCGAAAAATTTTTGAAGAAAAATTATTACCAGCAATACATTATAAGCAGTGATAAATTTTTGAAAAAATTATTACCAGCAATAAGAATTTTGTCGGCATTAAATAACCCATTTAGGTTGATATGCCGTAAAAAAACCAAACCAAACCAAACCTCTTTTAAAATTGAGCAACCTGCGCTTGACGAACAAAGGAACAATACTGCATGATGAACAAGTCTGGAGAAACAAGCATTTGGTTTTAAGGCAATTGGCCTTATGCCAAAATGGAATGGTGCGGTTGAGTTCGTCAATAACACGTCTGTGGTAACCGCATTGGAAATATTTAAGCAAGGAATGAATAGCATATACTGAAGGCATTTTTTCCCTTTAGGACTGCTTTCAGCAAACAATTCGTCGGAAGGAAAACTTTTATTTTGTCATAAAATACGTCAACGTCATCCTACGAAGAAAGAGCAAGCTGAAAGGCATCTTAAAGGAAAAATATGCCTTCGTGATTTTTTAAATCGATATATATATATATATATATATATATATATATATATATATATATATATATATATATATATATATATGTTTGTACTAATATAAAATAAGACTCAACATTTCAAGTGTATATCCCGCAAAGTCAATGTTTTTATGGGATTCTAAATTTGATTTTATGTCGACACTTGAAAATAAGATCATTTCTTTAATTTAATAATCGTCCAGTACTTTTTCATTAAATTATTATTATTATTATTATTTCCTGTATGCATAAATTGCATCTTCCCCGTAAGTTGTTGGAGCTTTGAGACTGACAGAAGATATCCCATTTAATTTGTGGGTGATAAATGTGTGTGTCTGTATATATATATGTATATATATATATATATATATATATATATATATATATATATATATATATATATGTATGTATGTATGTTTGTGTGTGTGTGTGTGTGCGTGTTTGTGCATACATGTACGTGTGTGTGTGTATACATGTGCGCCTATGCAAAAATAGTAAAGGTTTTTATGGTAAAAAAAATTAACTGTTTATATGTTTCTGACATGTATGGATGTGTGTTGCTTTTGATAATGACTAAAGTCGAGTTCGAAGGCACTGTTACGTCGCATGTAACCTTTCGATCTTTTAAAAATCTGAAATATTCACTGAATTGAATATTGACAGTACATAAAAGTCAGAGAGTGTCAACGTAAGTCTAAGATTTGTTACTTTAAATGTCAGTTTCGTCGAAGTTATTCCAGAGCGAAAACAAACTCATATATATATATATATATATATATATATATATATATATATATATATATATATATATATATATATATATATACATTTTGTATATTTAGACATCAATTTTTCATTGATGCATGGTTCATTAAATAATATACACAAGTTTTGTTTATTTATTGTAATTAAGTTTCTTTCATATTGTCTGATAAGCTTAATAACATTATCATTGAAAGACAAAAGGATATCCCTATATTAATACATGTTCAAATCCAATCTAATCTTTCGACTTACATAAGCCATTATCATAGATGTCAATAACATTTCAATATATCAAACAATACACGGACGAAACAATAATGACAGTCTGTTTCTGGTGCATGAAAAATTTCACAACAGCGACAAACTCGTGTATACGAGACCCAGAAGGAAAAATGCATCGCAGCTCGTGGCTTCACACACACACGCGCGTGCACGCGCACACACACACTCACACACACACGCCACACACACACGCACGCACACGCACATATATATATATATATATATATATATATAGATAGATAGATAGATAGATAGATAGATAGATAGGTAGATAGATAGATATAGATATAGATATATAGATATAGATGTAGATATTGAGAGAGACAGACAAACATAGTGACAGAGAAAGTGATGGAGCGTGAGAGAAAGGTCAATATTTTTGAGTGGCAGAACGAAATATCAAAAATTAATTTATAAATATAGCTTTTTGTCACCGTATAAATTTGCGGACATATGTCAATAGTATCTAATTTAAAAAAAATATATATTAAATAAATATTGTTTAATTATTTATTTTGTGCAGTATGTGTCTTACATCTTGGTCAACTTAGCGATCCGTGTTTAAAAGAAATATGTAATATGAAATTAAGCTTTACAAAACATCTAATTCAAGGAATATCAGGACGAGGATTGTGCTATTGGTAAAATGCAACCCACTACTACCTGCTGTATTGTCGGGTCTTCGGCGACTAAACAGCTACCCGCGTCAAGCCTTTTTGATGAGGAGGGTGGATAATCAACCAACGGGATCAACCAACAGTATAAAACGCAAAACCTGTCATAGGTCTACTTAAGATTTTATGATGCTGCACGGCCATCTAGCAAAATGGAGTTGATCAGCTCCGGGTCCTTGCATTCAGCCGGTGACTTGATGACATGACATCGTTGGGCAGAGGCACAAAATAAACAGAGGTAAACAGTGAACAAAGTAAACCGGTAGTTCAGAGGTTCTTCAATGTAGTAAACAGTCATTGGTTCGTAACCAAATCGGTCATCTTACGCAAAAAAAAAACAAACTATATATGAATGAGTACCTCTCCTTCTTTTAATCTACATATATGGAGGATCTTAGCAGGTGCGCAACTGCGCATAACGCGCTAAGACACGACTTGGTCTTCCAGTTGCTGATGATACCCAGCGTTGCTGTCAATACGATTCAGAAAAAAAATTCCCTTTCAAAAGTCTTTTCAAGAAAAACGCATTTTCCGAATACAGTTCAGTATGGACGAGATTTTCCTTCGTCGACTTTTGATTGGGGTAGTAATTTTTTTCTCGAGTTATATGTAATAACATTTCCAGCCTTCAATTGAAGTGATTTCGGTTATCTGGTACAGTTTTGGTGGAAATTCTGTAACGCAAATGCACAGGGTTCGAGGAATTATGATGATTCCTGAGGGCTTCAGGCTTCACTGGCTCAAACCATTTTTAAACACATTCAGAAAAAAAATAAACGTTTTTATGTAGCCAACAGTTAAGATGTTTCTGAACGGGTTTGGAGTTATGTATAACATTCATATAAAATTTTCTATCTGACGCGACTGCTTAAGAAGATGGTTCGGTTTTTGGGTTAATAGTTTTCCTTTTGTGGTAGCTTTTGGTCTTTGCCTACTCTATGTTCTAATTCCTCATACCCTGTAATAAATTTGTTGTAAATAACCCATACGTTGTAGATCCATATATTTGAAGTATTTAGTATTTAATAATTCCATACATACAGAGCGTGACAATTGTGAGAGAACTGTAAATCCTACAGGATTCATAATTGGCGGCCACAATCTTAACAACATAAGATGACACAGTGCCGATAGGAAATTATAAAACCTCCTACATAAAATAGCGAAGGAGGGCAAGATGACACTAAGTATGACACTTCAAGACGACAGAATGCATGGTCATCTGTAAAAAGATGAGCCCAAAATACGACTTACTGGCGCTGGACACTAAAATCAAACAGGTGCGAAAATTTAAATATCTGAGAAGTGTTCTGATAGAGGACTACATGTGACGCTAAGATCCGGAGACGTATTGGGATGGCCAAAGACGCATTTCAAAAGCTAGGCAGGGTATTATGAGACCGGGGGATTTCATTGGTAACAAAAAAAAAATGTAATGGACTGCTATGTGATATCTATCCGTAAAGGCAGCAAATTTTGGACGGTTCCTCAAAGTGAAGATCTGACTCGCGGCAATGGAGGTACGGTTCTTCAGAAGAATGCTAAGGATACCATGGACGAAACGTGATCAGCGATGAAGTTTCGGAGATGATTCAAACAAAGAAAAAGATTATACATAACACCAGGAAGCGGTAGCTGAAATTTCTGGGACAATTAAAGAGAAAGATTGTCTTGAAGAACCTGATACTCACAGGGCGGATAGAAGGAAAGCAATGCGTGACATGCCTAGCGAGCTTAAGCAAGTGGATGACAGAACAGGCTCTGGGGGAAGTAGCAAAGGAAAAAAAAAAACATATTGAGAACAAAAAGGGATAGGTTGAAGTGGAAACCATAAACACTTCGTCCTGAAGTGAAAAAGCACATAAAAGAAGAATACTTTATCTTGTATTTTTCTTAAATGTTCAGCGTACGTTTAATTACTGCTTTAATTCCAGTTTCAGCTCATAGTTCCTCTTTTAGAAAGGTTTATCTTCAGTCATATATTTTGGGAATATTCTTTCCCCAAATATGATTCACTATGTCATCAATATAACACTTTTCATCCTCTACACGTTGGTATTGGGAGGGGGGCACAAACGTTGTTATCTATCAGAAGATTTATTTGGATTACGGTATCGAATGCTTAAGTGGACGTAGTCATATCTTTTTTGTGTAGAGCTTAAAAAAACTGTGTGTCTCATTTCTCTTTGTCACACTCTTTGACTTTGAAATGTTCATGTGTTGCATCCGACATGTACGACTTTGTGAATCGATATATCATTTTTTCAGATCCAAGCATTGAGTGGATTTTGAGATTGAAAGGTGTTTTATAATTCATGAGATGTAAACATCTCTAGCCATAGGAGCGTACTTTCTATTGAAAAAGTAAGCAATTTTTTTGAAGTTGTTTCATATATCATCAGCAGTATGTCATCTTTAACAAAACGAAAGCCAAATTCGGTCATGAGGGGATGATTTTTAAATAACAGTTTCAGCCAAGTTAAGACAATGGGCATTGTTTTTATTATAATTCATTTGATAAAACTGTGTATTTGTGAAGATTTTGATATACTTTTAATGCACTGTTTCCATACTGCTTTAATGCACTATATACCCAATTTATAGGGACGCGATTTTGATTACAGGCTTGCTTCATGAAATTTAGAAAGTTATTTCTAATTTTGCGGAGAGAGTATGATGTTTTCTTTTAAATTTCAGCCTCTTTGTTAAGGGAATCTTCATTATTCGTTTTATTTTTATGTCTTACTTCCTCATCATTAGTTTCGTCATTGCTTATGTTTCGAGTCAAATATTATAATAATTGAATTCATATACTTGTGTGTTCTGCTGACATATTCAACTGATTCTGATCAGATTTGAAATATGAGTCAAAGTCCTTTGCTTTCATACTGAGATATCTCTTTTGGTTTGGTTTTACTTCTACCTTTCTGTCGTGATTTTTCGCTTTTCTTCACATTTCAGTACAATGTCTACACTGTATGGCTTCATTAATTTGGCTCCCAATTTTTCGTTTATCTTGTTTTCTTAAAGCGTTAACTATTGTTTTTATTTTCTTTCTTAATTGCTTAGTATTTTTCTTTCCATTCTCCAACAGATTCTGCTTGTTTCTTTCTTGTCGCTGTCGTTTTAAATCCGGATTGTTTTACCACGGGAAAATATTTTTTCCGGCTAGATAATTTAGGAATTTTATCACAAAATTCCACTGAAGAATATAAAATGGTCTGGTTTGTTTCTTCTATGTTTTTATGATCGATATTAAGGACAACAATTTGGATTCTCCTTTGTTAAAAAATCAGCATTGTTTTCACAATTGCAGAATTCGAATATTATACTTTCATTTTTTTTAGTGCTTCGATATTATACTTCATTGTGGTTTGTTATTTATCAGCGGAAGCGGGTTATTTTGTTGGCTTGTGTTGTAAATTTTCTCACGTGAAGTCTGCGATCAGATTCAAAATAAGATTTATAAATTCTAACATATCTGATCAATTGCCGTATCGAATATTCCGATATGCTGAATCAATAATTTCTTTCGTTACTGCTTCATGTAATTAAATTTTTCATGGGATGTTCAAACTATGTATTTAGGTCTTTATAATGGTTTGTGTAGCAAATAATTTCAAGATCATTTTAGTCTGCGGTTTCTGTTTCAAAGGAAGGTGTATCCTTCCCACCAAAGAAGCAGCCGCATTCAAACGTTGTAGTGTTGTCATTAAAGTCCTCATTAATGCATAGTTTGCTGTAATTTTCTATAGCGCAAAGCTTCGTTAATACGCCATACAATTTTTTTCGGAGGCAACAGTTCTTTTAAATCGAACATAGGCTGACATGACTTTTATCCCCTTTTATGCAAAATATTATGCCTGAAACAATTAGTCTTTCTGACTATTGTAATACAGTATGTATTACAATATCGGATTATGTGGGTACATCGATGTCAAATGCGTGTTGTTTTTCTATTTTAAGCCAGTCCAGAATAAGTTTTATCACAGGTATTTAATGCCATCGTTACTAAGTCGATGTACCGCTTGCACAGAGGTTTGCAGCCATATCACGTTGAAAAACTGGTTCTTGTGCGATCAACAAATTTAAGCAACGTTGATCCAGGTCAGAATCTAGATCTGTGACTTCTTGGTGCTGTAAGAATAATTGTTTGGTTGGTATAATGGATAGTCTTGGGATTGGAAATCTGAGAACCGTTCCAATTACAGTCGGGCTCGTTATATTTGCTTAGGCGCACAAACTCCTGAGAAAGGTATAAATTCACCCATTTTCCTCAGGTAGGGGTTAATTAGTAAAACTTCTACCAGTAAATGATTATTATCTCCAAAAATTCTTACAATGTAAAAATATTTTCTGGTTTTAAATAACGTGTAAAAGGTTGATAAGCCGTAAAAATCAAATTAATCGATCATTCTGGTTTGCAGACAAATTTTGCATTTTTGTAATTTTCTCCAACGAAATGCTTCTAGAATCATCTTATGGTTACTGACGTTGGGTTTTCCGATCATCTATTTGAAAACTGTTGAAACGTAACATTTTTAATCGATTCTTTAGATGTCAGATTATTTAATTGCGTAGAACTTTCCTTACAAGTAGCATATTTGTTGTTTTTTTATTTTGTTTTTTATATCTCAACCATGTTGTGCCACCAATTATACCATATATTTTTTTATTTTTTTTTATATCACGACCATTTTTTGCGACCGAGAGATGAGACTCCTGGTAACAGGCTCAATGAACGGATTTTAATTACATTACTGGATATTTCCCTGATGGCAGATTGCTTGATTTTCTTCTCTTTGATAGATTAACATTAACATGACCAGTGCGATACATGGAAAAACTTGGTTAAATATCGGACTTCATCATCTAGATCAACTAGCTTCAGCACAGCTGAGGGTGTTCATTTCACACAAGTCTACCCGCATGAACAGAAGAAAACACACTTTTTTAACGTAGATAAGACATACGTGTGACTTATATTATGCGAAGAGCAATTCCAACTGTCTATCTCAATTTGTTTTCCTTTCTCCCTGACAACGAATGGATATTACGACACTCGGTAACTGATCAGAATAAAATGCATTAAAAATATCATTTAATTTACAGGCTCGTTTAATCTTTTGATTAGCGTTAGTATATGGACAGCAAAAGTCTACGAGAAACTCACATAACGGCTCCATATATAATGTTTGTCTGAATTTCTGGCATGAGGTTTTAGCATTACTGAAACTATTTATATTCCAACTATTTTCCCCACCTTTGTTGTTTTTATGACAAGGTTCCAACCGCTGTGCCTACCGGCCTACCTCTCAGGATGGAATAACGGTGTCAGTAACAACAGGCTAATAAGAATTGGTGGGGACAAAGGATTATAACTTCTTGCATTTTCTACAGAGGTAAATCATATATATATATATATATATATATATATATATATATATATATATATATATATCTCGCCGGACAAATATAATAGCAAATTATCTATCAGTCTCAAACTCGCATCAACTTCCGGAAAAGAAGAAATCTATTCTAACAGGAGAACAAAATGCTGCCCAATTCTTAAATCAAAGATATGAACTTATTTTCAAGTGTCGGCATAAAAACAAATTTTAAATTTCCTAAAATCATGACTTTGTGGGATATACACTTGAAATGTTGACAGAGAGAAAGAGACAGAGAGAAAGAGATATGAGTAGATGGATATTAGATAGATAGATAGATAGATAGATAGATAGATAGATAGATAGATAGAAAACATAGATAGATATGGAGATACTGAAACAAATAGATAAATAAATGATCGCCTGATATATATATATATATATATATATATATATATATATATATATATATATATATATATATCTGTCTATATTTCTGAGATGAGGTATTATGTACAGTATTTACATTAGTCGGACTATTGTCCTCATCTTTGTCGCCATATGGAACTAGAACAGTCTACCCCAGTGATCGAAATAAAAGGGTTCAGTTCGAAATTCCAACCGCCTGAAGAAGGCCGGAGCGTACAACGGCCGAAACGTTGTGACAAATATGGCGACAAAGATGAGGACAATAGTCCGACTAATGTAAATACTATATATATATATATATATATATATATATATATATATATATATATATAAAGAAATATTGTTTTAATTTGTGCTACATTTATGTGATAAAGTGTTCACTATCATAGATGGAGCGTATGTAAATATAAATATAAAAGTGAAGACTGAATTCAACACTCAGAGGCGACAGGCTGTTAAAGGGTGTTGAATTTATTTTCAATATATTTCTCCACTTCGTGTAAATAGTGATGGCTGCAAATTCTGAGTGCACTTAAGTAGAATCCAATGATCATTCCGGATTTTATGTTGTTCTTATAATGCAAATAGAAGTTTATTAGATCATTTTTAATAGTTGATTTTCGGTGGACACTAAATTGTAGTCTGCTATCCAAAACTCTTTGTAGCACAAAAGATTAACTGAAGGCAAGTATTATTATTCACCAACTTAAACAAGTAGACCGCCCAGAAAATTTACAGGAGTTTCTGAGACTGTCGTTCAAGGCAGTGGTGATTTTTATTGAATAAATGTACTCTAGTTTTTACGTTTATCAGTTGAACTACAGAGTGCAAAAGTTTGACATCAGATGCACAGACGTCAAGAGTCCATTCACGTCCACACGCCAAAGGCTACCGCGCTGACAAACTACACAGCATTGACCTTCTTTCCCTCTTTCTGCGACCTACGATCAAAGAGAATAGAGTGATGGATATAACCACGGACAGATACAAAGAAAGAAAGAAAGAAAGAAAGAATGGATGAATGAATGAATGAAAGGGAGAGAAATGAGAAATACAAAGCTATAGAGAGAGTAGATAAATATATGACAGAGAAAACTTGCCCTGGGTTTATATATTATTTCAAATTGAATTAAACTTCACAAAGTTATTTTCTTCGAGGTCTCTGGGATTGTGAGATCGACGATCACTTGCAATAATTCAATCATTTTTCAGTAAATTTCACTCTCATGAACACTCAAAGGATGTCACAAAAGTGCTCGTACAAAAGCTATACACACGCGCACAGACACACAGAGAATGAGGATAACATACATAACATTTTTCCTGAGGCGTTTATAAATTGAACACTGTTCAATTATTAACGTTAGCAAGTATTTTAAATTACAAAATTTTACTTGGATTAAGCGAAGATTACTTACAACATAATACGTATTACTTATAATACATTCCTTTATCCGTATATATATATATATATATATATATATATATATATATATATATATATATATATATATATATATATGTGTGTGTGTGTGTATGTATATTATAAGAGCAAGTACAAAGGATCTGCGGTTCATATAACATCAGGACAACCTTCAAAAGCTTGACGACACTTCGCAAATATCTCTCCCGAGTAAAAACCCGCCATAGAGAAGAACATGACTAAAGACTGTGTGTACGCTATCCCGTGCAGCTGCGGAAAGAAATATAAAGGGGAGACAGGCCGCCCCCTTTAATACTTTCAAAGCTCCACCCATCTATCTCCCATTTGCGTGAATTTATCTTCAGTAATATAACTGTGTTGGAATAGAAATCTTAAAAGTGAAAAGAGGGAAATAGCGCATAACGTAACGTAACAAGGGGCAGAGTTTAGAAGAGATAACAAAAAGAGACAATTTACTCAGGAATTGTTGATGTTATGGTCTCTAACAACCTGAAGCGACACTCATGGTAGAGGAAAAAGAAGAGTAGCAAACAGTATACAAGTTGTACAAGCGAGATTGTGCCAATATTCATACATATTCATACTCTGGGACCATTTTAAAGCTAACGTAACAGAAGCTCCTCTCTCAACTTTTATCAGAAATGCCAAATTCCAGCAAATACAAAAAAAAAAAAACAGCAAGCCTTCCTTCAATTGGGATCGTAGTTCAGCCTCACCAGTAGTTAATATATCTATCACAAAGAACGATGTTGTTTGCATTGAAACTGCTCGCAATCGGCGCAAGAACGTTCTCGAAAATGAGAAGCTGTAGCTAATCACAATCAGTTCACGTACAGGCTAAGGTTGAAAAAGAAAAATCATTATCCAAATTATGAATAGAGTCAAAGCATCTCTACCAACTATTATAAATGGCATCGAGGTCATATTATCTTCGTCAGATAAAGCGTAGCTCTTCGCCTCAATCTTTGGCTCTAACTCAACTTTATAAGAAATTGGACATCCTCTTCCGAACTTCCCCTGTCTCACTGAGCACAATCTCGGTAGTATTTTTATTACAACCCAGAAAGTTTCAAGATTTACTAAATGTCTTTACACTCAGAAAGTCATTGGCATAGACAACATCCGAAGAGTTGTTCTTAAGAATATCAACCCGAAATTATTCGCAGTCTTAGCAAAATTATTTAATCACTGCTTTAAGGGCAAATCCTTCACAATCTGTGGAAGGTATCAAGTATGTGCCTGTTTTGCAAGAACCATGCTTAGCTTTCATTGCCCCTTATACCCATAAGTCTACTCATTAGCACACTTTTTGAGGCTCTAATAAACAAGAATAATGTTATTCAGCTGAGTAGAGACAACCTCTTGAGCGACAAACAGTACTTGTTTCGATCGCACTGATCCACAACCATTTCTAAAAAATACATTGTGACACTAGACGAAAAATACATTTCAAGGATCAGATCTTTAGGTATTTCAAGATCCTTTGATAATGTGTGTTACAAAGGGCTGTTTTGCAAGCTTTCTAGCTATGTAATCACTGGAAGAATCTTCTCATTAATAACGAACCTGAATGTAGTTGTTAACGGCCAGACCTTCGGAGCACTGACAATCAACGCAGGAGTCCCCCATGGGTCACTTCTCGGGATAACACTCTTTATACTTTACATAAATGATCTAAGGGTATAATTTGATCATCTGTGAATATCTATGCTGATTATACTACGGTATATGGGTGCATCTCCAAAACTCTTGATGACCAGAGATTGGTAGCTTATCTCTTCTTCGAACGACCTCCAACATCTCAGTGAGAAGACAAATGCTGATTACCATCAGTATCTCGAAAACCAAACATTATATCATAGCCATCGGACCCACAAATAGAAGGAGACACGATAAATAGATGTTCCCTCAGGGAAGGTCCAGTGCTTTGAGGTCTTAAAGTGAACGCCGGCCTTAATTAGAAGATGCCGGAAAAATTGGTAGTTCCTTGTACTGATCCAATAATTTACTGATTCCTCGTGCTATACTCTTACTTTACTCGTGCTATACTCTTACTTTACAAGAGCCAGTTCAGGTCTAAGATGGAGTCCCAAGCGTCTTCGCGTTGTTGAGGGAGAAACTTTTTTACACCCTTTAACCCCTCTCTCTCAAACGAAAGTTCGCAAGCCTCTCACTGCTATATTGCTACTTCCATGGAAAGTGCTCACTCAGCCTACTTTCCCAAGTTCCACTGGAACTAAACTTCACGGTTATGACGACCACGCTACGCGCATTGTGGCGAACACATTCATTCCCTGCGTATTGCATTGGTAAGAAGGAAGTTCCACTCGAGTAGCTTCTTTCCTCGGACCACTTCTCTGTTGAATCGACTTCAATAGGAATTTTCCCTAATCACTACAATCTTAACCAATTTTAAGTCTAGGGTTAAGCGTTATCTTCCCATATATCCGCATAAAGTCCGCTTATTCCTCTGTACACCTCTACATTGAGTGGCTCCCAGGCCCTTTCCAGAGTAAACAGAAAAAGAAGAAGAACAACAAAAATCAACCAAAATAACGAACACTCAAACAGAGTCATAGAAATATATGTACATGACAAAGTAGTAAAGTTTTCATGTAACGTGTTTTGTTCTTTTAGACTACATCGGACTAAAGTGATGATTACGCATACGAGATTACACATGCGCACGAAGGAAAGTAGACACAGATTTAGTTCTTTTTAATATATATTTTGGGTATATAGTTTAGCCGATTTCATTTTTTTTCTTATTGCTTATGTTTCGATCACCATTCTTATTTTACTAAGACCTTGTAATAAGATGAGAAGATCAGCCAAGAAAGATGAAATATTATAAGAAAAGAAAGTCAAGATACTGCGGGGGATCTACAGATTAAAACACAAAAGTAAGTAAATTACTTTGACTTTTATTAAAAGTAGCATTTTTAAATATAAATTGTATAAATTATGGTCAGTCATTGGGTACTCAGGCTGTTGTTTTTTTTCAAAAGTCACTTTTACGTTCATATCTTTGTTTCGTTATAGGTAAAATGTTATACTTTGTTGTGGAAAATTAAGTTTACCACTAAAATAATATTTAAAATAATTGTCCCTTTTTTCCAGATAATCGACTAATCTTAATTAAACCATATATTCCCAAAGAAAACCTTTATTCAATCAATTACAACCACTTTCAAATATTTTTATCAAGCTGGAATAAAAATATTAATTCAAAATTCAAAATTAAGATATGCAAAAGTAAGTGAACCCGACATTTACACACTTTATTTAAGTTTAACATGTTCACGAGTTCAAATAAATTTTTGTGACTATGTACAATCAACATGACACGTGATCACTTTTTTTTTTGGCAAGCTGTGTATACTACAGTCAAACAATGTAATATATTGTGTGTGCAAAAGTTTGCAGTTTGAGACTAAATTTAATATATATATATATATATATATATATATATATATATATATATATATATATATATATATTACAAAGATCTTACTGAGGTTTTAAAAAAATCGTATAGTTGAACCTATAATGGTGGAGAAGGCTACAAAGCGTTATCAAAACTATTTAGAGCGGACATTTCCACCGGACAACAAATTATTTATAAACAGAAGGCTTTGGTATGAAGGCATCACAATGAAGAATTTACCGACCACGAAAAATAATAGCAAGAGCAAGTAGACATCTAGTTTGTCAATCTTGCTGTGACATTTGTGTTATTCCATTGCTCACTGGCCAATATCAGAATCAACGTGCATACATCTATAGTGTGACGGTACTGAGCAATTCCGATCTTCATGGCAGAATGCCTAGAAATAGTCACTGCTTAGGAATTTAGATAAACATGCTCGCCTAAACAATTCAAATGCTCAAATTCATTCCGAAAAAAACGTCATGGTTAGATGAGACCAAACTAGAGCTATTTGGTAGGAACTATAGGTGGCTTATCTGGTGACATTCTAATATTGTCTTAAATATATGAAAACATGGCAGTCACATCATTGGGGTTTGGGGATACCTTGATGCAACTCGAACAAGTAAAAATTGTATCCATTGACAGCACAATGGACACTGTAAGTCTTAAGCAATTTTGAACAAAAAGTTCTTCTCCTCCGTTCAAAAGATAGATTTATATAGGGACTGGAACCTACGACAGGACAAAGCAAATCAACAAATGAATGGGTTCGTAAAAACAAATTTCAAGTCTTGGAATGGCTGAGTCAAAGGCCTGATCTAAGTCAATTGAAAATCCGTGATTCAAGTGAAAGAAGGTATTGAATGCAATGACCCCGGGTAAAACCGATCAATTCTATGAGTTTTTGCCAAGAAGTCTGGTCAAAAGATAAGGTCTCGACATCGAAATAAAATTTTACCTGCGTATGTATGTATGTATGCCCGAACGTACGGATAAATATCTGGGACTAGCCTCGAATTACTTATACTGATGTGTTGGTGTGAATTAAAATGCGTACACATGTATGTATGTTTGTCTGTGTGTATGACTGTGTCACCCTGAACAAGCACAGAAGGAAATTTCCCCTCCTACCATAAAACATAATCAAACATAAATAGATACAATTAAAAAATAAAACTGTTCTTTTTGATACCATCTTCTCTAAAACTTAGTCGTTCCTCAAATGTTCAGTTCATAGTATGCTCAGTATCCTCCTGTAGAACCATATTTCTGTTACCTTAAGTTTCTTCTTCATAACTGATAGGATGATCCAGCATTCACTCCCATATATGCTGGATCGTGATTATGATTCCAATCTAATAAATTATAACCATGTAATATTAGTGTTTATATATATATATATATATATATATATATATATATATACATTTTTTGTTTATACATTCTTATTTTTAGATACAAATATTTAAATAAATGGTTTGTTTATAATAAACAGTATTAACAGCATTTACCGACATGAATGCCCGAGAAATTGTATAAACATAAATATATCTTTAAATAATTGTCGGACTTTGTCCATTTCATAACGTGTGACGTCATTTGTTTACATTTGAATACACATCGAGCAGATATGAACGTACGTGAGAAAATTATGGAAAATTATAGTTTTAAAACAGTAAAGTCGACCTCGCTAACCGAAATGCTCCTCTGTAGCTCAATCGGTAAAAGCACATCAGGCTATATGACGGTTCCGTATCAGATATAGACTCGATTCCTGTCGGAGGACGAATATTTACTATGGCAATTTCTCGTTCAAAATTTTCTGTAACGACAGCTGAATATTTTTGTTGTGCCAGCACACTAACACTTATTATACAAGTAGAAAAAAATAATTCATATTTCTGTCTTAATTTCTGCGCAGGTGCACCCCATATAAAAGTGAGAGGTGTGCGTCAAATCTAAAAATGGACAAAACAGAAGCCCTAGCAGTCATAAATAATGCGCAAAAGAAGGGTATGACTCTAATGAAAATGCATTAATACATGGTGCAGGGACTTGCTGTGGACTCCTCTTTCTATGCAAAGGGGAAGAAATGGGTTATGAAATTCAAGTGAGGCAGTGACAGCACAGAAGATTGCCTTAAAACCTCAACCACTGATGAACACATTTATGCCATTCACCATATCCTTATGGATGACAGATGTTTTATTGTCTAGCAGATAGCTAATTCCATAGATATGAGTTCTGGTTCGGACCATACTGTTTTAATGGAGATCATGTGGATGAACAAGATGTCTAGAATATGGCGCCTAAGTATACTGACACGAGATCAGAAGATGAAAAGGGTTGACTTATTCAGAAACTTATGGCAGGTATGCTTTTGCTCCAGCGTAACGCGTGCGTTCTCACTGTTCGGGTTGCAGTATGTGAAGTAGCCAACAGTGGATTTGAATTGCTAGCCCACTCCCTTATTCACCAAACCTAGATCCAATTGGCTTTTAACAGTTTCCTAAACTCAAATCCCAACAGCGTGTTCGTCATGTTGGAAATAATGATGTGATCATATGTGCTGTGAAGGAGTTTTTGGATTAACAGGACACCACACTCTTTCAGCAACACTGGACGAGTTTTATTGATATCAATTGGAACAAAATTGACAAAAAAAAAAAAAAAAAAAGGAGAAAACTGTCTTGTTTCTCCATCTCCTTCTGGGCGAAGCTTAGAACGTTTTGAACGACCATTGTATACTTTCAGAATGTTTCGATTTTAACCCTTGATCGAGAAAAGATAAAAACAACAGTTTTAAAAATTTAAGACAAACAAGCGTTGAGAAACGATAATTGACTGGGCAGAATTTTCAGGAATGATGTAAGTTCGAATCGATAGATATACCTTCTTCGTCTTTACTATATATATATAATGTAAGTCATTGGCAGGTCTGAAATGTCTCTCTGGATTCAAACATAAAGGTCATTAAAAAGTTGTAGGAACCTCATACGTCGAAGTCGACGGGAGAGTCCATCATCTTTGCTTGGGTACAGGGACAAGCTGAATAGTAACCTCTTAGCTGCGAATATAAATCACACTACCTTTGAGAACATCGTAATTGATCGTAATGAATGGAAGACTACATGCTACAATGGCATCAAGAACATCAAACATTGTCAAGCTTCGTCAAACTAGGGAAAGGAATAAAATATCTGCTGCTGTTCCAGCTATATACTCCAAGAATCCACACTCTTACACAATCTATGGACTTCTTTGCAAATCACTAGCAGGACTGAAATGTCACTTGCGAAGTTGTCGGAACCTCATACGTCGAAAGCGACGGGAGAGTCCATCATCATCATCATATATATATATATATATATATATATATATATATATATATATATATATATTTTTTTTTTTTTTTCTTTTGAGATGATAAATTATATAAATTATATCAAAACTGTCCAAATGTTCTTTTTAACCGAGAGCTTTCGGCTATACATTTAAATATAAAATTGCAGACCATTTCAAAGTTACGAATTAAATTCCAAGCATACAGTGTCCGACCACTACTGGAAATTTCATGCTTCTACGTCATCGCCATCTTTGAGGAGCAGTTACTTGAAAGCATTAGGCACCTAGACCGCGAATATATTGTTTCGCCTGGCATTGAGCACTTTTTTGCTGCATCTGCAAGATATTTATATTTTTTTGTGTGGGGGTATACAATTTGTATTGACGACTTTATTTGAAAGTACACACTTGGCCGAGTGGGTACTTTCCCCACTATAAGTGAATTTGGTTGGTATGTGCATAATGTACACGGACCGACCATTTTTTAAAACTTTTTTTCCATGTCAGTCTTCCCATTTTTGAACTACAATTGATTCCAGCCTGAGGATTGCGGTCTGAGGGTTATGTCATTAGTGGGGTATTATACGCCTGAGATCTAAATCGTATTTCACACACACACACACACACACACACACACACACACACACACACACACACACACACACGTACATACAGTGGGGGAAATAAATATTCGTACACTTGAAAAATTGTATTTTTATAAATGTAAAAGCCTTAACTAAAACAAATTTTGATATATTTTATGTGTAAAGATACATTTTATTAAAAAAATAATAATAAACTTAATTAATTCTAATTCTAACAGAAATTAATG
This sequence comes from Acanthosepion lycidas, assembly GCA_963932145.1. Lineage (NCBI taxonomy): Eukaryota > Metazoa > Mollusca > Cephalopoda > Sepiida > Sepiidae > Acanthosepion > Acanthosepion lycidas. Next base: position 124,131,766 of record OZ010579.1, read on the forward strand.
CATTTTTTCATTTTAACTGATGAAAAAACTATTCGTACAAAACCAAAAAAAAGCATATTAACTTTATTTAATACTTTGTAGAATATCCTTTATTGAGTTCAACAGCTACCAGTCTATTCCTGTACATCTCAACTAATGATTTGCACACATTGAGTGGTATTTTGTCCCATTCTTCTTTGCATATTTTCTTCACATTCTTGATATTTATTGGTGCTCTTTTCCCAATTTGAATTTTCAAATATCGCCATAAATTCTCGATTGGTCTGGGGACTGACTTGGCCATTGCAAGAAATCAACGTTACTTTCAGCTAACCATTTCCTTGTAGATCTAGCGGTATGCTTAGGATCATTATCCAGTTGGAAAACCCAATCAGGAGGTAGCCGAAGTCTCTCAACAAAACGCATTAAATTGTCTTGCAGGATTTTCTGGTAGATTTCGGCATTCATCTTGCCATCTATTATTGATATTCTGCCAACACCTTTTGCAGAAAAACAGCCTCAGATCATGATACTGCCACCACCAAGCTTTACAGGTGGCAACATGTTCTTTGGTAAGTAGGCTTCACCGTCCTTCCTCCACACATGATTTCGATAATTATGAACAAACAACTCTATTTTAGTTTCATCTGTCCATAGTACTTTTTCCCAAAACAAATATTCTTTATCCTTATGCTCTCTAACGAATTTTAGCCTAGCATTTCTGTGTCGTTTCAAGAGGAGTGGAATCTTCCTTGTGATGCGTGATTTCAGACTGTTTTGTGTAGTTCATTATTATTGTACACTTGGTTACTTCAATCCCTAATGCACGCAGATGTTCCTGCAGCTCTTTTCGTATAACCTGTGGATTTTGTTGGATCTGGCGTCCTAATATCCTTGCTGATCATAGAGAAATCTTCCTTGGAGCACCTGTTCACACCTTTACACACACACACACACACATATATATATATATATATATATATATATACGAGTTTGTGTTTCTCCTTATGTGTTATAATATGTCTTTTAGTAGACACTAAATAGTACTTGTTTACCTTCGTCTAAATTCAGTATGGATTCTCTTAGATATGTCTCACATGGACTGTGCATGTCACTGGTGTCTACACAACAGTAAGTTTGCACATTTCTGTGTTACCTGAATTTGTATTTGAAATGATCATCAGATAAGCTTTTCTCGGTGAGCGGTTTATTCGCCGATTTCGGGAGCATGCGCCAATTTCTGCTGGGTTACATTTCACCAGTAGCACTCTTCGAGTGATATGCCATACATGGAAAAAGATAAAAAGAGAAAAGTGGCATTCTTAATCAAATAAACCTCTAATTCCGACACTAATACACACACACACACACACACACACACATACATATATATATATATATATATATATATATATAATGTAGAACATTCATCATTTGAGTATTAATTTGCACTAACCTTATTGTAGTAATGTTATCTCGGATTTATATTAAATCTAACATTCTCAACAATTGTTAATCTTAGATATATTTTATATTATCTTAATTCCCTTTGCTTTATTTCCACTTGTAATGTCAATTATTGTAATATTGGATTTTTATTCGCATAGGCATTGGCAGACATTGTTCATTTTATTTAGTAGTTATTTCGCTATAATTTCATTCGTTTTATTTCCACTTGTAGTATCAGTCATCCTATTAGTATCTTGGTATTAGATTAAGAATTGTAGACGATTATTTATTTGGTCTCGTATTTCTTTATCAATAATTTCAATTGTCTTGCCGCAGATCTGGGGACACTCATTCTACAATATTTATGATTTTCTAGAAATAAGCAACAATGTTGCAAGACATGTAAGAATAATCGTTTTATTTTACTAATGCTCATCCTATTAAATGCATTAGGGCCCATCAAGGAAGAGGGTTACTGAAGGCTGTTATTGTGTGAGCGTTAAGAGTGATTGATAAGAGGCGTAGTTTATGAGGACATATAGAAAAGAAAATGGTTGACCTTAGATTTGAAGCGGTTAAGATTTTAGTAACCGGAAAGAATCCTCTTGGGAGTTTGTCTATATTTCAGAGAGGAGGTATTATGTAAACTATTTACATTGTTCGGACTATCGTTCTCAGCTTTGTTGCCATATTTATCACAACGTTTTGGCCGTTGTACTTTCCGGCCTTCTTCAGGTGTTTGAAATGTTGAAATGAACCCTTTATTTCGCTCGCTGGGATGAACTGTTCAAGTTCCACGTGCCATGTAAAATGGTTGTCAGTTATCAGTTATCTTCTGTTAATTCCCCTCTCCAAATTCTCCACCGCCTTAACAAGGTATTGAATTCACACACTTTGGGTGCTGTCACTGTTTATAACTAACGCATTTATCCACTGTGCGATGTGCCTTTGAGGACACATGGCATAGTGGATAAAGTCGTTATCGTTAGTGTTTGAGTTCAATACCTGGTTAAGGCGGTGAAAAAATTGGAGAGAGGATTTAGCAGGAGATAACTGACATCCATTAGAAGCAAATAGCGTACTTATATAGAGTTCCACATGAATTTCTCTTCTGGTTTCGCCAGGATCATGGTACTTTTCGAGCTTTACTATATACTAATGTCTGTAGCACAACCGCTTGAGTTCTGAAATCTGTGTAACATTTACTGAAAAATATCATTAGATTTGATAATGGTACCTTTAAATAAAATTAAACTGAATGTGCTACAAGCGGTTTATATCAATAATATGTAATAGAAATACGCACACACATACATACATACATACACACACACACATATATATATATATATGTTTCAAAAATTAAAATGACTTTTTAGAGAAGCCTTATATAAATTTAATTGCAGAGAAAACACTTTGCTTTCATCAACGCACCATAATGGAGGCAATATTTGATACAGTTATGGCTTTACTCCCGGAAATATATTCCATCAAATTGAAGTGCTTACTACTTATTTGTCTGTTACAATTTCACTTCTGCAAAAGTTTACTGTATGTAACCTTCAGCACGACAAAATCAAATAGAAGGTACCAACCCAACCCCTTAAAAAAAACAAAAAATAAATCCCACAAAATCAAAAATAAAACCCACGAAATCAAATGTAGATACGAGGGTCAGCATCTACACAAATGTGAGGGGCCTACGATTCAGCTATCCAGAATCTGAATTCCATCTTCACGAAGTAAAACAAACCTCATATTCCTGACGCAAATCATATATACGATCTACTACTAACGATACTGGAAGTCTTGTCGCTTAGGTGTACGGATCCAATAAGTATCTGACTCCCCTTGCTACACTCTAATTTTACAAGAGCCAAATCAAATGAAAAATGGAGTATTGCTTTCAGAAGTGGGCTCGAGTTGCCCAGTCCTCACTTATCTGTTCAAAAGAATTTACCCAGCCTCGTGGGTGATCAATCGTTTCCAACTCTACAACCCCTTTCTCAGTGACGAAACAAAGCAATACTTTCGCTCCTCTATCGCAGTTTACATTGCATGCATTAGTCCAAGAAAATGGGTCTACGCACTTACGACCGGCCAAGCCATGTAAACTGGGAGGAATCATTTGTATTACATTTGTAAGGGGGAAGTTCCGCTTTGACACCAGAACTTCTAATTTAGGGAATGAACTCTCCAGACGATGTTTTCGCGAACGATATAATCGTATTATCTTCAAGTCTCAGGTTAACTGTTATATTACCCGTTTATCATAATAAACCGACCCTTAACTTCTACTTCGAATGGCTTTTGGGCCTTGTACTGGGTGAAAATTATTGTAAAAATATTTCGTCATGTTATTTTCTTGACTTGGCAGAGATTTTCCAGTAGGGTGGAGCAGTTTTGAATATTGTTTTGAATATTCTATTGAATATGATTTCCCGATCACAAATGATATATCTCCAACATAGCCTTACAATGCCCTTCATGTCTCCTCTTCTAACGCTCATGTAACAATATCATTCTTGAGTGGCTTTTGGGTTACGTATAGTGATTTTCCAACCGTAGCTTAGATGCCCAAGGCCGAGAGTAAGGGGAACCCAGTGAGGATCGAACTCACTACTCAGTCGTCATTGGTCTAGCGAGACAAGCTTCCTATCTATCACACAGCCTTGAGGTGTCCGGGGATTTTCTAAGCGTAGCTTAGATGTGGCAAAAGACCGAATGTAGGGAGCACCATGTGAGAATCGAACTCACTACTCAGTCGTAATTGTTCTAGCAAGACAAACTTGCTAACCATTACAGCACGGCGAAGTGCCCTAATAGTGATTTTCCAGGCGTAGCTTGGATGTGGCACAAGGCCGAAAGTAAGGGGCATCCAGTGAGATTCAAACTCAGTATTCAATCGTAATTGTTGTAGCGAGACAATTTTACTAACCATTACGCCACCTCGAAGTGCCCAGCATATTGTGTAAACAGTAGTAAAATGAATAACTCTCATAGTAAAATAATGGATGATTAAAATGACCGTGTATGTTAAAGCAATTCTGTAATTCATGTAATTAAGATTTATATTAACTAATAATTTCATAGGTTAATTTTTACATCCAAACAGAAAATATCTGTATTGGTTAATGTCCATCAAATGTGTTTTTAAGACAGTAGATTGGCTAACTTCAAGCATCCATTTGTAACCTACAATTATCTTTCACTGTGTTAGGTTTTCGCGCGCATGCGCATTTAGTCTTGTGCCTAATGAACTCTCATTCAGTCGGAACTTGATTGTGGGGGAAAATAACTGAGATGCCAACGCCTCTTTCCAATATTCCCAGACAGTTATTCACAAATTCGATCACCAAAATCAATAATCTTTTATTTTCGATCTCTATTGTGTGCTGTATAATAATTTCAGAAATATACTGAAAGCGACAAAAAGATAGCAATAAAAAGAATAACCAGCAAAGGTGACTGCTGTACCAGAAGATAAGAAAGACAAAAGATTCCCATTTCGAACACATTTTCGCTTTATTATAAACTCTGCTATATTAATTAATAGGAAGATATACTTTACTTCATCACATTAGGAACAAGTCTGTTTGCATTTTGTAAACAAATTTGATGCATTGTATATAATTCAATAGTCAAACATAATTTTGTTGTTAAATGATAGTCATAAAACCGGAAACGTTTCTACTATGAAAATACTCTCTGCTCTTAGTTCTTTGTATTTCTTTAATACTATACTGAATATATTTTTTTTTAAAAAAAGGACGATATAAACACAATGAATAAGAATAGCTATTTTCACCTGGACCATAGGTGTTTTTTTAAAACATTTCAATCCAAAAGAATGTGGGAATGCCATTAGAACGCAAGGAGTTACAGAGAGTGAGAGCAAGAGTAAAGAGGGGTGTTTGAGGAAATGATATGGAGAAGGACAGAGCTCAGGATCAAGGCATCAGGAGATGTTGATTGACATTACATTTGTATACATGAAGATTATGACTATCAGGGAAGCAAGTAGGTGGATGGGAGCATTACTGTTGGGAAATGCGAGAGGAGAATCTGTTGGAGTAGAAGAGGTGGTTATATTTAACTGCTTCGATAGTGAAGGGGTGCGAACGAGATGCTAACCTAGTAGAACGCTTTTACTTTTCAAATAATAAGTTTTAAAATGAAATAAAGAAAGATATCTAACAGGAAACAAAAGAAGTATTAGGTTGGTGCAAAAATAATGACGTAATAATGTCGTTTTTGACGTTAAAAAATACGTCAAAAAACGACATTATTACGTCATTATTTTTGCACCAACCTAATAAAATAAATCTATTATATGTCTGATCTCATTTATTTATTAATGAGATATACTGCTGTTATGTTGTTAACATGAGGTGTGTTCGTTTGTGAGCGTCACTTCCTTCCTGCATTTACTAAATATAGCATTCGTTCAAATAGGGTAGATAAAGATATGGGACTGTTAAATATAAAAACTAGAATTGTATTTTATATTACAGAAATCCTGTTCAGGGTAAATTCAGTCCCTATTATTAAAGACATTTTCGACATACATTTTGATCAATGCTTCGCGTTTATCATGATTTTTTTAAGCATTTCACCCAAGGCAAGGCGGGAGTGCCACTAGCACGCAAGGGGTTACAGGGAGCGAGAGTAAGAGTAAAGAGGGGGTGTTTGAGGAAAGGATATAGAGAAGGGGCGGGGATCAGGATCAACGTATTAGATGATGTCGATTGACATTTGAATATTTGAATATTATAGAGAAACATGTATGAGTAAGGGAGTTCCACAGGTGGGAGGTGCGAGAGAGGAAACTTTTAGTTTCTCCTATTACAATATTCTCTATTCTTAGCTTTTTTTCTTTCTTTGATACTATAGTGAAAATACTAAACAAAAAAAAAAAAACATCTAACATAATGAATTATAAGAGGTATTTTCCACTGGATCATAGGTGTGTCGAGAAAAATGTTTAGAGGCCATTAATTAAATAATTTCCCAAATAAGTCCAAAGCAAAATAATATAAATACAAAATTAAACGCCATTTAAATTGGTTATAGGAGTATATCATTATTATAAAAATAAATGTATATATAATAATTGGTGGTGTGTGCGAAATGAAGCCGCGCATTATGTCAACAGATAGTGTGATTCGCCATGAACTACCCGACGAACACTGGTATATGTCGAACTTATCCAAAGTTGATTTCGGAAAGGACCCAAAAATTCCCAGTTCGTGGACTTAGTGAACTGTGTCCGAATTATTGAGGACGTGTAGATCATACTGAACGATTTTTTTTTTTTATTACATAGATTTCAATTAAACGAGCAAGTTTTTAATTAAGAAACGATTAAATGACGATGCTAATGATGTGTCTAATATTTCTTCATCCAGTACGTCTGGAACCAAATTAAGAATCGATCAGGGTTAGAATCCTTGGAAGAAGATTTAACAGTATGCCTGTCAAAAATTCGACCTGACAAATATCTTCCAAAAAAAAAAAAAAAAAAAAAATCAAGCTTAGATATCTCATTAACTGTTAAATTATAATAAACAGAAAATAAATAAATATACATTTTTTTTTAGAATTTTTATTATTGTCTTTTTAATACAAATTATAATAACTTGTTTTGTTTGTATTAATAAATAAATTATAAAATGTACTATTTTTGTACCCCTTTTTATTGTCACCATTTAAGTGTGCAGCGTAAGTTTAACTAAAGGTCGTGATATAAACATTTTGAAAAATATTTCACTAGAATCTCTCAGAAAATAAAAAAAGAAAAAAAAAACAAATTCATTTCTATGAGACTTCAAGAATCAAAAATGACACATCATCCAGTCGTAAAAAAAGTAAATATTATTTGTCATATAGTAGGGGGTCTATTAACAATGCAGATATGATGATTAACGAGCAGAAAACATGAAATCAGATAGCCGTGTTTCAACTTTTGGATTGTCTGTTGTGATCTCTTTGGCATTAATGTCTTTGAGAAATGCATGGATTCACTTCTTTTGTCCTTCGTCTAAGTGGATCATTACTAGTATAGACTGATATCGCTATCGCTGGATTGCATCCAGTTCAGAAAAAGGACAACCAATGAATTCGAAAACGGGGAAAAATTAACATAAACTTACTTCATTACGTTCCCAAGAATTCCTGCATCAATACTAAAGAAAGGGAATTCTTTAAAAACTGTGATTGGTTGCGCCCTGACGGCTCAAGTTATTAAAAAAGTCAATACGATTAAAACGGAAGAAACTGAAAAGCAAAAAAATGAAGAAATAATTCCATTTCTCAAGAGAATTGGAACTTTTATGGAAGAAAGATCTAATGGAATGGTAAAAGAGAATTCAACAAAACTAGCAATTGGGAGACCGAGTGTGAATCAAATGCATATATCAGCGGGCCAAAAACGGAAAATTACATTAATAATAATAATAATAACTAAGGGTTAAAATGAATATGTCTCCGTATATTCTATGTTGATTTACGCTATTAGAAGCCGGTGCTTTAACAAAGTAAGTTATTAAAGTAAAACGTAACACCAGATGTAAATAAGTTTAAATTTTTACACTGCTGTCGAGATGACAGAAAACACGTTGCTTCAGGGATTATTCTGTTTTAACGGATTATCAAATATCTCGGTTATTTAAGTCCGAAATTTTTTCTTCTTAAATATATTGCTTGTAGACTATCCTTTGGGTCATTGGTTCTGTCACTTTCCAGTTATGCCACTCGAAAGCAGTTATTTAGTTCTACAATTTGTGTTATGGACCAACATTTTCAAGTAAGTTAGGATAGGTTTAAGTTTTATGTTCTTAAAAAGATCCATTAAACTCGTCATGACACTCAATCAGAATATGTTTTATAATATATAACATATACACCCTTGTGAAAATAAATTGAATCAAAACGAATAATTCCGTTATTATTTACTTCTTTTCGTATTTTCCCATGAAACATGACTCAGTGCACATGTTCGTATTTCGTATGTCCATTACACGAAGTCGTTCCTTGCATATTAACCACAGATTCTCGATTTGATTTAAATCAGGAGAGTTTCCGAGTCAGTCTATATTACTTTGATTTGGTCACTGGTAAGGATTGCCAGTGTGTTCGTGTAGCGTTCCAATTTTCGTAAAAATCTTGGAGTAATGTCCGTCGCAGACGATGGTTGTAGGACAACTAATCGACATTCGAGAGAATAGTGTCTGAGCGTGATAAAAATCTGATGCAACCTCGATGAATCAATATTTTTCAAGGCCAAACAAATTTCATCATACACTCCGAAAATAGATTCATATTACTGCACACCACTGAAAATGGCCAAATATGAAGGGAAGGAAAAATTGAAATTGATTAAACCCTGTCACTCCAGTGGGGCTAAAACCGACAGTATTCTGAAAGAAAGGAAACAACAGCGGTTGTTAGAATTAATTTGCATAAGGGTGTATTTTGAATTAGGGAAATTTCTATGGAAATAGAAATGATCAGAGCATCAATTAAAAGACAGAGCTTTTCGAAAACGAAATGTTATCAAAAGTCTTATGGGAAGTATAACTAAAAACAGAAAGCAACTTAGAACAAATGTTTATGATTCAATTTTAAATTCATTGATTTTTACAGATACATGTCCTAATATTTAACTGATAAATAGGGATACGATGATGAATAATTTCTCAACGTTATTTGAACGTAAGTGAATATAGCGATTTTCCTAGCGTAGCTTAGATGTGGCACAAGGCCGAAAGTATGGGACACCCAGTGAGGATCGAACTCACTACTCAGTCGTAATTGTTCTAGCCAGACAAGCTTGTTAACCATTACACCACTTCGAGGTGCCCAACGTAAGTGAATATAACGGAGATGACATTAATTCTCAGACAACCAAGAAAGAAATAGAAGTAACAGGGACAAATTCACATTGAAATACAAATGAGGAGAAAATAGTTTTCAATGTAGAGAGAGAACTAAAATTGAATGCTGAAATTGGAATCGTTACATTTGCCGTTTCCTTATAATGAAACGTTTGTTACTCAGTGATTCAGCTGCCAGTGTTACGCGAGATATGCTTTTCATCACTCACTGATCAGTGGCTGAACTCAAAATCGAGTATCTTCTCCAATGTCATGTGAATGTTAATAAATCCGTTTGCGTATCAGGAAAGATTCAGTATTCATAGACCGAATAACCAGTGATACTTTCAGTTGAAATTTACAAAATATTTCCATATCAATCAATATTTCTGAGATGAGGTATTGTGTACACTATTTACATCATTCGGACTATTGTCCTCATCTTGGTTGCCATATTTATTCCAACGTTTCGGCCGTTGTACACTCCGGCTTCTTCCGGTGGTTGAAATATCGAACTGAACCCTTTATATCGCTCACTGGGGTAGACTGTTCTAGTTCCACTTGCCATGCCTAATGGATGTCAGCTATCAGTTATTCGCTCAGAATTATAAAAAACGCATTTCAAAAAACTAGGATAAGTATTAAAAAGTTAATTTTCGTTAAAAACAAAGAAAATAGTACTGAGCTGTAATTTAATATCAGTCTTCCTATAGGGTAGTAAATGCTGGATAATCTCATCACAGATGATGAAAAGACTTGGCACAACAGAAAGGTTATTCTACACAAGGATGCTGAGAATACCATGGATTTCAGATGTGAGCAACGACGAAGTTTTAGAGAAAATGTAAACCAAAATGCCAGTTATAGTTAGGATTAGAAAGAGTTGAATAATAAGAAAAGACTGCTTGGAAAATTTGACACTCACCGCACATATTAAACGCAAAGGGAAAGAAGAAACCTTCCTACCTAGCTTTATATCAATGGTTGGCAGATTAGGAAAGATAGCAAAAAGACAAAATTTTAACCAGAGCTACAAAAGAACGGAAACTGTGGAGAAAGATATTGTCTCGCGGTATGAAAAGATACGGCTATTTCGAAAGAAGGCATATAGACAGTCGACCCTCAAGGATATGGTAGAAACGGTAATTTTTAAAAATGACATGACCCTTTAGATCATAGGCAGTAATGAATCTCCGAACATTTTTCTTGCTATCTGCGGCATGATACGCTTTCTTGGGGAGATAGCGGAATGGTTTCCCATTTTCTTATCCAGTTTCTATACCTCAAATGACAGCCATCCATAGCTAGAGAACTCAGCTTGCTTTTTCACTGGTGGAATAAAAGAAAGATCCTTGCCGAAAATTAACACGATAGAGTATCACGGCGATTCCACATTCCCTATCCATTTTCGCGATTATAAACGACGTTCGGGTCAGTAAGGTCAAGAGAGAGAGAGAGAGAGAGAGAGAGAGTATTTGATTGAAAGGCAATCTTCGTCTGTTATGTTAGACAGTAAAGGGACATTATTAAAAATATCTTTTAAGTCGGTCCAACTTCGAAATTTGTTTGGATAAAAATGAACAGATACAGTCTGCTAATGTTCACATCAATAAAAGGTCAGTAATATAGTTTACGCAAAATCAACTGTATCAAAAGTCTCTGAGTCCCGCAATTCTTTTTAAATATTCAGGAAATACTGGATGGATTTTACCCAAGCCTAACATGCAGTCAGAGTTTGTAATAGGCTTTTCAAACTATTGTTAGCCAAATACAATTCCAAAGAGACACTCATAGTAAAGAGTTTTTGAATGACGAATGTGAGATGTATGTAAAAGGCGGAAGCATGAAGGAAGATTATATGAATATGGATAACAATAAACCCTTGGCTGGAAGAGATTAGGATTGAAGTCCTCTGTGCAGCTTCCACATGACAGACTGTTCCATACTTTAGCGGTTTTCAGGAAGAAGATTTCTGAGTGGATTTTCTTTTTTACATTTGGAATACGTAACGAATGAGGGTAATTCAACCCCGTGGACATAGCAAGAGGGATCGTTGCTGTAAAAACCTGAACTGGTGGCACTAAAGAATAAACCTCGTCTTACCATCTACCACGGAAGTAGCGAAGGATTAGCAATACAATAGCATTTTTGTTTTTGTTTTACAATGATCATCACGAAGTAAAAAGCCGAAGAGCCACTCAAGGCAGAATGTTAAAGAGTAGGAAGCACCACCCAAAGCAAGACGATAATGCTACCCAAGATGCAAAGGACTACTCAGAAATGAAAGAAAAGGAAATTTACAAGGAATTAGAAATCCAATCATAATCAGAAAACAAGAGAAAATATCTACACCTGTTCAAAAACCAGGGAGAAGTGTGAAACGGACGATAGGTGAGCCTGTCTGTTGAAAAGACGTTACAGAATGGAAACTATTGGTTTTCATTCACCTTTAAACGGATACAATTTAAAACGTGTGCATGTTTCTTATGAAGTTGCGTATGATTACATTTTATTGCTGTGTAATAGGATTTTTTGTGGAAGTTTTCAAAAATAAAATGTCTCTTCTCACATTGTGGATGGACCCGTCAACCTAGTCTATAACTAGGCCAAACGTTTCTTTCTCGCTTAAGTTTCACAATAAGCCCTTATCATTCACGGTTGTGCAATGATGACCACTGCTAATATGAAAGTCCAAAAAGACCAAAGAATCCAAATATCATGGAAGTTTATTCCCAATATTCCCTCTTAAAGATACAATGGCAAGGGTGACAAATTGACTAATGGCGTACTAATAATATCACCTCACGGCAGGTAAGTCAGAAGATAATGATTGAACTATGACAGAGAGGAATATTATCACAGTTTTCATTTACCGCATCTATTATGGGCATAATTATATCCATGATACAATTACACTTTATTTCACGAGGGATTGGAATAGCTGAAAGAAAAGGAATAACACACATGCTTTCTTCTCATAGAGAATTTTATTTCGTTAAAATTATATACACATATTTACACGTGTCCCATACAGAAACTATAACAAATGTATACAGCAACAAATAGTTTGAAAGTTTACGAAAAAGTGTAACTTGTAATATTTCCCAAAGGGAAAACTGTCAGTGCAGTGTTCTCTCTATGAACGCGGTGAGGCTATGTAGTTTTCTCTGTAAAACACGGTGTTGTGGGCTTGGGACGTCTTTCTTAATTAAGCTTTACAGTCTTCGTCGCAATCTGACAGCAATCACTGGCCGACATGTGATTTTATCCCAAACAATGATAAATAATCGCCTATTGTATATGTGCATGACTTTTATTATTAAAATGTGTAGATATTTTCTTTAGTCATTTCAATAATCTATACAAATATAAGGAAGTGTTCCTTTATTATTTTCGGTGAATATAGTTTCCGAGCAACGCAATGTTCATTTGAATAACAGATGTAAATGCCGTTTAAAAAACAGCTACGATAAATATGCAGAATATTTTTAGCAAATCCAAATCCAATTATATGATGTTAAAGATAACAATGGACGCAAACTATTCGAAATATTTTAACATTAATATAATAATTTTCTTAACAGAACATAAACATTTTTCGCCATAATTGAATTTAATTCTTACCCCGTAGCGAATTCATGACTTTATCAAAAGAGAGAAAACTCACTATAATAATCTTATATGAAAAATAATGTTTTACGATTGTTAAATTAAGTTTCCTTTAAAACGTTCCGCAAAGCAAAGATATGACAAGCATACGAAGATATATCTCTGTTACGTAATTAATGAGTTCAGTCTTTATCTATCTATCTATCTATCTATCTATCTATCTATCTATATATATATATATATATATATATATATATATATATATATATATATACACTTTCTGTTCTTATATATCGCTATCAATCAGAGTGAAGAAGTGTATATATTTTTTCCATATGAGACTCTCGAATGAGGAATTATCGCTATTTAAATTATTTAACCACGACTGCTCTCTTCATTTTTTTTTTATTATCACAACGTTTCGGCTGTCATGTTATCCAGACTTCATCAGGTGCTTGTCAATCCGGGTAACATTCAGATAATTTCAAAAGGAACACTTTATTTAATCGATAGGGTTGCTAGTTCTCGTTTCCCTAACCATTTCTAACGATATCGGGTGTAGTTCTTATTCGGTACTGCGTAGTTTTTGCTCAAACTCTTTCCATATAGTCGAAGAGTATTTGTGAGTTCAATCCGTGGGCCAGATAGTTTTAGTGGAAATGGTCGAGTAATAACTAAAGCAATACGAAATAAGAAATAGACGAGAATGTCCTAGACAACTGCTAGGTCATCTGCTAAGATACTATGTTCAATGTTTCGTGTTAGACAATCATTCTCTCTAGAAACTGTCTTGCATTTTTATAAGTCTCCAATTCGCTCGTGCATTGAAACATATTACTGTGTCTTGTCTGCTCTGATGTTTCTGATACCGTCTCAAAATTGCTTCCTTGTGATTTTCTATAAATATTCACAAGTCATTTCTTTTTCTGCGCTTTCGTGCATGAGGTTTCATTTTTAAATATTGATATTTTATTCACCCCATCCGACAGACAAATTGTACATATGGTAACTAGTTAGGACCACATAGAGACTTGAGGTTTTATAGTGGCACTCGTAAGTATGGTCAGTAAGAATGTGTAATTTTGATGGAAGTATTTTATACAACGCACCTGAACAAGTCTATTTGCTCGATGTAAAAAATTAAGGATTCTACACAGATGCATTTATAGAGACTTGCAGTTTCTGAGTATAAGCACCTCTTGACTTCTCCTAGCCATTTTGTATGATTATGGAGTAGCGGCAGATTTATAATTTTCTGTCTGTCTGGGCAGCCATATTGTGAAATAGGTAAACATTATTGAAGCTGTAACCATTTACCACATGTAAACGTAAATTAAAGGTAACTATCTGATACTGTTGAAACATTACTTCTTTGTGATTTTCCATAAATGTTTTCAAGTATATTGTTTTTATGCGCTTTCTTGTATGAGTTTTCATTTTTAAATATCATTTTATTCTCTCCTCTCAGACATATGGGGACTAGTTAGGACTACATAAGGACTTGGGGTATTATGGTGGCTTTCGTAAGCTTGGTAAGTAAGACTGTGTATTTTGGGTGCAAAAATTACTGTGGTATATTTTGCTCAGTAATAATGGTTAGCTAATTGTAAGATAATACCGATTGAAGAACAAGCCTCCCTTGACACACATTTATCTTTGTACCACACATATGTATTAAAACAAAATAAATATTGTTTTAATCTTCGGTAGCCCGACTTCATGAATCTAAATGTCTTACTTAGTTGGTAGACATGTCTCATCATTTTACTGTTGAGATTGTTATATATAACCGTACGTTCTAGTTTACTGTTTACTTCTCTGACAATGCTCGTCTATTCCAGCTTCTTGTCTTCGAATCAGTTAAAATCTAAAGAAATGGCTATATGCTTTTCTGTCTCCTTGAATCGCTGAATCCTTTTGTAATGGGATTGTTTTAGCTAAGAGGAAATTAGCGTTTAGAGAGCTATAACAAAAACTCACGGTTATGGGGGATGTTGCGTAGAACATCTACGGCTGTTAAGTTTCATCATCATAAAATCTCTTTTATGGCACTTTTCTCTTTGTGACGCTTCTCCAGTTTCTTTCGCACTGAGAAACCACTTGCGTTTTATTGGCTTTATCATTTTGCTTGGGATGTAATAATTAAAAATAATTCACCAGCGAAACGAGAACAATCCCTATCTCTGTAAATGAAATAATGTGTTCAGTTCGAAATTCACTGTAGTTTACCCGGATCAACACTGACGTAAAGAAGATAAGGACAATAGTCAACATTTAAACAATTTATATGAAATACATATATTTATCATTTTCATATCTACTTCTTATGAGCGCCCATATTATTAATATCATGAGATAAGCGGATGATACTCTGCCGATGGCGGACATGAAATGAAAACTCTAAGAACTCCGAGACAAGGATTCAAAGATAAGCGAGAAGAAAGGACTGACAAATAACCATAAGAGGACAGTATGTATAGACGTCAGCAAAATTAATTTATTTGTTTTTACGGCTTATCAACACTTTGTTAGCCTTTTCATATCTACTCCTTAATTAATCCATGACGTTTTGTACCTGCATAATATCTCTATTAATATCTACTTGCATAGTCACCAAGCGACTGTATTACTTTTCTGTTTTTCTTTTGTTCAGGTCGATTACTTAATTACTGCTTCTGTCTTTGAACGGAAGAAGACATTAAAAATATATTACAGGCACCATTGTCATTTCATTTATATATATTGCAAAATAAATCATTGGAATATCTGCTGCGGGTTTCTTGGTATATTTCAAAAGTATACTAGAAGCCAATGGGAATGAAATTAACAGTGACAGAACGGAAATAAATCAGCCCTAATTATCTGAGGAATTTAAAACGATCAGAGGAAGAGAGAGAGTGAAAGATATCTGTGTTTGTACGTATGTGTGTGTATTTGCATGTTTGTGTGTGGTAAATAGATAGATAGATAGATAGATAGATAGATAGTATAAATAGAATGATCAAACAGAATTTCCATGGACAGGATCAGGGATAGGCCCACACGATTATTTTTAGATAAATTTATTGTTATGGTTACATATATACACGCACCCAAAAATAATCTAAAATTTTGTTTTAATCTTCTTACATGCGATGCCTTTTGCTTCAGTATGGTTCTATGATTTGGTAAAAGGCAACTTAAGGCAAACATATATACTGAAAGAGCGATTATATGTTTTAGAATTCATGGTTGATTTCGGGTACAGTTTATGTCCACGGGCAATAATGGTGTTTTTTTTTTATTATTATTTATCCTTCACAGACTGTATGCTCATTCTCGCCGACACATTAGATGTTTACTTCTATATGCTTAAAACCATTCGATACCAGCAATAAGGATCGAAGTATTCGATTCAACGCACCTGAGCAAATCTAATAATTGGATTATTTATCTTTTGGACATTTGCAGTTTCTGAGTATAAACATCTTTTGTCGTTTTCTAGCTATTTTGGATGATTATGGAATAGTGGCAGATTTATAATTGTTTGCCCTTTTGGTCAGCCATATTATGAAATAGGTAAACATTACTGAAGCTGTCACCATTTAGCACATGTAAACAGAAATTTCAGATGGCAACTCTTGACCCGAAATTTATGAAATGAAGTTAACTATATATATATATGCATACATGTATATATATATATTATATATATATATATATATATATATATATATATATATATATATATATATATATATATATATATATATATGTAATAATAATAATAATAATTTATCATTTAAAGGTGTGCTATATTTATAGGATAAAGTGGTCAATATCAGAGATAGAACGTATGCATATATGAAAGTGAACATTGAAGTCAACCCTCAGGGACGACAGGCTGTTTCATGCTAAACGCAATCACCAGGCCACATGTGTTAGGGTTTTTTCTCGACTATTTATATGTACGGGTCAATGTTGCATTGTGGGTAATCTATTCTGACGATAATTTGGGCGGAAGTGGTTTGTTTATTTATTTGGGTTAATTCATTTTGCTTGTTTTTATAATTTTTCGTTTTTATTTTATATATTTATTTATTCTTTCTGGTTTTCGATGTTTTAGTAGTATTAGTTCAGTTCGTTGCTGTAGTCTATTCTAACTTTTGGCGAGGGGTAGTTTCTTAATTTATTTGTTACTTTATTTATTTATTTGGATTGATTATTTTTACCTGTTTTTGCACATTATTTTTTAATTTTATTTATTCTAACGGTTATTTTAGCAGGAGTTTGTTAATTTTGATTTTTTTATTTATTTGTTTAGATTTATTTTTCTTCTTTTTTCGTCTTTTTTATTTTGTATATTTTTATTCGTTCTTTTCGGTATTCGATTTTTAAGTAACGTAGTAATACGTTTTTGATAGATTATATAGCTGTTATAGCTATTTCTTCGGCCAATTTTTGGCTTGATTCTTGTAGTCTATTCCAACGGTTATTTTGGCGGTGTTTTTATTAATTGTGTCATGTTCTCGGTGCAACTGTAGCTGATTTTTACTGTGTTTTTGCTGAATATTTTGTGCAGTCTTTCCTCATAATAATAACATAGACAGTGTTATGATAAAAAAATTGTTTTCATTAAGTTTGGGGCATTTTTCATCATGGTACACTGTTTTTTTTATCAGAGAATTAGTGCAGATAGCTGAACCATGTGCAAATATTGAAAAAAAAAACAATAATTCCGTTATTATTTACTTTCTGATTTATATTTTTCCAATGAAACATGACACATAGCACATGTTAGTACTTGGTATGTTCATTCTACGAAGTTGTTCCTTGTAGAGTGACCACAGATACTCGATCGGATTTAAATGAGGAGACTTTCCGTGCCAGTTTGATTTGATCACTGGTAAGGCTTTCCATTGTATTCATGCAGCGTTACAATTTTCGTACGCTTCCTAGGAGTAACGTCCAGGCATGATAAAAATCTAATGCAATCACAGATGACGCAATATTCTTTAAGACCAAATTTCATCATAAACCCCGGAAATAGATTCACCTAGCTGCACACCACTGCAAATTACATGATCTGAGGAAAAAATAGAAATTAATTACACCCTGTCACTCCAGTGGTCTAAAACTGGTCGTATGATGAAAGAAAGCAAACTAAAACAGTTATTTCAATTAATTTACACAAGGGTATATATGATATATAATATAGTATATATATATATATATATATATATATATATATATTAGGTTGGTGAAAAAATAATGTCGTTTTCTCACATATGTTACAATGTGAGAAAACGACATTATTTTTGTACCAACCTAATATATATATATATATATATATATATATATATATATATATATATATATATATATTATAATTTTGTTATATATCATGTGCCTAAATACGAGTAATTAATTAAATGAAGTTATTTAATAAATTTGGTATTCTATATAAATGTAATATCAATAATTTAATCAATAATTTAAGCTAAGGGTTTGAATTGAAAATTACTGTTTTTTTTTACAGTTTTCCTTATAGCAGATACTGGGATTCATATTTATTTATTGAAGAGTAGCAATCGTCGGTATTTTTGCTTATTCAGAAACATTGTCACATAAAAAAAAACATCACCAAATTTATGGAACAACTTTTAAGCAAGCACCTCCGATGGGCAAATCCTAGGCAACATTATGGTGCAGTCTACGCCAGTTCCCTTCCTTTAGATGATCAACTGCTACTACTACTACTACTACTACTACTCTAGGCCTGTACTTACCAAAACAAAACAATATGACTATACGATACTAAAGACATAAATCTAAAGCAGCTCAACAAAAAATCACCTAAACCCCTAAACATTTTTCTCCTACGTTCCTGGTATTCGTACTAATTCTTCAGGTTGGAATCGTCCATCTTTGAAAAGTCTCAGTATATTATAGCTCTCTGTGAAACTAATCTTAACTCTTCAACACTCTTCTTTGATTTCTCGATTCTTGGCTGTCTTCTTCACATTACGAAGAACTCTAATGTCCACATGTATGAACTGGGAGTCATGCCTGTGGACATCCTCCGCTGGAATTCTCTCTCTCTCTTGAACCTCCACACCACTCTTACATACGTTTCCTTCCCTCTCTACTGAACTCAATCAGTTATCTCTTCTTTCTCTACCGTTCCCACTCCTCTCATGACCGTTGCGTGTTAGATGCTATTTCTGAAAATATAGACACGACCATCTCCCTAAACCCGTCTGCACATATATTTGTGCTTGCTGAATATGTGGCCCAGGATGCCAAGGGACTTAAACAGTCAGTTACTTACCCCGCTGGCATCCAAATCCTTATATTCTCAATAAGTAAATCTCTCACACTTACCCACGCATTTCCCCAGTTATTTCAAAATTCCTTTGAAAATGAAACAGAACTAGACACTTTAATTGAATTCTCTAATTGAATTTGAAGGTTTTAGCTTCTGTTTTTGAAACAGGGTAATGCCTGTGTAACGATGGAACCATATTTTTAAATAAGTTAATTTATAATATTTATGCTCTGTAAATTTTTAGTGAGCAATTTTCTGAAAATAAACCTATTAATAAGAACACCGGATTATATATCTTATTCTTATTTCTCTTTATATATATATATATATATATATATATATATATATATATATATATATATATATATATACGTTGATAACAGAAATATATATATATATATATATATATATATATATATATATATATATATATATATAACGTATGAATCAACAGAAATTACAGACCTAGTATGTTTTTACATTTTAGATGTACTTAGTAGAATCGTAAAACCGGAACTAATAGGACTGTATCGGGATGACGGACTCATCCTAATCCCTAATAGTAATGGTCTACTAACAGCGGAATTACAAAAGAAAATTATGAGGCCGTTCAAATTCCTAGTAATTTTAGAAATGAAATGTTTGTATTGGAGCTTCCGGCTTGAATCCCAAATCTACGGCGGATTGAATTGCATCATGGTGTTCTTTTTCTCAACTTATCCTACCATACCGTGCAGTCGACAAAATCAAAAACAAAAAACGCGCATGCGCGAACTTAAAACTCTAAAATGGCGACATTTTACCAATCGCACACTAGCGTGCAAAAATTTGTGTAAGCTATATAAAATGCTTATACATCTTTATTTTATCAGTAGGTTAAGATTGTTTTGTATTAATATTTTATGAGTAATTTATATCTACATTGAAAATTAGAAAATACGTTCTTGCATTCTTGTATGTGCTGTGTAATAGAAGATATACGACTTTAATTCTTGAAGCTGAAAAATGCCATGCAAATATGTTGTGACAATGAAATTTGTGGGATGTTACAGGTATGAGAATATGCAAATATCTAAATAGGATTTGTTCCATTTTATCAACATGAGTCTAATACGCCATTGTAACAGTAGCTTGCTTTTCTCACTAAAATCCTGACGAATTCAGCTGAAATAAAAATGAACGTTGTGATTTTAAATGAAAATGTAAAGTATCCTTTCTGCAGAGAATTTCAGTAAACTGCGTTTAAACCAATAAAAATAAATGAACAATTGAAGATGTTTTCAGTGCAAAGAAAACCAGAAGACCAGAAATCTCGTTGGGTAATTTAAAATTAACAACTAGACAAGCGTGGAGTGAAGGGACTCTTAAAAGTGAGCCTTCTTTAAATTACTACGCAGTGTATTAAGAAAACAGAATATCCTGAACCAGAGAATAGCAACAAAAAACCAAAGTCATTAACCAAAGAAATATCAAAAAAAAAAAAATGAAGTGTTCAAAATTCCATCTATCCTGGGATTGTTAAATAGCAATTTTAATGATGGCTGCAAAATAAATACATTTTATGGCAATAAGAAAACCAGTGTGAGAAAGAAACCCTTCGAGATACGCCACAGAAAAGTAAACTTTGGTGGTCGACACATAATTCGTTGCCGTTGCATCAAAAAGATAGTAGACGTAAATTGACAGAAGTTTATAGAAACCTAAACAGCGAAATCTATATTAGTTTACTACGGTCTAATCTTCTGCCAGACTACGAAGATGGGGACATTTTTCAGCATGACGCTTCTCACATCCCTTGCTGTTGGATGTAGTTTATAGTCTTAACCAGGACGTTGAATTAAGGTAAGTAGTTGAACGAAAGGCAGTAACGCTGATTACTAGCACATTTTCTGAGGTATTATGCTTTTACAAAAAAATAAAAGGGGCGTTTTTATTTTCAAAATAATTTTTAACTTAAGAAAAGAATTGAAAGTCGAAAATATTTTTGCACAGCCTTTTTCCAACATCATTATGCTAAAGAAAATATATCATCCATTAAAATACAGAACCTTGAGGATGCCGCATAAGTGAATATTTTGATTTCCTTACAAATTTAGGGAGATCTTCAAGCTGAAATAAACCAGATATCATTGCATTATTTTCGATACTGCTGGAATATAAAAGCCGGAGATATTCGATTGCTTTAAATGAAAGTTTCGAATTATTATCGTGTGATGCAAAAATCTAGTTTTCGAATGAAGTCATTAAAGAAAAGACATATACATACTAATTTATGTTAATATCGTCAAACTTGGACCTTCGTGCTCGCAAAACATCGTAGTGACAAAAGGACAGTTTTTCCAATTATTTTAACTACCTTCCATCCTCGGCATTGTTTGTTGTTTAACAGCGATGATTAGAATTCTAATAAAGCATAAACATGATGAATAGGAATTAATACTTTACTTCACATATCTATCTATCTATCTATCTATCTATGCCTTCTATTTAAACATTGTTTTTCTATCTATCTATCTATCTATCTATCTATCTATCTATCTATCTATCTATCTATCTATCTACGCCTACGATTTAAACACTGTACGCCTATCTATCTATCTATCTATCTATCTATCTATCTATCTACGCCTTCGATTTAAACACTGTACGTCTATCTATCTATCTATCTATCTATCTATCTATCTCAGTCCGTTTCATTATCTATCTATCTATCTATCTATCTATCTATCTATCTACGCCTTCGATTTAAACACTGTACGCCTATCTATCTATCTATCTATCTATCTATCTATCTATCTATCTCAGTCCGTTTCATTATCTATCTATCTATCTATCTATCTATCTATCTATCTATCTATCTATCTACGCCTTCGATTTAAACACTGTACGCCTATCTATCTATCTATCTATCTATCTATCTATCTATCTATCTATCTCAATCCGTTTCATTATCTATCTATCTATCTATCTATCTATCTATCTATCTATCTATCTAATAAACTATTCGAAATCCTATATGTGTGCTTATATCCTACGATGTTTACATCTGACTGTCTACATGGATTAATTTGAAAGTAATGGCTATTATTTTATTACCTTCGTCCATGAATATTAACAAGAAATTTTTTTATTGAAATTTTAATAATTATAAATTATATTAAATTATTATAATTATAATTTTTTATTATAAATAAAAAATATTATTCAGAAAAAATTATTTACTTAATAAATTGTACATAATATTTTAATAACTTATTACTTATTTATTTAGTCTGATCTAATTATATATTCTTATGTTTTATTATTAAGTAGATTTATTAATCTGTTCAGTATTATATATTTAATTATATATTAAAAATTTTGTTTAGTAAATTATTAATTTATATTAATAATAATTTATATCAATTATAATAAATATTAATATATTATATATTTAAATATATTGATAATATTTAAATATCAAATTTATACTTTTATTTTTTTTTTATTTAAATCATATTTATATTAATCCTTTTGATATTCTATGAAGGATTATATTTAAGTTCAATATTTAAAAAAACCGAATCGCCCTAATGCATATGAGGAATAATAATAATAATAATAATAATAATAATAATAATAATAATAATAATAATAATAATAATAATAATATTATTATTATTATTATTATTATTATTATTATTATTATTATTATTATTATTATTATTATTATTATTTTCTTTGCTTTCTGGCGTTTACACATTTCTTTCCGGGTCCCACCCAGGGACCTAAGGTTAGAAATGGCATCATGATACTTTTCACTGACAAAAAGAAAAAAAATAAATAAATAAATAAAATAAAAAAAAATAAAAAAATAAAAATAAAAAAAATAAAATAAAAATTACATAGATAGAGCCCTTCGTAAAGTGTGGGCTGTACTTGTCAGAACAATTTTTTGTATCTCATTGAGGCATGGGCTTCCAGGAATCCCTGCAACTAGTCTACTGCAATCTTTTCCAACCAGTCCTAGGGCTCCAACTACAACAGGGATTGTTGATGTTCCCATATGCCACATTTTCGAGACTTCTATTTCAAGGTCCTTGTATTTTGACAGCTTTTTGAATATCTTCAAAGATACATTGCAGTCAGCAGGGACTGCCATATCAATAAGGAGGCACCGTTTTTGTTTGTGGTCTTTAATAACAATATCTGGGCGGTTGGCCTTGATTGTTCTGTCAGTGTGAATTGTGTAGTCCCATAGAATTGTAACAGGTCCTATCTCCGTAACCCGGTCTTGGTGCTGTTGGTACACGTTTCTTTCAGTTTCCTTCCCGTAGAAGTTGCAGATTTTCCAGTGTAGATATTGGCCCACTCTGTCATGTCGGTTTTTATATTCAGTGGGTGCCAACATCGTGCAACCTGATACAAGATGATCAATCGTTTCTGGATATTTATCACAGAATCTGCATTTTGGGCTGACACAATATTTTAGTATATGTGCTTGATAATTCCTAGTTAGCAAGCATTGGTCCTGCGCAGCAAGGATAAAACCTTCAGTTTCCGCTTTCAACCCTGCACAGCGTAGCCACTGATGGGTACGGGTTTTGTCTACATCAGCTTGTTTGATACAGGCAGAGTATTGGCCATGAAGCGGTTTATCTTGCCATCGCTTCTGTATCTGGTCGGTTGCATTCGTCTTTGCTGTCTTTTTCAAGTATTTTGCAGTTTCAGCCAGTGTATTGTGCTGTAGTTGCATCTCTACGCCCATTTGAAGCTCCAGTTTGAATTTGTTGGCTTCTTTCATTACGGAGTAAAGACGCTTACTACTTTCATGTTCCTTGACGCATACCATCATCCAGTCTTCTGTAGTTTCCAAGTATCTTTGGAGGCCAATTGTTGTAGTTTTGTAGGACAGTTCTAGTTGAACTAATCCTCTGCCTCCTTCGGATCTGGGCACATACAGACGATCAACATCAGCTTTGGGATGATGCATGCGATAGCAAGTGAGAAGTTTTCTCGTTTTGGCGTCCATTCGCTTAATTTCAGCTATGGTCCAGTTAAGGACATTAAAGCTGTAATGCACCACTGGGACAGCCAATGTGTTTATAGCTGATATTCTATTTTTTGAGTTTAGTTCAGTATTTAGTATCAGACGTACACGCCTGTAGTACTCTTTTCTTATTTTTCTTTCATTTGGGGGTGTTGTATGCCATCTCCTTCGCTAATTCCTAGGTACTTATAAGCTTCTTCATGCTCCAATTCCCTAATCTTTGTGACAAAATCTAAATCTGTTGAGGGTGTTTCTGTAATTCTACCTTTCTTGAATGTTACTTTTGCACATTTATCTAATCCGAAGTCCATACCTATGTCGTCACTAAAGAATTTTACAATATTGAGGAGGCCTTTCAACTCATTGTCGTCTTTGGCAAAGAGTTTGAGATCATCCATGTATAGTAGGTGATTGAATATTTTCTTATTTATTTTGTAACCATAGCTACTGTTGTTCAGTTCATGTGTAAGAGAGGTTAAGGATAAACAAAACAGAAGGGGTGACAGAGAGTCTCCTTGAAAAATTCCACGTCGGATATTCAGACGGTTGGATATGGCAGTTCCCCCGGTGTGCCTAAGGTATAGTTTTGTGTTCCACATCCCCATGCTGTGCTTAAGAAAGTTTAATACCACAGGGGAGACTTTGTACATTTCCAAAGTCTTAAGGATCCAAGAATGTGGAACACTATCAAAGGCTTTACGATAATCAATCCACGCTGCACTGAGATTTCTGCGTCGTCTCCTGCAATTTTCCAGGATAATTTATTTATCAGAAGTTGATCTTTGCAGCCATATGAACCTCTACTGCATCCCTTCTGTTCCAGCGGGAGAATGCTGTTTGTTTCGAAAAAGGAATAAGTACGGTTCGTCAGTACAGACGTGATCAACTTGTACGTTGTGGAAAGATGTTATCGCTCTATAATTTCGGGTCGTCTGTTTCAGTTGTTTTTGGTATGAGGTATGTAATACCTTCAGTAACCAATTCCGGGATTTTATTGGGATTATTTACAAGCATTGATAATGTTTTTGCAAGTATGCCATGGGTAGATGAGAGATGATACAGCCAGAAATTGGGCAACTTGTCATTTCCTGGGGATTTCCATTTTTGGGATTTCGTTATTGCTTGCCTAACATCATCTGTGGATAACAACAACCTTAAAAATAACCGTATTAAAACCCGTTGGTAAACACACCTACACAGAGTTAAAAGAAAATAGACCAAGAAATGTGGGTGAAATAAACTACTAATTGTACTGTAGGGTCTGGTTCCGTTGGAAAAATGAACCAAAACCAATACGTTAGACGGGTAGTAGGTGATATTATAGGGATTTTATGTTATGTCTACATCTACTAATTAATTTCCTGTTATTTTTGGTATCGCAAATTTTACTTGCAAGCAAAACTTACATCTCTCCCTAGCGTTTTCACATGTACAACTGTTTCGTATAAATTCTCCAAGACATTTTAGGGAACTTACCGACCTTTCTTTTAATCTTCCAATAATACACTGACAGCGTTGTAGCGTTTTCTTATTTACTGTGTTTAAAACTAAATTTATGAATATGTTACCTGTTTTTCATTAATTTTCAGAAGCACCTCTATATAGTTTCTCTCCCTTAACTTTATCATTATTTTCCACTTGTTTGTAGCCAAACAGAATATATTTCCATTAAGCAATTAGCTTCCATGGGAAAGGCATTTTTACTCCTCATTTCCATCGAGCATTGTTTTGTTTACAATCACTGGTATTGGTCAACGTTTTGTAATCAATTTCAATTATTCCCCTGATATATTTATCACAACTGTAAATCACTCTAATATTATTTTTATTAAACAGTTTCTTTATTTTCTGAGAAAATTCTTTAGAGCAGTTACTATGAACATATTTATAGAAACGGATACGTTAGGACAGTGGTGAAGTGACTGAAGCCGACATGCCAGGTAAGGTCCATTGACACTGCAGAATCTTCTTTGGATTTTTTTCGGGGAGTTTTCACGATTTATTTCTTATTCTTAATGTGTTCAAAGTCGAACAGATCACTGCCCCTTTTCAAACGTTTAATTACATGAAATCATTGGGGGGGTGTTCAAGAGGGACTACTAATTGGATAATAATAATTAATATTATTTTTAAATTCTCAATAATGGTTGGGAGGAATATGAGAAAAGAAACCAATTAATTATTATGTTTTGAACGATAAAATGAATTTAAGAACGGTTCCAAAGAGCATCAAACCCAGAAATATTAGGTTGGTGCAAAAATAATGACGTAATAATGTCGTTTTTTGACGTATTTTTAACGTCAAAAACGACATTATTGCGTCATTATTTTTGCACCAACCTAATAACTAGTCAACATGAAGAAAAGCAAATTCTTCATACATTAGTTTTGCTGGTTTACTGTATAGTTAATTGACCAATAGTATTTTTCTACTTGTATTCTTTTTATTAGTGTTTCGTAGTTGTTCACTATACTTTAGCTCATTTCTTAGCTCATTTGATATAGTCTCTTAGTTTCTTGAAAGATTCTTTCACTTTTTGATTTAGTCGATAGTTTCGATGCTGTTGACTTATAAAAGTATTTTGTGAATATATTATGGTGGTGAGAGTCAGTACTTATGCGTATTAGAGCATTTCATGGTTTCTGTAATCGGCTGTGGATAGATTTAAATTAATGTTAAGGTAGTTGATTTCGATAAGGTTTGATTCTATGTGTATTCTGAGCCCAGACTGTTTAATAAACACTTCTAACTCTTTTCGGTGCCTTTCACTTACCCAATTATTTTCACTAGTCCGTCATCTCTTTATACGCGAACTGTTTCTTTAATGTATTTCTGGGATAGTTTACACAATAACAAATTCCTACTAGTTCAGTCTACTTTTTTCTTCTCTTCCGGACGGATTTATTTTTACTTCATTGCCAATGGAGGCTTCTGTGGTTATTGGCCCTCGTTCCATGGCGAAACGGAGTGGCTCTTTCAGAGTGTCTCACTGGCAATGGTGCGAAGTAATGCTTTCTCCATCATTGCGGCTAGCAGAGGAGTGCAAACAAGAACTTTTTGTTTTTGTTTATAGATACTTTGTTCAAATAAAAAAAAAATTCAAAGGAAAAGAATTCAGTCATATATCGTGTCTAATTTGTCACGTCTTCGTCACAGAGGCCCGTTGGTACAGTTGTTATGGCATTTGCCTCCTATCGTAACTGTTCGGGTTTCAATTCTCCGTAGTGGATACCCATTACTGATGAGTCACAAATATTGGAAGAAACGGCCGTCCAGTGCTTTCTGCATTCTGTTGAGTTTTCTTATGAATTATATATATATATATATATATATATATATATATATATATATATATGAACCAATCCTGAATATTGTGTTCTTGTCCGATTACACCCAATTGATGTTGGCGTCAGTGTTAACTTTCCTCTCTGTCTTTCTCTCTCTCTCTCTATATATATATATATATATGTGTAGATGTGTATTCTGGTAGCAATCACTCTTTTATACAAGTTTCATTAAAGACGCCTTACAAGGTAATCCGATCGAAACTTGAAAAATATCGCAGTTACTTGTCAGTTTTCTGTAATGAACCAATGTGTGTGTGTATATATATATATATGTGTGTGTGTGTGTGTGTGTGCATAGATTAGTTCCAATAACTGTAATACTATCTGTACACACATAAATATCTATCTATATATATATATATATATATATATATATATATATATATATATATGACAAATGAAGATAACAGTAGGTTTGATAAA
>OZ010579.1:124164783-124167283 GCA_963932145.1 Acanthosepion lycidas
AAAAAAAATAAACGAACTCTCTACACGGAGGACATAACTTTTTTGCTATCCGTCGCACATAACAAGTGGCGAAGAGGTAACCCAAGAAACCAACTCTCTTCGCGGAGGACAAACCTTTTTGCTATCCGACGCACATGACAGTGTCGACAAGAAAACTGAAGAAACAAGTTCTACGTGGAGATTCTAAAAAAACAAGTTCTACGCGAACATATATAAAAAAAATTTTTTTTGGCGGGGGGCATCAACTTTACTGCGGTAACAAAGACACAAGTTCTACACAGGGAATTTGGTTGGGGGCGTACACAGGTTCTAGAATATCAGTCTACACTAAAGGACCATACTTACACAAAATTACGTTAACATTGAAGATTTTAAGTCAACCATTTTGGAACTTATGAAAATCCAATTTGAACAGCAACAGAAACACGAACAGCGACATCTTGAATTAAAAGAATTATTGCTACGTGTAATGTCAAATAAAGGGCAAAATTCCGAAAATGAAACAGTTCTCTCACAAGACGCTATTTGGAGCACTATCGACGAAGACAAAACCTTTGCAACTTACTTCCGAAGGTACGAAGATCTATATGAATTTGACTCCAGAAATTGGTCAGACGCAAGAAAAGTACGACTACTACAAAGAAAATTAGGCACATGCGAATATACCAAATTCGTAGATTATCTCATACCAAGGAAAACAAATGAGTTAACTTTCAAAGAAGCCATAAAACTGTTACCAGAATCGTTCAGCCCTAATACCTCACTATTCTACAAAAGATGGAAATGTCTGAATCTAACAAAAAAGGAGAGCGAAGATTACATAACTTTTGCTTCCATTGTAAAGAAATAGTGTGATGATTTCAAGTTATCGGAATACAGCCGGGCAATTTCAAATGTTTAATATACGTCCAAGGCCTGGTTTCAACCAAAGACGCGGAAATTTCGACGCAGTATCCTTACAAAATTGGAGAGTGAAAAAGATTTGACACTCCAAAAACTGGCCGAAGACTGCCAGAGATGCATAAGTGTAAAGAAAGACTCAAAAGATATAGAAGAAGCTGACATCGCGCACATATGTAAACTACGAAGCCAAAACAACTTTCCCTTCTTACAAACAAACCAAACCAATTTTCCCTCCTCAAAAACAGGTAAAACAAATTTTTCTACTTCAAAAAGTCAATATTAGAAAAAACTACCACCCAGTCCATGCTATCGCTGTGGGACTTGGCATTGGTATAAAGACTATCTATACCGTTTTAAAACTTGTCTATCATGCAAAAAAGTAGGACATAAAAGTTCTCATTGTTTGACTAGAAAAGAAAGCAAAAGCAGAATAAGAATCACGAGGACTGACCGAGCGGATGAGCCTAACATAAGAAAATACGCGCAATAAGAAATTCAAAACAGAAAAGTTAGACTACAGTTGGATTCCGGGTCGTACAAACATGGAGAAAACTGGACAAATCTAACATGTTAAGATCGGATAAAATTGCTAGATCGGTAACTCTGGAGAAAAATAAAATTTGAGGGTGAAGTGATTACAAATGTGACATTCAGTGGAATGACCAAAAAAATTGAAAATGTATGTGTATTAGGTACGGACTGGATGCAAAAATTCGAACTTTGGGATTTACCAATAAGTACGTACTGCCAAAATGTAAAAAGTTTATCGACCAAGGCAGATAAATTAAAAGAGAAACTAAAAGAGAATTTCCCCGAAGTATTTTCAGAAGGTCTCGGAAGATGTAAAAACATGGCAGCAAATATAGAAATAAAAGAAAACGTTCAACCTATCTTCAAGAAAAAAAGGAGCGTACCGTTTGCTTCAATAGAAAAAATAGATCAAGAATTGACTTGACTCGAAAACGCCGGCATATTGACCAAAGTAGAATACAATCAATGGGCCGCACCCACGGTTTACGTAAAAAAAAAATCAGCGGTGATTCAAGTATGCGCTGATTTCTCAACTGGTTTGAACGTAGCGATAAAAGACTATCACTATCCTCTACCCAGTCCAGAAGAAGTATTCACAAAATTAAACGGCGGAAAATTTGTTTCAAAAATAGATTTAAGTGATGTGTACCTAAAAATCCCAGTCGATGAGAAAAGTTCAAAATTACTGTGCATAAACACACACAAAGGATTATACAGATACCAAAGATTACCATTTGGAATTAAGGTCGCGCCGGCTATATTCCAACAGACAATGGATACTATGCTCGCCGGACTAAAGTGCACGATTGCATACCTGGATGACGTATTGATAAATAGCGAAAGTGTTGAACAACACTGGAATCACGCACAAGAGGTGTTCAGGAGAATACAAAGCTATGCGTTTAAGGTAAAAGAAAACAAGTGCGATATTTTATGAAGTAAATAAAATACCTGGGCCATATCATCGATCAAAAGGAAGACGACTAGACCCTGAAAGAGCAACGGCAATAAAAAAAATGCCAGTTCCAAAAAAACATAGCAGAATTACAAAGTTTTCTAGGTTTAG
>OZ010579.1:124172283-124174783 GCA_963932145.1 Acanthosepion lycidas
TATAAAATGTCTACTGGTACTATGGATAGGAGGGCAACACTGATGGCCAAGCTTAATAATAGTTGAAAAAAAATAGAATTAAAAAGCCTAACCTTGTGGATTAATGAAATGGTTCATGAAATTTATTGGCATAGTTAGTGTGAATTCAATCTCTAGGCCGGGTAGTGCAAATTTAGCCAAAGTGAAAGCAGGGTGAGCAATAACTGAGAATCAAATGAGAACTAGACGAGATAAACCTAGACATGACAGTAAAATGAGAACAATGTCCTCCCTTGTAGGTTAAATAAAAGGTTATGTTCGAAATTCTTTGAAGGTGACCCAAATTGACAGTTAATTGAAAAATTAAACCCATTGGAAACAAGTCGATCAATAACTGTTTAGCACTTGTGAGAACGTGACTATATATCCCTAGACATCGAAAACAGAATGAAAACAATCTACTCTTGTGTATTAAATAAATGAATCGGTTCGAAATATTTTCGAAATAACCCTGATTTATATAATGTAAAGGAGGATTTTATGTTGAAAATAGTTTGCAGCATAAGTTGTTTAACTCATAATGTTGCGAACTTATTGTTCTAGGATCATTTTGGATTCTCCATTTAAGTAAACAAGTATGAATTTATTATTTGTTGTCACATGTTTATGAGTAAGTAGTTGTTGAAAAAAAGCCTCGAACTGTTGTAAATACGAACCAGCTGCTTCTATTTCATTCAACCATTTTTTAAAACATTATTTGTCTTCAAATTTGATATTTTATGCTTGTGTACTTCTTAATGTTTCTATCACAATTCCGCTTCCTGATTCGCAGACGTTAATATGCAATGAAAATCGTTCGTTTTACTATGTCGTCTGCATGCAATGGTGAAAGTAATCTTTGTTGTTGCGTTGTTTCAAATTCTGCGTCTTATATGTTTTTTGTTTTTTTCTCAAAGGAATTCAGTAATATGGAAGAGATTTTATTTTTCTATGCATTAGTTATGCTTAATATATACTTTGCTTGTTTTTTTGTTTTTTTGTTTTTTTGTTAAGAAAGACATACCGACTCCTTAGTGTTAACTTGATATACAATCGATTGTTCTGAATAGACTTTCAAGTGAACGACTCTGCCTATATGTAAGAAATTTTAGAAATAAATATCTATGTAAATACTCACTTGTTCGATTTTTTCCTTGAACGGATGTCTAAAAAAGCATACAAACTTTATCGTAATATTCTTGCTAAAATATACACAAAAAATGAAAATAGGTAATTCTACAGTTTTTCTTTTATATATCTATATAATTTAGGATACATCTAAATATATATTTAATAATGTATGTAAGTAATTTTGCAACAGAAATTGATCTGCCGTGAAAATCAAAGCTATTTTCACGTAGTGCTCATCATCAAAACGACACGCTTCATCAGTAAATGAACTGGAGAATGTCGATATGCCGTCAACCAAGCCATGCATGATTTTATGAACATTATTATCGCTTTTAAATTATGTCACCATTTCTCAGCTTGATATATTTGATGGGTCAGACTTTTGGGTGCTGATTACGTTCCCCTGGTCAAAAGGTATATCTTTTTGAAGTGGTCGTTAAATGTCACCAAACCATTGGTTAGATGCGCAGGCGTTGTACCGGTTCCAGCGTCGTCACTCGTCTTAGAGTTGTCCTTATAAACTAGTTTTAACCGAGCAAAGAGAACTCAGTCTCCCTTCTTCCTTTAAACATGCTGCGAATGATATAAGCATAAATTTCCTAGATATGAAACGAAGGTAGAATCCATAACCGGAATTTACCTTCGGCACGATGATAGCACTTATATTACAGATAAATACGAAGATATCCACACATTTGTAAATTGCATTTCTTATTAAAAAAAAATAAAGAATATATTCGAAACAAGAAAATGAAAAAGCAACAATAACCAAAAAAATTTAAAATCAATAAAATAAAATATCTTGTAAGAGCCTAACTCTCAGTTTTGTGACATTCGTAATAAACGCTATCATATATTTTTCAATACATGACTGACGAGGCAGAAGGTTGGCGTTTTTTTTTTCTACTGTAGACCAGTTACCATCCAAGGCTATAGAATCCAGTCTGTCCAGCTATTTACTCATAGCTAGAGGGAGAAGAAGAGGATTCATACTCTTCCCAAAGGTATTAGCACGTAAGTGAATATAATGGATTCGGTTAGATTTCGAAGGCAGCTTTCCAATTACTCAATCCAAGCCGCTATCTATTACTCCACAGTGCCTCCTAACTTTACTTAATTAAAATAAAAAATGTCCAATTGTTAGTAACTTGTGTCGCCTTCTTTTACAATGTTTTTCATAATAAGAAAGGTATACAAAGTTGATTGACCTATACTACGGTGATATGGAGGCAAAAAGCGTTTGAAAAGGTACGTCAGGTAACTTTTAGAACTGCTCGGTAAGATCTATATATTTGGAAAAGAGTTTAGAATAATACTGAATCTATGCTCGGAGCAAATAGCTTGCACAGGG
>OZ010579.1:124179783-124182283 GCA_963932145.1 Acanthosepion lycidas
TTCTTGTATTTTGATAGCTTTTTGAATATCTTCAAAGATACACTGCAGTCAGCAGTGACTGCCATATCAATAAGGAAGCACTTTTTGTTTGTGGTCTTTAATAACAATATGTGGGCGGTTCGCCTTGATTGTTCTGTCAGTGTGTATTGTGTAGTCTGAGAGAATTGTAACAGGTCCTATCTCTCTAACCGGGTCTGGGTGGTCTTCATACCATTTCCTTTCAGTTTTCTTTCCCGTAGAAGTTGCAGATTTTCCAGTGCAGATATTGGCCCACTCTGTCATGCGGGGTTTTATATTCAGTGGGTGCCAATATCGTGCAACCTGATACAAGATGGTCAATCGTTTCTGGACATTTATCACAGAATCTGCATTTTGGGCTGACACAATATTTTAGTATATGTGGTTGATAATTCCTAGTTAGCAAGCATTGGTCCTGTGCAGCAAGGATAAAACCTTCAGTTTCAGCTTTCAACCCTGTACTACGTAGCCACTGATGGGTACGGGTTTTGTCTACGTCAGATTGTTTTGTACGGGCAGAGTACTGGCCATGAAGCGGTTTATCTTGCCATCGATTCTGTATCTGGTCGGTTGCATTCGTCTTTGCTGACTTTTTTTTTAAGTATTTTGCAGTTTCAATCGGAGTATTGTGCTGTACTTGCATCTCTACGCCCATTTGAAACTTCTCTTGCATCTCTACGCCCATTTGAAATTTCTCTTGCATCTCTACGCCCACTTGAAACTCCGGTTATTATTATTATTATTATTATTATTATTATTATTATTATTATTATTATTTCTTTTGATTTCTGGTGTGTACACATTTCATTCCGGGTCCCGCCCAAAGGCCTAAGGTTAAATATAGTATCATGACATTTTCCACTGACCAATTAAAACACACACACACACATATTTTACATAAGATATTTCGTATGATCTCGGCTGTACTCGTGAGATCATTTTTTTGTATTTCTTTATTATTATTATTATAATTATTATTATTATTTGATATAAATGATCGAGTTTTTTTTACATGAGATTTTATATAAATTAAGGTAATTCTTATTGGCCATATTAGATCAAAAGTTATTAGATGTATGAAAGCAGTACTAATTAGGAGAAAATGTTTCGTTCTTGTTCCATTTTTTGGAGAATTCCTTAATGTAGCTACTAGTTTCTTTTAAATCCTTCCTCGTGCTACGACTCCTGGAACAAAAATTATCCTTCCTCGTGCTACGACTCCTGGAACAAAAATTATGTTTAAATGCAGCATTCTTCCAATTTCTCTTCACAGTTACTTATATCAAATTATTTCGTAGAAGTGTTTTGGGGCGATATAAGATTTAAGAAAATATATAGATAGCCTGGATAATATGGTTGGTACATATCGTTACGTCATTAGCGCAAAATAACACCATCATAATCACATACACATGGTAAATTTTGTTCACTCCATTTTTCTGCACTGTGTAATTTATAATAATAGCATATCTTCCAAGGTTCGTTTTGCCCTACACTATCATACATTAAATAAGTTTCAATTGCTACTCGGATAGATGATCAATAATCACCTCAGCGTGTGTACAGAAAGGACACTTTGGATCTAATCCTTTCCCTAAGATCTTCATAGAATCCTTTCATCTTGAGCTGCTCGTGCGAACCCATGTTTCTGGTTTTAACCGAAAGGTTCACAAGCATTGATTTGTCGATATCAGGGTCTTGTGCTCAAATTGGACATTGGTAATATGAAATAATTTTTTCTTACTTGTTTTTCACATTAGTTTTTGTTATTCTTTGCTGCATTTTGCTATATTTTCGGATTTTGTTTCCTTACATTACATATTAATCCTTTATTTGTACCTCTTTGCTGAATTGTCTTTGATTATAAAAGTTAGCTTTTGAGTCGATCAAGCTGGTAAACAAGTTTTATATCCACACTATTACTAGTTTTAGATATATTGTGAGGTCTGTAATTGCATTGGTATATGCGAGTTCGAGTTGGCTCAATTCTGCCATGCGGGATAGAAACAGATAATCTGCATACACGCACGCACGCACGCACGCATATATATATATATATATATATATATATATATATATATATATATATATATATATATATATATATATATATATATATATAATTAGGTAATCCGTTTGGATAATCCCTAAGAGGATGAAATCCGGAGAGTTCGGTGTTACATCAGAGCGATTTAATGAAAACAGATTACTTTATGGGTCCATTGGTTATAATTCATTTCCACGGGAAATTTTTTTAGCCCTCGCTCATCAGACCAAAAGTCCAAGAGTGAAAAAATAAATTTAAATATATATATATATATATTTAAACTTTTCAGGGGTAGTATTAAGTTGATGTAAGGTGATATAAAGAGTGCTGGGAGAAATTAGAAAGGGAAGGGAGAGATAGGTATGATTTTAAATTTATTTTTATTACAATACTTAACAGTGAGGAAGGTGGGAGTAAGGACCAGACATTGGCTTA
>OZ010579.1:124187283-124227283 GCA_963932145.1 Acanthosepion lycidas
ATTTTTGTTTGACGTTTAGGTTTGTATTTAACAAATCAAATATTTCTTTTTCTATTTTATATATATATATATATATATATATATATATATATATATATATATATATATATATATATATATATATGCATATAATTATACATGTAGGTATTTTTGTATGTGTATGTACATCCATTGTCTATGTGTTTGCTTCTATGTTTGAACAGATGTGTATATTTTCGTACGTTGTTTTATATATACCATACACGAACACCCTTTTTATGTATTATATTAATAACTTTTCACTCCGTTTTATATATATATATATATATATATATATATATATATATATATATATATATATATATATATATATGACAATGAATGTTATTATTTTGACGGAATTTCGATGAAAATGATATACATTTTGATTTATTTTTCATTCTATTTCACTAGGTTTATACTTCCCCCTCCACCCCTGTTCTTTATGTTGACGCGTTTCTTCGTCTTTCTGGATGAATTTTGTCTAATTGTTCAATCCATCGATTTTTTTTTCGTATATTTCATCCTACTTTATGATAATATCATGTTGGTTATTCTTTCTGTTACTTTTATTTTAAATTTGTGCAAATCTAGGATTGCAAATTTTCCGAAATGAACGACTGTTCAGTTGTCCGTACTGAATATTTGTAAATAGTTGTAACAATATCTGTAATTCGTTAAATATGGGAAAGAGAACCGATATGTTGCCCGCAATTTTTCTTTTTTTTTTTTTGCATGACTAAATATAGAAAAACTAAGGAAATATTTGTCTGTATAAAACGTGTCATCTCTAATTTACTTTCATTTTGCTTTTTATTTTCTTTCAATATGGCTTTACTTTTTATTTTGATTTTCTTCCGTATTATTTCTTATTTTTATATCATCCAGCATTATTCGTTTCTTTTGTGTTAAGTTGTTGGCGCCATTATTCTTACGATTAAGAGTCCTTTTTTATGTGGAATGGATCCGATTGAAGCTAAGCAACTTATAATTCAGAACACAAATTCGTTCAAATGCTGAGTTTTTTTTTTCTAATTTTCAAAAAATTTAGACTATATTTTAAATCCACAAACAGAAATAAAGTGTATTATTCCTAAGAATGAATACAATGGGGAATAGTGAATCTTCTTGAAGATTCACATAATTGTTACAGTTGTCTACTATTATAGAGTATCTTTTATTTGACTACCGCTTAAAAATGGAGTTATTCATGTGTGTTCAGAATGAAAGACAATATAATCATTAAGTGAACTGATTGAAGGATGGACAACATTACCCAAAATGACAAGGAAAACTTGCCTTTAGATCATTCAACTGTATGGAAAATCTATGTAGGAACATAAATATTTTGAAAAGAATCATTTTGCGGGTGAAGATCCCAAAAGAGATATTCGTAAGGGGCCTTGACGGTGATTACCCTGAAAAAGTTGCAACAAAATTAGATCTAATCTGGATATGATCTTGTCTATTTAAGTAAGGCATGCTTAGCGTTCTAACCATGAAACCCTGAGTAAAATGCCACCATTTTTCATGGAGTTATCTCACTGTAATAATATCGAATTTCAAGGCATCCTAACATGCAGCACCGTTGGGAAGTGCCTAAAAATCATACCACAGGTTGACGCAAACTATATTAGAGGAAAAACTTAAAAGAAAATATCCAGAATTTGTTGGCGGTTGCACTCGCAATCGAGATATTCCTGCGTAATGGCCATGGTCAATTATTGATCAGGCTAAATACTGGGACTAACCTTCCTACAGGTCCCGTATAAGCCGCAATTTGGCACTCGTAGAATAAAAGAAACACGAGAATAGATGAAGAAAACCCTATAAAATTATAAACACACAAACACACATACAAATACAAATTTTATTTGATTTTAAAAAGTGAAAAAGTGTTCGTTTGAAATGTTTCCGTTTCATAGTACTAAATGTAGTTCGCCGAAGTCCTAAAGATCGAAAACATGTCGAAACATCTTATACTTTGGCATATATTTTCCCTTAAATTTGTTCTTGATATATCAAAGTTATATATTCTTTTCCTCCCCCCTTTCTCTCTCTCTCTATATATATATATATACATACATATATATATATATATATATATATATATATATATATATATATAGCATTTTTAAATATATTAGGTTGGTGCAAAAATAATGTCGTTTTCTCACATATGTTAATATGTGAGAAAACGACGTTATTTTTGCCCCAACGTAATATATATATATATATATATATATATATATATATATATATATATATATATATATATATATATATATATATATATATATATATATGAAGCTAACGGGGACACGAACGCACACATGAAACGCAAAAATGGAAATAGATTTGACAGTCCCAAGGTTAATGTAGGGATAAGAAAACATGTCTCATCAACACATCTATTATCACAACCACCCAAACCAAACGTAATGATTTTAATACCATTTAAGGCAGTAATTCACTTTTGCCAACAGTACAGAAATGAAAACAAGGCTAACTACTAATAGAAAAGACGAACAATGAAAAAGTAAAAGAACTTAAGGGACATTTATTCCTTTAAAAATGTATTACTTTTATTAGGTTGGTGCAAAAATAATGACGGTTTTTGACGTATTTTTAACGTCAAAGACCGTCATTATTTTTGCACCAGCCTAATATTTGCGTGAAGAAAGTAACGAGACCGGAAACCCGTTTAGAAAAAATATGAAGAATAAAATATAATATATACACTAAAACAAATCCACATTATAACCAAAAACGTTTGCAGTTTCTCTCTTTTTTAAAATATTTTTTTTTTTTCTCGTTGGAAATATTTTTTTTTCTCTTTCTCTCGCTCTCTCTGTCTCTCTTTATATATATATATATATATACTAGCATCATAACCCGGCGTTGCCTGGGTTTATTCAAAAATAGATCACGAACCTCATCCAGTCTGTAAAATTAAAATAAAGAATATTATTCTTTAGTGCTTTTTATCTATATGGCAAAAAATTATAATGACATGAAGTGTGAAAACATTTATAACATGAGAAATTTGTTTTTTACAGAAGCACAGAAGATACAATAAATTTTTCAGCAAATGAAGAGTATATTAATCGCAATCGATTTTCAAAAATTGTTGAGGAGAAATGCTTTGTTGACAGCTTTTGCTCTAACTACATCGAATGAACACCATGCATTTGAAGCAGAAGAAATTCAACAACTAACGTGCAGCTAGAAACCTACTCACTATGAACGTTCAAACGTACACGCTAATTTTAGCATAATTATAAATTACTGGAAAGTGGGTCTTTACATTATTATAAGTACATTT
Source organism: Acanthosepion lycidas (assembly GCA_963932145.1). Lineage (NCBI taxonomy): Eukaryota > Metazoa > Mollusca > Cephalopoda > Sepiida > Sepiidae > Acanthosepion > Acanthosepion lycidas. Next base: position 124,190,627 of record OZ010579.1, read on the forward strand.
TTCAGAATAAAACTATCAAAATTTTAGGGCTCAAGTTTCCAAATATATGAGTTAGTAAGCATTACTTAAACGCTGATTAAAAGATGATAAATACATAATTAAATATTGGCATTTACGCTTAAAAAATTTTAAGAATGTGATTTTCATAAATTTAAATTTAAATTATCAAAAATACAAAATATGCATACATGAAAGCAGGCTACCTTTTTACTGGATGACAACTTCGATGCGAATGACATTTTTTGAATTTATTTCATCACATAGCACTAACTCGATTGCACGTGGAGCAAAATCAATTGTACACACTACACATCTCGATCGATCTCGCAGACGCGTCTTATACCTACGTGCACTTCTCTCATCGGTGAACGCTTTCGTTTGCACTTATTCTTTTTTTCTTAAGGAAGGATATAATTTTTCCTGTCAAGTTAATGCAAACTAAACTATTTCAGTACCAAAACGGGAAATCCATGGGAAAAACTGATATTTTTCATAATGTATTTATGATACATGAGGTGTCAGTGTGGATTTGGAGTTGATTGATCTAAATACAAATTATATGCAAATTTTCATCGGAATGCTGCTAACCACTACAATTGAAAGACTAATGGGGCAACAAAGTGTTCATGGGTCATCTTGGGGCCTCTTATGTAGTTTTCAAAATCTGATAATCGTTTTTGCTTCATTTTAAGATTGTAACATACATGTAAAATTCCGTCGAAATCGAAGAAATTTGAAAATTTGGGGTTCCCTTTGGTTCAACCTATGGGTCCCAAATTTCAAGCCAAAGGACATGTTTAAGACTAATAGTAATTGAAATAATAAAGCACATCCTTTTTTAAGCTCAACTTTATATTAAAGGTTGTAAACTTAATTGAAAATTTCGGGGTTCCCTGCTGGACCCTAACTCGTGGGGGTCCCAGTGTTGATTTTCAGTGAAGTCCAAGTGACTACTTCAGTTACTCGATGTAATCTCAATATGTACTGAAATCTTCGAGGAAATTGGAGAATACTGCTACAAAATACACTTGAAAAACAGTTGTGGCATCAAGGGTTTTATAGGGTCATCCTGGGATCTCATTTCAAGAGCGTAACAAACATGCGAAATTTCATCAAAATCGAAGTCATTTGAATTTTTTGTGTCCCTTTGGGGTGTCCCAGTGTTGAGAGAAACGAAAATTAATATAGCGTATAATAAGCGTGACAGTAATTTGCATACACTTACCAATTTTCATTAAAATCCGCCTTAGGGTTTAGACTTCAAGTCTGAAAGTTTTAAAACAACCAAACTAATGGAAATTCCCATTTAAATATTATATTTATCGATTATCGGTTATTGTTTTTGAAAAATGACTAATTTTTTTGCCCAGACACAATGATTATCGAGTACAATCTATGTTCCAAATTTGGTGGAAATATGCCTCATGGTTCTCGAGTAGTTCGCGAACACACGCAAACACACACTCACGTAGTCAGTTTTATATATATATATATATATATATATATTTAGAGAGAGAGAGAGAGAGAGAGAGAGAGAGAGAGATAAAGAAAAAAATAGAGAGATAGAGAAAAAGAGAGAGTGTGTGCGTGTGTACGTGTGTGCGTGTGTGCGTCGCTGAATAGCTCTCAGTACAATCTACATGCCAAATTATGCTAATTAAACATTATGCGTTAGAAACCTTTTTAAGCTGGTCAAATATCTTTTCAGCACCGCCTAAAGTCCCATGAAACCTTTTTTTTATTTTTTTTTCTAAACGTTGGCCACGGGAGGCTTATGAAAATTTCTTCCATTATTTTCTTTTTCTGTATGAGATTATATATTTTTTCGTTATATTTGTTTGTTTTCGGGTTTCTTCATTTCTATGAATAATTAGGTTAACTATTAAGTACGAGTAACGACAAAATGGCGGTGAAATAAAGACAGATCTCTTACATTGAATTAATGTTAGATCTAAAGAAAGTAAACATTAAAATTTACCATTTTTTTTGCAGATTCGAACATTAATCCAACAAGATGAAATGTCAATTTGTAATCCATATTGAAAGCTGTTATTCATATCTTCCTCTTTTCATACTTTTTCTATTTTCTATGAGAGACTATAAAAATATAATAATAAAAATATAATGATTTTAAAAGAGAAATTAACATGAGTTTACAAGTTCATTAAAACATCTTTAGAAATCCACAAAAAGGAAGGTTTGGCAACAATGCCAAAGAAGGGAAAATACGAATAAACATATGGCTTATGATTTCCTCGGGTTTATTTAACAAGAGATTGTTGTTGAGGTAAAAACGAAATTTTAACAAATAAGAGATACCATTATGCTTAAGAATGAATAATAAGAAAAGAGAATGAGTAACAGTTACACGGAACCTTTGGAAATAATATATTGTAGGCAGAATTTAACACTTTTTGTTAGTACCAGCATTATAAGGCGCACTATGTTTTTAAGTCAACAGCATTGCCAGTAATAGATATCAACTGCGCATATCTACTAGATGAAAAGGACTGAGATTCTATGAAGGAAACATTGCATGAAATCTTACCCCAATGTGAGGTCCGTGTTACTTAACTTAACAATCAATGCACGATACAGTTTACATAGTATTCTTTGATTTTTCGCGGTCAACGATGGATGTGTGGATTGTGTAGTAGATAGCGGCACAGAATAAGAAATGTGAGAGCTGTGTTTGAATTACAGTCGGCTTCACTGCATCCATTTAAGTGTACATAATCTTGGGAAAGCTATACATCCACATTCTTCACCAGTTATGGTTTAAGTAGAAGAAAAATATTATTATTCTAAAATAAAATATTCACTCTTATATTCCGAAATATGTCACGTCTTTAAAAAAGCCACAAGAGATTGATAAACCGCAAAAAGTAAATAAATATTTTTAAAAAATCGTAGTAATCGACCAACAAATATCTCGTAACAGACTCCTTGGCATCAGTTATTTGGCAAGTGAAAATCAAATTTGGATAGTGAAAAATAAGAACTTTGACACAGTGCACGACGCAACCTGATTATAGATCTTTCAAGCAGAGTTCCGTACATTCATGGAGACTACAGGGAAGTATAGGACGTTCCTTTTAGAAAACATAGGGGTTCATAATGGCTATGATATCTCGCAAATATAAAAATGAAGAATATGCATCCACAGTAATAAAAATGCAATTGAATCAGAATCATGAAAAAAAATAAGTTCGATGTTTACACTTCAATCTCATGAAAAAGGAGTAGTTATAATTTTCGTATAGTCGCTTGCTAAAATGCTGCGTCGGTTTTGTTGTATCTTTTACCGCCATTGTACAATCATTCAAAAAGATCGATGCAATTAACTAATTCAATCAGTGAAAAAAGTAAATGTATATATATAGAAGTGATCGAACCTACGTAATTATATACTATATTGATCGATTCATCGCCTAATTTTATAGAAACTGTAGAAATGTGACATTGTCGTTTTCGTTTCGAATAACTGGTGAATAGAGGTTCATTAGGCATGAAATTGTCATTACATTCATCAGAATCACACCAAACTTTTGTGGCGCATGTATTTACTGGCACATTTCCATATAGAAAGTCACACATTTCAGATTTATATACGTGTAAAACATTCGACAGTCATAGATGAGAACGTTTATGCATTTTAAGTTTATACATACATAAATATATCTTTCTAAAATTTCTAAACAAAATACAAAATTACTTTCATTCATTTGAGAATAAATTCTGAAGATTTCATTAAAATACAACAATTACTTAATTTTTGCACGAATATCCAAATCAGTTTGTTTTTAACCAGAAAAAGGCGTTAAATTTCCCATACTTATCATTCGCTCACCTTCTATAAGATTTTTAACCGAAATTTTTATCGTGCTAGAACGGATTAAAACATTAATAAAATAGTATAAACATATTCGATGATTCCTCTTAATAACCTAATCCTTTTGGCTATGAACTTTATCTATATCAAGTTTGGGGACTTTTTCCATCATGGCATGCTCTTTCTTTTATCGAAATTTTAAAGGAACCTAACTTAATGTCATGGTATTTTTCTGAAGACTAGATAGAATTAAATATATGGAATCATTTTCTTTCCATTGGAAACATTTGCACACACATAATGACACAATGTCTCAATGTTCGGAGAATTTATATATTCGTGAGGCTCCTTACTGTTGATGCCATGTAAGCGATATATTTAATTACTTTTTTTTGTTCAATTCTTTGTGAAAAATCGGAAAATCGAGAGGGAATTAAATTTAAAAGTATTGTTCCGTGAGACATGTTTGCTAAACACTACATTACTGTATGTGATTTTAAGACCTTAATGCAAAATGAATAAGTGATATGGAATTATTACAACACTATCTTGCTCTCCTCACATTCATCCATATGGCATAATGTTACATAATAATTTTTTTTAAAAATTAATTGCCCAACAGGACGTAGATGAATATATCTCTCCACAGACTTCTATTCGTTATTTTATGAGTTGTATTGGATTGTTGGTAAGTTTTTCTGAGTAGTTTCCCGTTGTCATGCATGCGACATGGAAGTTTTCTCTTAGAGTGGTTTTCAACCAAGGCTACAGAATCCAGTCTACTATGTTATTTAACCCTTTAAATGTCTGTAGAGTGATGGGTGGTAGTTTGAAAGTGAACAATGCTGGAATTTGAACTTGATTCGCTAATTTCATTTTCCGTGCCGAAACCCGTTACACAACCCGCAATTTCATAGCTACAATAAGCATTGGCAATATCGAAAATAACATACAAAGCAATTAAATTATATGTTTGATGTTTTCTGCTTTTTATTTCATATTCACTTATATAGTCATCTTTTCTTTTTTTAAATAAAAGAATCCAAAGCAAAACAATTTATTTGTCTTGCATTTTATCATCGAAGAATTGTTAGAGTCATTTTTTAGCTCAATTGGCGGATTTCAATCGCCAATGTCTATATCTATTCATCTCTCACTTTCTCTCTCTCTCTCTATATATATATATATATATATATATATATATATATATATATATATATATATATATATATATATCGATAGATATATATATAGATATATATAGATATGATTTACAGAATAGATATGCTCTTTGTAATCAAGATATTATAATCTATAAATCAAATAATCGAATTAGACGAAATCTTCCTTTTCTTATTGCGTTCTTCATTGAGCCTCTTCTATACGAATAATAAATTAATAAATGCTTAAAATTACTGTCAGCTGCAAAATAATTTCATTTGACTTTTCCAAAAATATATTATTATCTAATTCTATATTTCACGTTTTTACCAACTGTCCTCAGGGAACAATATCCTAAGAAAAGTCTCAAATTTTATTTATATAGAATAAATGTTCAAACAGTTCTTCAAATTATATTTGTTTCTAGTGTCATGATGAAGTTAGTTTATCTACGTTCTTCTGAAGTTGTTCGTTAAGTCGAGGATGAATAACATTTTCACTCTTTCCGGCACGTCAATATTAATTGATGCTGATATCGGAAATTCATGTTCGCCAGATCAAGGAATTGAGTTTTCAATATTTTGTTATCTTTTCCGGTAGTTTAAAATATTTGCAATGTTGAACTTGAATTTTCTTCCTATTTGAATATGTCACACATAAAATTAAATTCTCTTCCCAGTTTAGAATGTCAAGCTGATCTCGTATTCTTCATCATTCTCTGAGTTCGTATAACCCTTTTTCCAAATCATTCTACACTTCTTGTTTTGTTTTGTGTTCCGTATGTTTTATAGCCTTTCAAATTTCTTCTTTGTTATATTCAATAAGCTTAGCTTAATTCAGCACACGGTAGAATTTCCAAGTTTTCCTGTTTCAATTTCATTCCGAATAGAATATGATTGAGGATTAAACGAACACGATAGTCTTTGCAATGGAAGAGATTAACTTATCGCCCTGATAATAGAACTTTATAATATAATATTTGCTCGGACCCGAAGAACACCAATGACACAAATAATACTTAGGCGATTATCTAACGTTATTAATGTTTTAACAGATTTCTGTTATATACACATTTCCTTCCGCAAGAGAAATAAGGTCAAAAATGGCTTCATGTCATTTCCCACTGATCAGTATAACAAGACCTAAGAGCACAGAAATTTTACATAGATCAAGCACTTCGAAATATGTGAATTATAATTGTGAGTATTTTTCTTTTTTCTTTAAGGCATAGGCTACCAGCAATCCCTTCAATGAATCTATTGGAATCCTTTCTAATCAAACTGATGGATCCAACTATAACCAGAATTATTGATGTTCTCCTGTGACATACTTTTAAGAATTCCACTTCAAGATGGTTCTATTTTGATATTTTTATTCAATATATTCAAAAATACGTATGCAGGGAGTGTCATTTCAATAAGAAAGCACATACTGTTTTGTTGTCTTTGATCATTATGTCAAGGCGATTAAATTTGATTGTTCTCTCTGTGAGTAGTGTAATGACCCATATAATTGTTAATTGTTCTATCGCTGTAACCGGGTCTGGAGTTTGTTCATATCAGTTCCTTGCAGTTTCTTTCCCGTAATAGTTGCATATTTTCAACCCACGGGTATGGTGATTATTATTATTATTATTATTATTATTATTATTATTATTATTATTATTATTATTATTATTATTATTATTTACTTTGATTTCTGGTGTGTACTAATTTCTTTCCGGGTCCCTAAGGTTAGAAGTAGAATTATGACATTTTCGGCAGAGCAATTACAAAAAAAAAGAAAAGGTAAATAAAAAACAAAAAAAAACAAAAAAAAACAAAAGCAAAACACACACACACACACATTTTATATAGAAAAAGCCCTTTGTAAGGTGTGGGCTGTACTTGTGAGAACAACATTTTATTTAATTAAGGGATGGACTACCAAGAATCCCTTCAATTATATTTTTGGAATCTTTTCCAATCCATCCGAGTACTCCAACTACAACTGGAATTATTGATGCTGTAATATGCGATATTTGGTTATTTCCACTTCACTTCAAGATCTTCGTATTTTGTTTAAAATCTTCTAAAAATCTTGTTGTATACAGCCTATCGACACCTGTAAGAATTTTGCTGGTCACGGTGCCCAATCTTTCAATGTAATTCAATTGCCATTTAATAATGTTGAAGGTGTACGTTACTCCGGGTATCGCTAAGGGTTTTGATAACTCATTTTCCTCGCCCCATTAATTTCGTTTTCTAGTTTTTTTTATATCTTTTTTGTTATGAATTTGACCATTGAAGAGCGTGCTTTGTATATTTTTAGGTTCTTCTGTATTCATGAGTGGTAGGTTTTGGTGGATGCTAGATATTTTTGTATCCAAAAATTGGTTATTCGGTCTATTCCTGGTCCTTTCCAGGTTTTGGTTTTGAAAATGGCAGCGGTTGTTAAATAATATTGATATCCATCCATTTTTGGCAATCTATATGTGCATGTTTATATATGTGTATATTTTTGCTGCTTCATCCATGTAGAGCTTTGCAGTTTTCCCATATCATACACCAGACCTCTTCGACTTCCTGGATATTAGGCGGGTCATTTATCGCTATTCTATTTTTTCCATGTTCTTGATATATTTTCCTAGCATGTTCTTTGAAGATCTTATTTTGCCAGAAGAATCTTTTTTTTTTAATAACGCCTGATTCTCGGTGCCTTCACTTGAATTAATTCAGCTTCTCTTTAACTTTTGATACATCTGTCTTGTTCTTTATGTCAAGGCTTCGTTTCATTTGTCTCCTTTTTCTTACTTCCATTTTTGAGCCTTTGTCTACTTCCCTCAGGGGTGACAATTCTCCTCGTAGTTTATTTACTACGGCTGTTATATTCTTCGTTATTGTCTTAGTCGGATTTTTCGTAGCGGTGTAAAATGTTATCATTACTTCAATATACCCTTCCTTAGAATATTTATTTATCGTTCTTTTAATGTGATATTCTTTCACTGTATATATAAACCATCTTTGGGGATTGTCCTTGGTGTGTTTTTACTCTAGTTCTCGTTGGGTAGCGTTTGTTCTCGTTGCAGACTTTTCTATCCCAGTCTGGTACTTCACTGAGAATCGCTGTTCTTGTTGCCCTGCATGACAACAGATGCGGTTTATCAATATCGTCAGCATTATAGTTACTTTGTATGCACCCATATATCTGGGCTGGATCGTTAGCGCCAGTGCATACCTATAACATGGTGAGCCAACATTTCAGGGCCCAGGCTTCCTCCTGATATTTTTTTTTTACTATTGCTAGTATTAACAACAATGGCAAAATCTTCATTTATAAGAGTTTGGATCTCAAGTAGACACAGAGTGCTTCACTAGGTTACGACGTAAATTCTGTTTTCAACGGACTTTTATCTAGGATTTTCTTTTTTGTTCAATAATATGAATCTTTAGTCGAACTTCCATAATCCTGTTACAACACGTATATATTTTACCCATAATTACAATTAATATATAGTTACTAATAATATTTAAAGACAATTTTCGCTACAATGAGTGTAATGGAATTTTTCTAGCCAATGAGTGTACTGTAATCTTTTCCAACTAATCAGAGGGATCCAACTACAACATAGACTGTTAATGTTCACATTTGCCACAATTTTGAGATTTCGATTCCTTGTATTTTGATATATTTTTGAAGATCTTCAAAGATACATTGAAGTCTGCAAGTACTGCTATATCAATAAGGAAACAGTTTTTTTTTTTGTTTGCGGTCTCTTATAACAATGTCTGGTCGGTTAGCTTTTATTGTTCTGTCTGTGTAATCCCATAAAATTGTAACAAGTTCCTATCTCCTTAACCGGGTCTGGGAGGTGTTCATACGAGTTTCTTTTAGTTTCCTTCCCGTAGAACAGATTTTCCAGTGCAGATATTGGCCCATTATGCCATGCCGGGTTTTATACTTAGTGGGTGCCAATGTCGTGAAATCTGATACAAGATGATCAATTGTTTCAAGATATTTATCACAGAATCTGCATTTTGGGCTAACTCAGTATTTTAGTATGTGTGCTTGACAATTTCTAGTTAACAAGCATTGATCCTGTGAAGGAAGGATAAAACCTTCGGTTTCAACTTTTAACCGTGCACTACGACGTAGCCAATGATGGATACGGGGTTTGCCTACGTCAGCTTGTTTGGTATGGGCAGAGTATTGACCATGAAGTGTTTTATCTTTCAATCGTTTCTGTATCAAGTCAGTTGCATTTGGTTACTTTTTTAAGTATTTTCGACTTCAGTCGGAGTATTGTGCTCTACTTGAATCTGTTCACCCATTGGAAACTCCATTTTAAACTTGTTAGCTTTCTTTATTAAGGAATAAAGACACTTACTACTTTCTTGTTCGTCGACACATATCATCATCCAGTCTTCTGTAGTTTCCAGGTATCTTTGATGGCCAAACTTCTCCTTCATTTAGTATGTTGTATACCATCTCCTGAGCTAATTTTTAGGTACGTATAGTCTTCATCTTGTTCCAGTTCCTTAATCTTTGTGACAAAGTCTAAATTATTATTATTATTATTATTATTATTATTATTATTATTATTATTATTATTATTATCTTCTTTTTCATTCTGTTCAATACAATCATTTACCGGTTTCTCGCACAAAATCTAGTGTCAGTCAAGTTAGTACATATATGCTTTCTGTCTGTACCAATTCTAATATTTATTGATAGTTAACATGTACAATATTTACATGTTCTTTAAAATGCCAGAAAAAGGTTGCATGTTTTAAAATCTCTTTTAAACAGGGGCTACTATTGAAGTTTGTGAATTCTTCTTGCGTGTAAATATTTTGATCATGCCGAACGCTCAAATTATTATAGTTGTAACGGCAGTTTTAAGGGTGGTTAGTTGATTTTGTTTAGCTGCATATAAAAACCTATATGGGTTTTTTAATGGCTAAATTTAAATATTTTGAACACAATTTTATGGCTGCAGCCAAGTATAATTTGAACTAATTTGTATGCCTTCAACTACAAATAAAATGTATTATTGGTCATTTTGCTATAAATAAGTATTGTTGGTAATTTTTTAAAATATAAAATGTATTTCGATATTTTCATAAATATTTTTGTTAGAATAATTCACTAATTGTACATAGATATGACCATAAGAGATGCTACCACCAGAGGTCAGGTTGTAGATGGTATCAACAGGAATAAATAGGTCCCTCCTCCAAACCTCTAATCTCCCGATCCAAAGCCAATGCTGCCTCTGGTAATTTATCGTCATACCCAGGACTACGTTATTATTTTATCACATTCATTAACAGAGATATTAACTGATACCAATGATAAATCTATGAGAACTTACTTTTTTAATTTGTAATCTTTAATCACTGTGTCTGGTATTTTAACCTTGAGATGACTGTCAGTAAGAAAGTCTGAAAGAATGGTGACCTCATATGATTCTATGACTGATCCAGTGTGAAGTTCTTAACGTTTCCCAGCATTTAGCACACTGGAAGACGGAATTATGTTCCAATAAATATGATGCCTTTGATGTTTCAGTGTTAGCTATTATCAACATTATTTATACGTATATTAACAAAGCAGGCCAGGCAGTGCAATAATGCCAAAGTTTAGTACGTCGCAATTCTCCCACGAATCTAAAATTTATCTGGAATTTTTTTTGGCATTTCACCATGTAAGCTAAATAACATTTCTATGATTATAATTTTTTATTTCACATTAGTTTCGCTTCCTTAGATATTAGGTTGGTGCAAAAATAATGACGTAATAATGTCGTTTTTTGACCTTAAAATACGTCAAAAAACGACATTATTACGTCATTATTTTTGCACCAACCTAATAGAATATAATAATCACCAAAACTTCTTTTTTTTGTGCCATGGTTGTTCCAAAATTAGGTGATGATGACATTCCACAAATTTCTATCCTTCGTAGCAGTGAGAAATAGATTTTCTTTTTACTATCTATCCCCGTCTATGGTGATTTTCTGACAGTAGCTTAGATACAGAATAAGTCCCAAACTATGGGGTGCGCCGTGAGGATCAAACTCACTATTCACCCGTAATTGTTGTAATGAGAAAAGCTTGTTAACCATTACAGTACGTCGAGTTGTCCTCAAACCTCACTATGTACTGCTATCCATTTGCACATTTTAGATATATAGGTTCTTCGCTGCTTTCCTCTGTCGCACATGGATGTATGTATGAAATTTTCTAAAACTTTTTTTACTCATTATGATATTAGAACATCCTTTTTCGTCTTTTATTTATAATTATCGTTTGTTCTTCGATTTCCTTAAAACTTACTGATTAGTTACATGCGGCCTCCATGGTAATCTCAACATCCTTCTATATAACCAGACTTGACTTGTTTACTTTTCATGTGAAAGGAAAACTTTCCAGCATTCACTGCAATATAAGATGAATCTTATTACATTTTTTGTTTCTGAAGAGATTTTTCTGTTTCGTAATATTTTTTTTTGTTTTCAAAGGAAATTATATTGCTATGCAATTAATTTCGTATCTCCAAATGATATTTTGTTTTCTTTTCAAACTTACACGCTGTCTTATTAAAATTTATGCTTAGTATTTTCTTAATTTTTCCATCTTCATTCGGCAAATGGTTAACGGGATTTTTTTTGCAGTGTTCCCTTGATTATCGGTATTAGTGTTACCTTCATAACTCTATGTTAAATTACTAAGGTTGATATATATATATATATATATATATATATATATATATATATATATATAGTTAAATTATTAAGGTTAATATATATATATATATATATATATATATATATATATATATATATATATATATATATATATATAGAATATGTCTGTAAAACACCATTATAAAGACAAAAGAAAAACGTTTAATTGCAGCTGCGTTTCGTATTTGATGGACTCTATTATGCCAAATATAAGTTCTTTTTTTTTCTTATTTTCAACAAATGTTTATGGACAAATGGAAAAATGTCATATTTTTTCAAAGTCTTTAAATGTAAGAATGCTAGTAAGTATATGACTGAAAGTTAAGGTAAAATATGGAGGATGGTAAGTGATGTAATTTAATGCCTCATAAATGCAAGTTAGTAGAGATTCTATGACAAAAGAATCTATCAAATGAATTAATCATATACAGAAATTTTCTATCTACACACTTACGCGTATAATAATATACTTCGACGTACAATTCTTGAGAATGCCACTATCGAATGTTACCAAAATAAAAATGTGCACCCAGGATTATTTTAAATATTTCCTTTCTTAAATGATATAATTATTGTCTAAGACAACATACATGTTCATATTTTTAAAGTTAAAATTAAGGGTTGACGTAAAAAAAAAAAAACTATCATATAAAAACAAAATTCTCAAACTGAAATAAAATAAATAATAATTACATTAAAACTTTAAAATTCAACAATAACATTAACTTACTTTCATTTAATAAGCATTAAATTAGATCAATTATTATACTCCATAATTTAGCTTGACTTTCAGTTAGCTTTCAGGATATTTATGAGAAAATTTATAAGATTACTTCAGTTTATAAATGCTTGATGCTTAATGCATATGTATATGTATTAATATATACCACACACCCACAAACACATACACACACATATATATGTATAACTTGCGAATTTTGTAGTGATCTTGTATTATATATATATATATATATATATATATATATATATATATATATATATATATATATATATATATATATATAGGTATGTATGTATGTAGGTATGTATGTATGTATGTATGTATGGTGAGCAAGGAAGATAGAATCCCTGCAGGACAAAAATAAGATCTGTCAAATGGCAGATGAACTTGTTGAGACATTAACGTCCATCTAGCTAGAGTGTGGTATTGAATTCAACACTCAGAGGCGACAGGCTGTTTCTTGCTATACGCAATCGTCAATGTTCACTCTTATATTTATATTTACATACGTTCTATCTCTGATATTGAGCCCTTTATCCCATAATTATAGCACATCTTAAAACTATATTTCTTCAAATATATGAGTGTGTCTGTGTGTGTGTAGTAAAGCTTCTATATATATAATAAACGAATAAATCCCTTGGTATATAATCCAAGTGGATTCTAGTAATAAAAAATATTGAAACTGATCCACAAAAAGAGCTCAATATATTTATTATTAGAAACCAAATATTAATACGCAATAAATACTATGAAATACATATGAGATGATTTTGGATTTTACTGTGTTAATATATATATATATATATATATATATATATATATAAGGACGAGGGTATATAGTAGTTCCAACGAGAGAAAAGTTTATATATTAAAAAGAAGAGAGTAACCGCAAACGTTTTTGTTTGTCATGTGTTTTTTTTTTTTAATATTATGCTTCATTTTCCATACATTTGCTACACGTGGAGAGGGAATATACATATATACACACATGCTGACAAAAACACTCGAAAATAGAAATGTATCTAAGAAAACACAGGAGTCATTAAAAGATAGGAATGCCGATAATTCCTTCACCATGTCTCGGACCGATCTTATTTGTTTTATAACCATTCACGCAGAACTTTTCGCTGTCAGTTCAAGAAAGACATTTGAGTCAATAACATACAAAAAAGACAATATCTCCTATCGAGAATAATTAACATCGAAAAACATAAGTAAAGAATTAATTATTTTTAATAATATGTAGAAATCTCCACCATTTGCCTGATGACGTTCGCGAGACCGGAAACAAGCGTAGCAACATTATGGAAAATAAAGCCTAATATTTAAAAAAAAAGTCCAAATTACTACAAAAAACGTTTGCTGTTTCTCTCTTCTTTTTTAATATATATATATATATATATATATATATATATATATATATATATATATATATATATATATATATATATATATATATATATGTGTGTGTGTGTGTGTGTGTGTGTGTGTGCGTGTGTATTTATGTCATTTAACTTGGTAGATGTGTTTGTCTATGATTATAATTAACCTTTAATTTCGAAAGGGTATTTTTCTCATTTGCTATCTCCTTCAGGGCTTCCAAAGAATCTTATCAACGTATAAATCTGAGCTTCATCTTGACTGAAAGATTTACCGATTTCCCATGTCTACATGCACAACCACAAATGAGTTGAAAAAGCAAAATAAGAGTTAAATCTTTCCATCACCATATATATATATATATATATATATATATATATATATATGTGTGTGTGTGTGTGTGTGTGTGTGTGTGTGTGTGTGTGTGTATGAATATATATAATTGTAATTTTATGGCATTTCTATATTGGTTGAATAAGCATCAACTTCCTTTATAACATCTTGATATTGCCCAATGGCTATAAAACGTCCATTTTAATAAATAAATGTAGCAGACCACCTGATGATTGCATGAGAAATCCTAAAATTTTTAGTTGTGTTGGTAATTGTTCACCGGGAATATATTTACAAATATTAACCTTGTTCAAGTTAATATAGCATTGAGCTTTCTTTCCCCAGTGTGCCACCATTGTATACTCCATTAGGTTTTACTTATTCTATTTAAATGATATCTATCTATCTATCTATCTATCTATCTATCTCTCTCTCTCTCTCTCTCTCTCTCTCTCTATATATATATATATATATATATATATATATATATATATATATATATATTGTCATCCACAGACAGAGTGTTTCGCTGTATCACAGCTCGTCAGTGTTGCTAGACGTCCTGTTGCTTCTAGCTAGGTTCGAAACTTTGGGGTGTCTAAATTCAAATCTCAAGATGGCATCGTCTAGTCTGGTTTAGTGTCTATGGAGATTTACTTATTTTTTATTTCAATTTTTCTTTTTTCCTGAAAGGGTATTGTGTATAAAAAAAAAAAAAACTGTCATAATTCGCTAACATCTTTTTTTGGTTGTTGTTTTTTTTTTTGATGACTTCTTTCATTTTTTTTTTTTTTTTGGTAGGGCATTTAAACCCCTCAGTTCAAACAAATGGTTAGTATTAAGCTAGGACAAAAATTTCTAACTTTAATTGAAAAGCACTTTCCTATTAATAGTAGACTTAGTAAAATATTTCATAAAAACACCCCAAAATAAAGTTACAGTTGCACTGAAAATCTAGAAAGTATAATACAAAAACACAATAATAAAATCCAGAATAGTATTAATAAAAACCCTACAGTTAAATTAGATAAAAATAATGAAAAATTATGTGATTGTAGAAACCCAGAAGACTGCCCATTGGAAAATAAATGCCGCGTAAAATCTGTGGTATACTAATGTAATATCTCATCTATTGAGAGTCCTAATATTAATATGATATACATTGGATTTACGAAGAATGAATTTAAAAACTGATGGAGGAAGCATAAGTGCTCCTTCAACAATAATTAAAAAAAAAATCAGACATCTCTATCTAAATATTTTGGCATTTCAAGGAAATGAATAAAACACCATAAGTTAAATGGAACATTACAATCAAAACTAGAACTTGTAAAACTTGGGATGATCCATGCCTTTTATGCCTACATGAAAAACTACACATTATCAAGTTTCTAAATAATAAAGATTTATTAAACAATAGACATGAGTTAACGGTTTTTTACCGAGATCATCAAATTTTCACATTGAATAATTAGCATAAAAACAAACAGACAATAAAATAATAGATAAAAATTTTAAACAAAAAAAACATTATGAAGTCGTCAAAAAAACAAATGTTAGTAAATTATGAGAGTTTTTTTTTATATACACAAAACGATTTCAGGAAAAAAAATAAAATAAAATGAAAAATAAATAAATCTCCATAGACACTTAACCAGACTAGACGATGTCATCTTCCGCTTTGAATTTAGACACCCAAACTTACCCTAACTTGACCTCTTAGAATGTAACTGAGATATTGATATAAATTATTAACCCTTACGCCTCATTTTTAAAAAAAATAATTGTTCTAGCCGTTACTGTAGTAATTTTAATTTTAATAATGAATATGCATATAAAACGCATAAATTTCAAAAATTAGTTATTCACAAAACAGTTTCGCTGGAAGATGGAACAGAGCTTGGTACTTTAATTCAATTTAATTCAAATAATTATATTGAAGTTTTCGGCTCTTGTTTTGAAACATGAGAACACTTATGTAGCGATGGAATCATATTTTTAAATAAATAATTATATTTATGCTCTACTTTTATATAGAGTACTGTTTTTAAAAAATAATAACAAAAATACTTTGGATTATTTACCTAACGAGTTATTTCCTATTTTCTATATATTTTTTTACACACACACACACACACACATACAACACACACACACACATATATATGCAAGTCCAAAGCCCAAAGAAAAAAAAACGATACTAGTACGCAAAACAACTAAATAAACTGCTCAATACGGTAACATAGAGAGCCAGACAAAACTATCAAGTTTTCACCCTAAGCGGTTCGTCAGGGAAGGCTAACGATCAGCTTAGTTGAAACCTTGGCAGGTTTGTCTGGCTCTCTAGGTTTAACTATATATATATATATATATATATATATATATATATATATATATATATATGTATGTATGTATCTTGGCTTCTTAACCATAATATTGTGGTCGACTAAAAAATAGCAAAAACATAAACGAAATCTGCCTCTGTTGTTGTTGTTGTTTTTTCTCTTCATGTTGTCAAATTCTTATCAGTTTTACAGCCGTTGTTGATCCGCTTGAATCTTTATATCGTTGGAGATTTGGCAGTTTTGTTCACATGAATAGCATCTTCTTAGTGTTTATTGCATTGTCTTCTCAGTTCGAATTGTATTCCTTTGTTACATTCCCAGTGGGTGACACCTCTTAAGTTTTTATGCTTATATTGCAGTCGAATTTATGTTCCACATTATTTAAGTTTTCATCCACAGCGGATGGATCGATTATTTAACGGATAGCCGCTTGCAATGAGAGATAGGTGTTACGAGCTCAATTTCCAATCGTGTTCGTTATATTCACTTAGAAAATATCTTTCCGAAAGGTAGGAATTCATTTACTCTCCGAACTATGGATCAAAGTGTTCTAAATGTATTTCGAAAAATCATTATTATTACAAATCGCCAAAAAAGAATTATTCTTGCAATCCAAAGATATGTTTTTTAAACAACATATAAAAGGGTTGATAAATTGTTTAAAAAAGGAATCAATTGAATGAACGAACGAATTTTCTGTTTAAAATATTTTATTTATAATCTCAGGTGTGTTGTAAAAACGTCATCGTTTAATTTTGACCATATCGACTTCTTATTGAGGATGAAGAGATCAGATAAGTTCATCTAGTCAAAGCTGCGCAATCTGAAAATGGCAGAAACCTATATTGCTTATCTTATCTGAAAACAATGTTCATCTGAGATGAAGAAATTCAACTGCAAGTGACAAAACATACTCACCCAGTTACACATATCGTGTAAAATTATACTAATAATGATGAACTTTTAAGATTCAGTGGGTTTCCACAACTAATATATCATTATATATATATATATATATATATATATATATATATATATATATATATATATATATATATATATATATATATATAAAGAAATATAGTCTTAAGGTGTGCTATATTTATGGAATAAAGTGCTCAATATCAGAGATAGAGCGTGTGTAAATATAAAAGTGAACATAGAAGTCAACACTTAGAGGCGACAGTCTGTTTCATGCTATATGCAATCGTCAAGCACACGTGGCTTGACGATTGCATATAGCATGAAACAGACTGTCGCCTCTAAGTGTTGACTTCTATGTTCACTTTTATATTTATATATATATATATATATATATATATATATATATATATATATTGAACAATAAAAAAAAAATTAAAAAATTAAAATCTTCAGACACACTGGGTTGTAGATTAATATTCTTTCGTTGTTTTTCGGCTGAAATGGCCATCATCGGGAGGAGAAATATTTCTGCTTGCTGCTAGCACTAAACTACAGAAATGAATGTCTTGATGGAGAAAATGAACTTTTGTCTGTATATATATATATATATATATATATATATATATATATATATATATATATATATATGAACTTTTGTCTATATATATATATATATATATATATGAACTTTTGTCTATATATATATATATATATATATATATATATATATATGTGTGTGTGTGTGTGTGTGTGAGTATATATATATATATATATATATATATATATATATATATATATATATATATATATATATATATAGTTTATGAAAAACGAGGTAATCCGTATGTGTAAACCCAAGGGGAATAAAATCCAGAGAGTTCAATGTAAATCCACACCAATATATATATATATATATATATATATATATATATATATAATATATATGAGATAATAGGATTACCTTGTGAATATGTGTGTGTGTTTGTGTTTGTGTGTGTTTGTGTGAATGAATGAATATAAGATACCGTACACTGAGAGCTGTTTTCAATAAAATAGTACTCGATGTAATATAGCAATGCTATAAAGCATATTGAATAAATATACATATTATACCACAGCGGAAGCGCGGCTTGGAGCTTCATGCGCACATACACAATCTTCATGTGCTGAGTAGTGACTCCCTGTTGCATAATTTAAATATCTGGTTACCGCATTGCTGGCCCGGTTCATATATTATACAGGAATCATTTCAAATTGACGGGATTTATATTTTTGTGTGTATTTCAAAATAGACAGTATATATATTTTAAATAAACGGGGATTAATGTTTTTTTTTCTTTAAAAATGAACCAAAGAAACGAACGTAAAACTATAAAAAAAATTGTTGAATATAACATTACTCGTCAAATTACACGTTTTATATTTTTATTAATCGCCTATATAAATAGACAGTAAACCCAACCCCAAAATTGGAAGCGGAAAGAAAGAGAAAAGCAATAACAACTGCATAATAAAGAGTAATTAGTATTAGTCTATTCTGAAATGAGGAAAAGAATGCAATACAGAAAAATGAAAAATGAAAAGAATTCTATTTTGATCTAAAATTTATATGTACGCTTTCATTTTTCATTTTTCATTTTTCATTCAAAATACTCAAATTTTAGGAATACGTTTTGACAGCGTCGCCCAAGTGACGACAACGTGACCATGTTTAAACGGAACGCTGATCATATAAAACTTTCAGTTATCTGTTTGGATGAGTCTTGTTCTTATGTCCATAGTCTTTGTCATGTTGAATTGATAATGTTAATTATAATTTATGAATATGTCCTGAAGATGGTTTATTAGACCGAAACGTCTGACGTTGATATTATATTAACATTAAAACAGCATAAGTGCATATAAGGATTTTTGTTTGTTTTTTCCGTATATTTTATGTGTGTGTGTGTGTATGTATATATATATATATATATATATATATATATATATATATGTGTGTGTGTGTGTGTGTGTGTGTGTGTTTGTGTCTGTGTGTATATATATGGGCTCGTGACCGAGTGGTTAGAACGTTCGCTTTCTGATCCGGGTTCGAATCTCACCACGGTTGATTTGTAAGGAAGTAGAGGAGGGGGCGATCCCAGTATGTATCATTTAAAGAAAGTGCTAGGAAACCATACCACGGTTTGGCCCAAGCCTTTGAATGAAATTGCCTAGTCGGAAACATTGGCCGCCGTCGATAGCTGTACTAGCATGAAGTAACAAGTCATTGTGTCTGAGGATTTGAGTGTCCTGTCATTGTTCACATTGTTGATCACACTACATAAAACGTTCTCCCCTAGAAACTGTAACTAAGGTCTGCTCAGAATACTTGGTTTCGACGTATGGGGATCTGACAATGTAATTGATTCAGTTATGAAATTCTGTTCGATAATATTAAATGTCACTTAGACCGCTAGTGATTTACAAAGGAGGTCTCTTATTGAGTAAGAGTAACGATTGTGAGATGAGATCACTATTAGATTGTCTGATCTTTTAGATCGTGCTTTTGCTTCTTGAAGACAATTCAGACAAACTGATTGAAAACTAGTGAGTCCACTAAAACACGTTGATTTCCATTGCCATAAGCGAATATGTAGGTTAGGTTGAGCTATTTTCATTGTGTCTTCTTACAAAATATAATGATCGTAACTAAAAAAAGAAAAAAGAAAAAAGAAAAGACTTACTACTAAGAACACAGAGATAAAAAAAATACTCTTAAGCAGTCAAAGAATGATGGCGTTGTCGCTCGTCAACTATTTACAAATTTCATACAATTATTAAAATTTTTGGCACAAGTTAACCCTTCTATACTAAAATATATTCTGGTAGGATTATGCTCAGCCCGCATATGAGAGGAATTTACCCTTCAACAGATATCAATTGATAATTTAAACTTTTACAATATTACGGGCATTATTCATTCATTGACGATTCAAATCCAAGTAACTAATTGGCAACTCTAAGATTCATTACTTCATTTAATGGAGCATTTGATTTAGACTATCACTGAAAGCACCAGCCACAGCAGAATAGTAATAAAAAGTTATTTCGAAGATTGCATTTTTTCCATTCATTCCAGATCTCATTACATTTCTTGTTCTTCTGAACGTTTTTAATACAATCATTTTTTTTTCATTTATTTTTTTTTTTATTTCTTCTTCAAACTGAAAGAAAATCACCAGAGTATATAAAATCAAGCGCGGAAAGAAACCATCAAAGTATATATAATAAATAAATATCAAAACTTGTTTCAGGCATACGATAAGAAATTTCTCGTGAATTCAAACGAAAAAGATGAATGAAATAGTCACAAATAGGATTTGATTTTGACAATGTCGGAAAGCCAAAGGAAGTAAGTCAGGAGTAAACCAGCAATTGTCAGTTGCAGACCCATAAGGTAACGGTTTATAATTGCAGGACACTCGATTGTTGCTGAATAAATCACATCGAATAACCAAGAACCTCAAGCGCACAAAATATTGAAGCAATAGTAAATGTAGACAAAGAAGTGCACACATGTAAAGCTGCATAAGAAATTGTTAACAAAACAAAAATCAATAGTCTCTTGGTCCAGTTACCAGTAAATTCCATGGGGAACTTATATATATATATATATATATATATATATATATATATATATATATATATATATATATATATATTATAGAAAGAAGGCAGCAGATGTTGTTTGTTTAAGACTTTCATTTATTTAATTATTTTTTCGGACAGTGCCGTATCCTGAACGCTTTTGGCTTTCCGAAACCATTGAAAAGAGATTTTACTCGTGTCATGATAGAAATGTGTCTATTTGTATGTATTTTTTTTCTTTCATGATTTTTGTGCGTCTTTTCTTCTTTATTTGTTTTCCTTTTTTTTTCTAGTATCGCATCTTTATGTGTCCGTTTATGGTTACGCTTGAGTGGTGAAATATATATATATATATATATATATATATATATATATATATATATATATATATATATATATATATATATATTAGAGGTAACCGATCCGTTGGTATATAATCCGGGTAGATACTAGTAATATTAATTATTAAAACTGATCCACAGAGAGATCCATGTTTTTTTTTTTATTTTAACGGAGCATATGTATTTTATACACCAAATACCAAAATTTACCTCAACATAGAGATATTCTATTTCAAGTCGTTCTGTGCCCGGCTATCATCAGTCCCTACGTTTTAGGGATGGATGATAGATGCGCAAAGAACGGCGTGAAATAGATTATCTCTGAGCTGCGGTATTTTTTTGTTTATATATATATATATATATATATATATATATATATATATATATATATATATATATATATATATATATATATATGTGTGTGTGTATAAGTCTGTGTTTGTGTGTGTGTGAGATCGGGTGTGAGTGAGTGTGGGTGTCTGTGTGTGAGTGTGAATGTGTTTGGGTGACTGTGCCTGTGTGTCTGCGTGGGTGTCTGTGTGGGTGTGAGTGTGTGTCTGTGGATAGATAGATAGATAGATAGATAGATAGATAGATAGATAGATAGATAGATAGATAGATGTATAAAAAGATTATTTATCAAGGCAAATACAACGATTTTAACACCACATCCAAAACTATTATGAATATGTTCTGAAGCAAGTGCATATAATATCCTTACAATACATTGTTGAAACTTGCAGAAATTTAAACAAAAATTGTATCTATGAAAACAAAAGTGACCTTATGCTGAGGTTAGATTTAGAAATACATGGAACCACAAATTTAATCCAAGAATTCCACGCTTATTGCACGAGAAATTAACTTACTTAGAAGGAAAATTTCGAGAAAACCCAATCAAACCTTATCAAAAATATCAATTCGCACCAAGGATTTTCCCAATATCTTCTTTCCTGAAATAATTACTACTTTCCAAACCCAAGATACATGGCTACAAAAATGTTAAATATTGAAAGAAATTTATTCTAAATATATAACACATCAATTAATGTCAATCCCAAATAATTTAAATGCTAATTTGGATCAAAAATTTAAAAAGTATACCTTGTTTTCGTTTATAACATTATTGAATTGTGTCACAACATCTCTTCCAAAGGTTGCCTGTTTTTCCAGTTAGCCGTTTGCATATTTATGATCATTACTAAATAGAAAAAAAATGAAAAACAAAATGGTGGTGCTTGTGTGTAAATACTTGTTATAAAATAAAATCATTGCATATGCCTTGATAAAGACGATTGGCGGACAAAACGCGTCGGCTAAGATAAGTTTTCATTTTGTTTTTATACATATTATTCCTTTACAGATATACCCTATCTGAAATCTTTACACACACACACGCACACACACGCACACACACACACATATGTATATATATATATATATATATATATATATATATATATATATATATATATATATATATATTCATGAATTATTCATACATAAAACAAATACAAAGGTTAATGATTTAAATGGCGAGAAATCCATCTTCGCGAACAATTCAAATAATATACAAAAACCCCGAACCTGTTTATGAATGAAAAGATCCTGTTTTATAAATTTCAGTTGCATTAGGTCTTTTTATTTTACAAGCTTTCGTCTGTTCCTACAGACATCCTCAGGTATGAAATAGATTCTGTTCTTTTTTTTCCTCTCAGTAATATATATATATATATATATATATATATATATATATATATATATATATATATATATATATATATACTGTATTTACGCAGCAATCCTTTCATGCAAGTTTCATTGACTTTGACAGAGAACGTGCTTTGATTAAGCTTTTATAAATTATCTTATGTGATATGTACTTTTTTTTCTTTTTGGTAGATAAATTATAGAATTATTATATCATAAATTTATTATGTTGATAGGACAAATATGATAGCATCGTCTACATGTCAAAAAGCCTAAAATTAATGAAAGCCTTATTAATGAAAACAAATAAATAACACTCTGTAATATCATCTATGCAAATGTACACAATATCATGATCGTCATTTGAAAATGAAATATTATATAAATACATACAACAATCTATTTCTTGTCAATAGTTAATATATTTCAAACTTGAAAATATCTAAATGTATAGCCGAAAGCGAAATGGGAAAAAAATCAACAATAGGGCATTTTTTATATATTTTATTTACCGATAAAAAATAAGATCACATGAGGAATTTATAAAAAACTTAATCAAAGCACTGACTGTCATTTTCAATGTCATATATATATATATATATATATATATATATATATATATATATATATATATATATATATATTTCTTAAACTAAATTTTATTAGTGTTATAATATTTTAATGTGGTTCAGGATTATATATTTCGGGCTTTTATTTTTTATTTTTATTGTGTTCATATGTGATATCATATATATCATATATAATATCATATATAATTTACCATCCTGGTTATTACGTTAGACTGCATCGAACAGCACGGCATCTGATCAGGAGGTTGTGAGGAGCAAAGAACGACATCTTAATTCCTGCTTTTCCCAGGTCCACCGTGACCGGGAGTGGTAGTACCTGTTAGGGTCCCAGCTATGTGCAAATAGTTAACTCCCAGTCTATCCCACGTCCTGTGTATGACGATAAATTACATTCGAGTCCCATGGGCATGACGGTAAACTGCATCCGCGTCAATGGGTAAAAGGTTTAACTGCATTCGCGTCAATGGGCACAACAGTAAACTGCATCCGCGTCCATGGATATGACGGGAAAATGTATCAGTTCCATGAGTATGACGGTAAACTGCCTCCGCTTCCATGGGTATAATGGTAAACTGCATTCGCGTCCATGGATATGACGGTAAACAGCATTCGCATCGATGCGTATGATGGTAAATTACATCCGCGTCCATAGGTATGACGGTTAACTATCCGCGTCCATGGGTAGGACGGTAAACTGCATCGGCGTCCATGGGTAGGACGGTAAACTGCATCCACTTCCATGGGTATGTCTATAATCTGCATCTGCATCACTGGATTGTCGGTAAACTGCATCAGCGTCCATAGGAATGACGGTAAACTGCACCCGCGTCCATATGTATGATGGTTAACTGTATTGCCGTCCATGGGTAGGACGGTAAACTGCATCGGCGTCCATGGGTAGGACGGTAAACTGCATCCACTTCCATGGGTATGTCTATAATCTGCATCTGCATCTGCATCACTGGATTGTCGGTAAACTGCATCCGCGTCCATAGGCATGACGGTAAACTGCATCCGCGTCAATGGGTATGACTGTAAACTGCCTCGGCATCCATCTGTATGAAGGTTAAGTGTATCCGCGTCCATGGATATGACGGTAAACAGCATTCGCATCGGTGTGTATGTTCGTAAACTGCATCCGCGTCCATGGGTATTACACTAAACTGCATCTGCGTCCATGGGTATCATGGTAAACTGCATCCGCTTCCATGTGTATGTCTATAATTTGCATCTGCATGCCTGGATTGTCGGTAAACTGCATCCGCCTCCTTCGATATGACGGTAAACTGTATCCGCGTCCATGGATATGATGGAAAACTGCATCCGCGTCCATCGGTATGACTGTAAAACGCGTCGAGCTCCATGTGTCTGACTGTAAACTGCAACCGCAGCCATTTGATATGATGGTAAACTGTATCCGCGTCCATGGGTATGACGGTAAACTGCATCCCCCTCCACGAGTATGAAGGTAAACTGTATCCGGGTCCATGGGTATGATAGTAAACTTCATCTGCGCCCATGGGTATGACGGCGAACTGCATCTCCATCCATGGGTATAATTATAAACTACATCAGGGTCCATTGATATGACGGTAAACTGCATTGGCATCGATGGGTATTTTGGTAAACTGCATCCGCGTCCATAGATATGACGCTAAACTGCATTCCCACCCATGGATATGACGGTAAACTGCACTGCTTCCATGTGTATGTCTGTAATCTGAGTCCGTATCACTGGATTGTCGGTAAACTGCATCCGCGTCTATGGATATGACGGTAAACAACATTCGTATTGATGTGTATGTTGGTATATATACATGGGTATGATGGTAAACTGTATACGCGTCTCAATGGGTATGACGGAAAACTGCATGAGTGTCCATAGTTATGACTGTAAATTGCATCCGTATCCGTCGGTATGACGGTAAACTGCATCGGCGTCCATGTGCCTGACATTAAACTGCACCGCATCCATGGGTATGATGGTATACTGCATCCGTGCCCATAGATATTACGGTAAATTACATCCGCATCGATGGATATAACGGTAAACTGCATTCCCGTCCATGGCTACGACGCTAAACTGCTCCCGCGTCCTAATGCATGACGGTAAACTGCATCCACTTCCATCTGTTTGTCTGTAATCTGCATCCGCATCCTTACATTGTCGGTAAACTATATTAGCGTCCATAGGCATGACGGTAAACTGTATCCGCGTCCATGAGTATGACGGTAAAATGTATCCGCGTCCATGTGTATGACGGTAAACTGCATCCGCGTCTATGGTTATGATGGTAAAAGGCATCCGCGCCCATGGGCATGACGGTAAACTGCATCCGCGTCTATGAATAGGACGGTAAACAGCATTGGTATCGATTGGTATGTTGATAAACTGCAACTGCGTCCATGAATATGACGCTAAGTTGCATCCGCTTCCATATGTATGTCTGTAATCTGCATCCGCATCCCTGGATTGTCGGTAAACTGCATCCGCGTCTATGGTTATGATAGTAAACTTCATCCGCGTCTGTGGGTATGATGGTATACTGCATCCGCGCCCATGGACATGACGCTAAACTACATCAGCATCGATGGGTATAACGGTAAACTGCATCCGCGTCTATGGGTATGATGGCAAACTTCATCCCCGCCATGGGTATGACGGTAAACTGCATACGCTTTCATGAGTATAATGGTAAACTGCATTCGCGTCCATGGGTATGACGGTAAAATGCATCCCCCTCCACTAGTATGAAGGTAAACTGTATCCGCTTCCATGGGTTTGTCTGTAATCTGCATCCGAATCCTTGGATTGTCGGAAAACTGCATGCGCGTCCATAGGCATGACGGAAAACTGTATCCGCTTCCATGAGTGTGACGGTAAAATGTATCCGTGTCTATATGTATGACGATAAACTGCATCCGCGTCTATGGTTATGATGGTAAAAGGCATCCGCACTAATGGGTATATCGGTAAACTGCATCCTTGTCCATGGATATGACGGTAAAATGCTTCCGTGTCGATGGATATGATGTAAACTGCATCCGCGTCCATGCGTATGACGATAACCTCCATCCGCCTCCGGGGCACGGCGATAAACTAGATCTATATACTGGGTATGGCGATAAACTACGTCCAACAGATACGGTTTTCGGTTATACGTTTTTGGGAAAATAGTATTACTCACCATACATTTTCGAAGGACTAATGTCCCCAGCAGTGCGTTTTTTAAAAATAATGTTACCAGCTATACTTTTTGAAAAATAATATTACCAGCTATACTTTTTTGAAAAATAATATTGCCAGCTATACGTTTAAAAAAAAAGAAAATTATTACCAGCTATACGTTTTTTAACAAAACTTTATTCAATGGGGCGTTAACTGGGGTCAAAACACTGTGAAAGTGTAAAAATGTCTTTTAATGCCAGAAACTCTTTGTAAAATTTATTACCATCAATACATTTTTGAAAACCAAATGTTGCCAGCAATGCATTTTTTAATACCGAATATTGCCAGCAATGCGTTTTTGAAAGGAAAAACCTAAACAAACCTTCACAAAGTAAGCCAATGAACCAAACAGGAAAATAATGATCACAAATACACATAAGATACTTCAATGCAACTGTAGAGGAATAAATTTAAAAAATATTACCAGAAATAAATTTTTGAAGGAAAGAATATTATCAGCAATACGTTTTTGAAAATAACTATAACCAGTTATACGTTTTTCGAAAAATACTATTACCAGCTATATATTTTTCGAAAAATAGTATTACCAGCTATATATTTTTCGAAAAATACTATTACCAGCTATATATTTTTCGACAAATACTATTACCAGCTATATATTTTTGAGGAAAGAAGTATTGATAGAAATGGATTTCTAACAAAACAAATATATTATCGGAAAAAAGGTGTCGGCATTAAATGACCTATTGAGGTTGATATGCCGTAAAACAAAAAAAATATATAATTTATTGAGATAAGTACTAAGTTAACCGGATTGACAATGATTGTGTAAACAATGTAATTGTTGATTGAATTGTTATTAGTGAGAAATTTGAAAACGCATGTTGTATTTATGTTGAGGGTTTCTCCCTTTTTGACACAAATGGACTCACCCAGGGTATATATATACATACTCCTTCTAGCGAATACCCGACTGAAGAACGAGAACGACCGACGAACGAGCACGAACGTAACGAGCAAGAGTCACAGTGAGCAAGCACGTAGACTCAGTACGAAGTCATACAGTGATATGTCGATACCAAAGAATATATATATATATATATATATTGCTACTAACCCGTATTCCTGGAACTACTGACCTGCATTACAAGTTTGTATTATTACATTAATACATTTATTTTCCTATATTCCTTCTTGGCTTCGTTATTTATTGGTACCGGATTTAATTCCGGGAATCCACAACAAATTATATTTTCTAAATTCCTCTATATATCATTAAAGGATGAACGAAATTAAATGCCGAAGCAAGAAATGGTCATTTTATAACGTTACCAGTCAATAGATTACAACATTTAATCTTTAACGTGTATCCAAGATAATTTTAAGCGCCGACATATGCTATTCGTTATACCAATTATTAGTGTAAGAGAAAAGCAAAATAAATTTCATAAAAAAAAACTGGAACTGTCAAATTACCTATGAAGTGAATTTTCTCATTTAGGATCTGGGAACAAAAGCAATTAAAAGGTAGTTACATGCTTCTCAAAACCTCCAATCTTCCAACCAGTAGCCTTGCTGTCGGATGAGGTTCATAGTCATATGCCGGACTACAGAGTGTTGGGCTTTATGAAAATAAACAGAACCAGAATTAAGGCGATCTTTGTTTACGATGTTGATTCGAGGCTCCAGTTTTGAGAGACTCTAAAAGCAATGCGATAAAAAGATAAAAAAATGGAATGTTAAGTTTAAGGCACGAAATGATTAGTTGGGAATGATATAGTGTAGTATAATTGGTAAAGCGATGAAGGTAGCCTCAGGTGGTTTACGGATGCGCAGGTGTGCAGAAAAGAAAAACGAATACACAGTAATCAAAACAGAGGGTAGCCATCAGTTGCGAAGAAAGTTTTAAGAAATTGCAAATTGGCAGAACCACTTTTATTTACTTATTTATCTGAAAAGCAATAAGAAAACTAAAGAATCTGGCGGACAAAAATCAACGAACAAAACAAATACGACAAGCAAATTGTAATAAATTTTAAAATGGCGTGTTTGGAAGAGCAAAACACGTGGCAAGAACGATTAGAAATCAATGTATTAATGAAAGCGTACTATGTATTCTTTTAGCCGGGAAATATATATAAAGTAATTATATTTGTCGCCTGTTTAATGATTGAAGCGGCTGTATATTATATAAAATCTATGCGAAAAAAAATCACTTGCTCCTTAATCCATTTTTGTTTATCAATGAAATGACGGAGTGTCATATTTTAAGCCCTGATTTTGAACCTATTTCTAGTAATGCAATCGTTTTGACTCTTTTCCTACGTTCAGAACTGATACGTCCTGGGTATGACAATAAACTACATCCGCGTCCTGCGTATGACGATAAACTACGTCCGCGTCCTGGGTATGACGATAAACTACGTCCAACAACAAGGCTTCAGATAATGTTTTCGGAAAAATAATGTTGCCAGCTATACGTTTTTTTGTTTTTTTTAAATAATGTTCCCAGCTATTCGTTTTTGAAAGAGTAATGTTTCCAGCTATGCGATTTTGAAACAACAATGATGCCAACTATATGTTTTTGAACAGATAATGTTGCCAGCTATATGTTTTTTGGGAAAAATAATGTTGCCAGCTATACGTTTTTTGGAAATATAAGGTTGCCAGCTATACGTTTTTTGGAAAAAAAAATGTTGCCAGTTATACGTTTTTTGGAAAAAATAATGTTGCCAGCTATACGTTTTTTGGCAAAAATAATGTTGTCAGGTATTCGTTTTTTGAAACAATCTTGCCAGCTATGCGTTTTTTGAAACAATGTTGCCAGCTATACGTTTTTTGGTAAAAATAATGTTGCCACTATGCTTTTTTGAAACAATAATGTTGCCAGCTATATGTTTTTGAAAAATAATAATATTGCCAGCTATATCTTTAATAGCACTGTATATTTAATATATATATATATATACCTTAATTTGGCATTAAATGACCTACAGTGGTTGATATGCCATAAAACCCAAACAAATATCAAACCATCAGAACTGATTTTCAAATGCGTTTCAATTTAAAATGATAGATGTATGAGCCTGTAATCCTAAATGAAAATAAGACCACCTACCGGCGAAAATCATTCATTCAGGCCTCAGATAATCACACAAACATATACAGACAACATCAATTAATATTTTTCTGCTGATATAACACAAGACTACCCAAACTCCGTGCAAATAAAACCTTTAAGCACCGAACCACCTCACAGTCAACCAAAATTCCAGACAAATTAACCGAAAATAAAAACTGAATATTTTTCTAAAACTACCCTCAAGCATCACAAGACAATCCTTACTTGACAACACAACTGGATTACCAAAATTCTTAATTCCGATTTCTTCACCAACAATATTTGTCGCTACTACTAAGAATGACATCCACTCCTGACATTAACAAATTTAGAACATTCATTGCTTCCTTTTACAAAAGAAAATTTTTACTTTACCAAATGCAACCTTCAATTTCAAAAAAAATTCTCCTATTCGTTTTTATTAGGCGCTCAAAAGAATATTTTGATAAAGGCTTTATACTCGAATTTTCTTTTCACATAAATCTACTTTAAATAAAATATTCTTTTTATACAATTTCACACTGCCAGCGTGCTTAAAAACCATTGATTCTATATTTGTTTGCCATTTCGATTAATTTTAATTACTATTTCTAAGCAATCCCAGTGGTTGATGTTCGAGCCCAGGTAAAAGTGATAAATTTGTTCCTGATTTCTGAGCTTCGAAACACGTCTTTATTTTCTTCCATTTTAAATCGATACAAATGAACCTAAGCTTTGAAAGTATCTATTAATCTTTATAATAGTTGGCATTTTTTCCTGAGTAAATAGTTACATTATTTCCGGAATAACCTTCGACTCATTCCACCTGGCTTTGTCTGCAGCGGAAGCATTGGCATGAGAAAAAAATGGAACTGACAAAACAAATGAAGATGACGTGGTTAAGGTGTGTGGAATATATTTAATTTCCTATGATCTACATCTTTTGATCGTTTCTATCTTTCGGGATGTCATATATCATTCGTGTGATACACAGAATTCGTTCAGAGTATATCACAAGTTAATGGTCGAGATAGACACATATTATCGTAATGTAGTAGTTAGTTTCGTCTCTGGCCGAAGGCAACGTTATCAGTGAAGAGCACCTTAATGCCACTGTTGATGGATTTGATTTGTTCGTCCTCTGGTGTAGCTCTGATGCCAACCGAGTAAGATCTGTTTTTGTAGGGGAAATCAACGTTGGCTTTACAGTGTTTCAGTGGCCGTGTGGGCTATTTTAATTGTTTATAAAATATTCTTTTTATGACACATGTATATTTTGGGTGGGATTTGAGAAGAAGGAGGCACGTTGGAGTAATGGATAGCGGCTAGGATTGAGGAATCGGCGAGCTGAGTTCGAATTCCAATCAAATCCATTACATGCTAATACCCTTGGGAAAGTTAGGAATCCTCTACTTCTCTCCCCACGAGCTAAAAGTAGATGGCAACAGGTCCAACGCAGAAAGAAATGGCAACTTACTGCCTTGTCAGTCATATATCGAAAGATACAGGATCGTCTAAGCGTGTATCAGACATTAATTAACTGACTGATTGCAGAAGTGGCTGCGTAGAGCTGGATGAAATTTAGGTCATATGAAGTTTTGGGTCCCAAAGTGAGTACTTCAGGCTGGGTTAAGAATTAGCGTTCCGAAAGAGTATGACATATAGTAACAGAAATGGTTAATGAGCGGAGCAAATGCCAAATTAATGTAGGATAAATCCAAGTATCTCTCTATATTTCTGAGATGAGGTATTATGTACACTATTTACATTATTTAGACTATTGCCCTCATTTGTGTTTCCACATTTATCAAAACGTTTCAGCTGTTGTACACTCCGGTCTTCTTCGATATTCGACATTCAGTTCGACATTTTAACATCGACCGAAAAGTTGTGAAAAATATGGCAACAAAGATGAGGATACTAGTCAAAATAATGTAAATAATGTACATGAATCCACGTATCTATACAAACGATGTGATAAATAAATAGAAGAAACATTTTTACTTTGTCTATTTAACATTTAAGACAGTAGTGAATTTTACAAAATCTATGATAGTAAGCAATAAAAGCAAATATTCCGAATTTTCGTTGCTGGAAATTTTGCATTATTTGGAATAATGATGCGGTAAATATTTCTACACCTATCATCCAATTTATTTCGAAGTACGTAAACATATAAGCACTATTCACTAGTATTGAAAGCCTTTGTTGATTATGAGATCTAGTTAGGCTTTTCTTGCCTGTCGGTTGTCGAGGCTGCGTAAAAGCCATTATTGTGTACACTTATTTACAAAGAAAGCAAAACCTCCATTATTCTATGAAGAATTGCCGCAATACATCTTCCATTCTGCTGTCATTTTGAACTGTGTCATTTTATTAAATAAAGAGAAAGTAATGCATCAGAAATTGAGTGCTTCAGAAAGACAAAAATCTGTGTGAGTATTTGAATAACGACTATAGGCTGAAACAGATGGAACGAAACGGTTACATGTAAAATTACAAAGCTGTCATCAGCGAATTTAAAAGAGTTTTGAGAAGGTTTAACGTGCCGACTTTCGAGTTAATACTTACAAATCCTCTATCCAATTGTGAATATCAACATTGCCTGGATTCGAACACCGTAGCTTTTGCGTGAAATTTTAATTTTATTATATTGATAATTCTACATGTTAATTCAATCGGAATAGAATTAACATAGAAAAAAAGTTCTCTCCAATTTTCTCATATATTATGAATATATATTATATTTTTTATATTAATTTTCTTATATTGATAATTGTGCATATTAAAGCAGTCGGAATAGGATTAACATATTAGAACAAATGTTCGGTCCCTTTTTATCATGCATATTACAATTGAAAATATTAATGATTATAGAAATATATAATGCTCAATCTAACCTACTTTGATTTCTTCGAACATCATTCCAACTATCAGGAATGTCATAGATGCCACGTAAGTAAAATTGTTTAAGTTTTGATGTAAAATAAGAGAACAACACATATTCAACCACATTTGATCTGAACCTTATGCTATCAAAATAGTTCTGTAAACACTTAAACAATTTAAAAGTGTCAAGTTCGGAAAAATATGGATGAAGAAGCAAGATTTCCCAACTCTAAAGATATATGATGTCAATCGTGGATTATGAGGACGGGCATTATTGCGACGGAATTTTATTCAAACTTTTGAAGAGGTGATTTAATGTCACAATTTTTTTTTATTGCAAAATTCATTTTTTGCAGATAATAATAATTTAGAATTACATATAGGTAGATGTGGATTCATACTTTTCCTAATTGTATTTGCATATAAGTGAATATAACGATCCCAACGGGAATTAGAACTCGGCTATCCAATTAACAATTTCGAGTTGTTATCCGTTACACCACCTTGACGTCAGAGCTTACAGCACGTGGTATTTCAAATCTACTGACTCACCAGGCTCAACGCTGCATAATTTCGGTGATCGTATGGAATTTGAACGTGATGTAAATGACTATATTTCTGAGAAGATGTACTGAGATTTCGCTCACTAGGCCACAGAAATCTCCTGAGCTGACCAAGCATAGAAATGAATACAATATGGGAACCAGTAATAAGGTGTGCCAGAGAACATCAATAATAACAACACAATTTGCAATATGAGCTCTCGTAAAAAACATATAATGATATCAGTAAAAAGTACACTATGAACACTGGTAAAATAGTTGCTTAAGACATTAGGTTTATAATACCCAGAAATTTATACACAGGTGTCCTCGAGGACACATGGAAGAATGGATAAAGACGTTCGTTAGATACCAGTGACAGGACCCAAAGAGTGTGAGTTCAATACCTTTCTAAGGCAGTGGAGACCTTTCAGAGGGAAATTAACAGGAGATAACTGATAACTGACATCCATTAAACATGGCACATGGAACTAGAGCAGTCTACCCCAGTGGGCGAAATAAAGGTTTCAGTTCGACATTTCAACCACTACGGCCGAAACGTAATAAATATGGCGACAAAGATGAGGACAGTCGTCCGAATAATGTAAATAGTGTAGTTGTAAATCTTATTATGGATAATTACTCACTTTCTTTTCACTAAGGATGGGAATTTTCTATTCAAATTTGCTTTCAAACAACAGAATCACTTGCCGTAGAGATCAGCATTGATTGTTTCATTCCTAACTAGAACTTTACAATATGCGTTTTCTTTAATATTTGACATACATTCAACATTACCATTTTTGGATGAAGCTCAACACTCGGTTGATGTGCTGGTCTGTTTCTTCGAGTGGCTCCCTGACGACGGCGCTTAACATTATTGCAAAGGATCCATTTCTCATAACCAGTAGCAAGTCACTCCAAAATAGGTCATTTGATATTGTCCCGTAAGACGATAAACTACATCCAACAGCAAGGCCGCTGGCGGTATTGAGGAGCGTGGATCCACCTCTCAATTGCTCGCATCCCCAGGTCCACCCTGAAACGGGGTAGTAGCACCGGTTAGGGCCCAAGCTAGGCGAGAAACATTAACCCTCCCCAAATGTGGTCAAATCACTATGGAAGTGTGAAAATAGGTTTTAATACCAGCAAAACATTTTTGTAAAAAATATTTCTAGCAATGAATCTTTGAAGAAAATAAAATGTTTCTAGCAATACATTGTTATCAGCAATACATTTTGAAAAAGAAAAATTACCAGAAACTTATTTAAAAAAAAAAAAAAACATATAACCGGCAATATGTTTTTTTTTTGAAAAAAAATATTACCAACAATAAAAATTATGTCGGCATTAAATAACCCATTGGGGTCGATATCACGTAAAGCAAAACAACTGATGTTGTCGTATACGCAATGCCTCGTAATGATTGTTGGCGATTAGTTTAAATTTGCGTAAGAATGTTGTATGTCCGACATTAAATTCCTCACAAGTTCCCAATTTGTAGTGGCGGGATTTGTTGTAAAAGCAGGTTCCAAAGCCTTTGACTGGTGTCCTTTTGGCTGATGTTCTTTTGACTTGGCTCGGGAAAACCACATTCTATAAGTTCTTTCTCCCAATAAATCGACCCCATAAGCTCGCGGCTGCAGTTGATTTGACAACCTTATGATGCTCTTAAATATTCCTAATGTGTTCTATAGTTAAGACTATTGTAGACCAAGTTCTGGAATATATGGTAAATGGTGCTGCCGCCAGAAACCGAGTATGCCAGTATACTAATCACCTAGCGAATCGCCATTGTAAACAGCTGCTCCGGCATATTTGTCCTTGTTCAACACCCACAGAGTACACCTATGGCTTATACTGCAACTAAGCTGAGCTAACCTTAGTTACAACTTCAGAGCCCACTTCTGTTTTATACTCCAAATATTCCGAGCGGACATAACGTGTTATCTTGCGTAATCAGCAGTTTGATCAAAGCTACCACTCTGGGCCACGATTATTTTGTGATGTCATACTAACACAGCCACTGATCCTCTGCCCTAATTCACAAACAAAGCTTGGTTTCCAGGACATTTTCCAAAGTTGCTGCATGCTAGACCATTGATTAATATAATACTATTAATACTAACATTATTTTCGTAGACAATGATTTCTACTAAATCAAACCTATCGGAAATGTAGTACTTCTGGTGGAACATTCTACAATGGGAACACAATCTACTGCACTGAATCTTTGTTGACTAATATACACACACATAGTGTTGCTGTCAGATGGCATTCCACTGTGTAGAAAATAAGAAATGATAAAATATTTTTATAAAATCGTACTTGTCAGTGCAAAGACTTTTAGTTCAGTTAATGTGAGAAAAGAAACTGACAGAATTTACGGTTACATCTAGCCATCTCAACTGTAAATTGATGACATATAGACTTCAGTATAGTGATGCACTTAAATTTTAAAAGTCACAAATGGTAAGAATAGCACGTTCGAACAATTACTAAGAAATTATTTATAGAAATGATTTCAGCCTAAAAGAGGTTAATTTTCCTCTCATCCGACAACAGTAGTCTTTTTGAAAATATTATTACCGACCCTTATATTTCACAGTGAAACATTGTGCCTTGATTTCCACAACACATTCCTTCGCGATCAACCGACTTGCACACTGGTCTTGAATAAATATTCAAATTGTTGCAACAATATTACTGGCACACAATTCTTTGACATAACAATATCTTCAGCCGGTTTTCTTTTGGCTTCATCAAATAATTTCCTGATTAAAGAAACAGCCCTTTGTGTCAGCATTCATGGTTGACTTCATCGCTCTGTACACAATCCAACATTTCCAATTTTCTTTTGATTTACTCCTTTTTGGTTACAGCTTTTCTCCGCTGGAAATTCTGAGTATTTTCTAGTAGTCGTTTTGCTTGTAGAAAGAGAAAACTCCTTCCTTTAAATCGGAAGAAAGTTCTTTCTGTCGAGGCTTTACGGAACTAAAAGTCATAGCACTAGTTTTGCCGCCGTCGTTCGGATACAAGTTAAATTTGATAAAGAGTATTTATGAAACTGTTTATTTGGCTTAAAATTATTTTATGAGTTTATTTTTAGGTTTATATATAAAACAATGTGAAATTTATGAATCATGCTTAGTGGGTTGGTGATAATTAAAACAATAAATTATTAAATATAATAATTATGGTTTAAAATTGCATGATTATTA
>OZ010579.1:124232283-124257283 GCA_963932145.1 Acanthosepion lycidas
CAACATCCTTGGACCATAGCTAACTTTAAGTGAATGGATGTCAAAAAGAAAACGCTTCTCACTCGCCCCCGTATGCATCAACCTGAGTGTAAAGATTTATATTCCCAGATCCGGAGATTAGTTCAATTAGAACTGTCTGACAAAAACCACAACAATCGGCCTTCAAATTTACCTGAAAATTATAGAAAACTGTACAATGGTATGTGCCAAAAAACATGAAAGAAATAAGAAAATTTATTCAGTAATAAAGGAAGCCACAAATACAGAAGGGAATTTCACGAGAGTGAAGTGGTAAAAATAAACCATAATACACCTACTACTTTGACAGAAATCCTAAAAAAGGAAACAGATGTAAATGCGATGTACCAAATGCAGAAAATGATGGCAAGACAAGCCTCTTCATGGTCAATACTCTGCCCGTACCAAACAGATATGATGTAGACAAACACTGGTCCAATCATTGATAACGTAGTGCAAGTTTAAAAGCAGAAACGGAAGGTTTTATTCTTGCTACCAAGCACCACTGATTGCTAACTAGAAATTACCAAGTACATATACTGAAAAATTGCGTTAGACCCAAATGCAGATTATGCGAATGAATATAACAGAAAAAAAAAATGACCATTTTGTATGAGGTTTCAAAACATTAACACGGACTGAATATAAAACTCAACATGATATATTAGGCCAATATTTCCACTGGAAGATACAGTAGCGGCCATAATTTAAGGAATGAAAACAAGAAAGACATAAATATGTGTATTAATTAAAAAGTAATGCATGATTAGCAATTAAATTTTTACCAAATAAAGATTAGGGTGTAATGCATAAATATTATACAAAGTTACAAAAATTTATATAATAGTTTTTGGGGTTTTTTTAAATAAAGATTAAATGGAACAAAGGAAATAAGCTACAAACTGCAAGAAACTGGTATAAACATCACGTAGACCCGCCCTAATGAGATATCACTAACGATTTTATGGTCTTTACAATACCCACAGACAAAAAAATCAAAATTGATCCCCTAGATATCGTAAACAAGGACCCCAAAAAGAGAATATGCTTTCTTATTGTCATAGCAATCCCTCCAAATTGCAATTGATCTTTGAAGTTCTTAATAGATCAAAATACAAGGATCTTGAAGTGAAAATCTAAAAATATGGCGTACAAGGAGAACAATAATTCTATTTGTAGGAAGAACTCTTGGATTGATTGGAAAATTTTCCGATAGATTTATTGTAACGATTTCTGGTAGCCCATTCCTTAAAGAAATAATAAAACGTACTCATAACTACATAAATACAGCTCACACATTCAATATTTCTAGAATTTAATAAAACATTAAACTACAGTCTATATTTTCTTAATTTGTAAGATTAAAGATTACTTCAGAATTCTAGAAAAAAAAGGCGCTCATATCATTTTCTTAAATTATATTTTACAGATAAAATATCCATAGAACAACATTAAACCTATCATCAGACGTCGGAAATATAGATTTCTGCGATATTTTAAACTTAAAGAAAATGATATTTGTTTGAAATTAGATTAATTATACTTTAAAACAGTTGTATTCCATAAATAAAGTCTCAGAAAACTATATTTTATTTTTAGAAGATTTTTTTTAGAAACATAATTATATTGCCATGAAGGGGACTAAAAAAGGGCGCTAATAAGCTTTTTTAGAAACACACAACTACTTCCAATTAGATTTTAAATGAATTTTTCAAATGTAAGTTATTTTGCTTATAAATAATATTTCATTTAATCTATTCGGTTGAAATGAAAAATACAATAAAAGCTTCAATATATTTTTCATTTTTAAAAATTCATTGTAAAGCTTAGGTGTTCTCTTTCTGTTTTTAAGTAGCTATTATATATATATATATATGAAGAAATATAGTCTTAGGATGTGCTATATTTACGGGATAAAGTGCTCAAAATCAGAGATAGAGCGTGTGTAAATATAAAAGTGAACATAGAAGTCAACACTTGGCCTGAAGATTGCATATAGCATGAAACAGACTGTCGCCTCTAAGTGTTGACTTCTATGTTCACTTTATATATATATATATATATATATATATATATATATATATATATATATATATATATATATTCCCTTATTAAAAAAGAGCTTAGCATGATGAAAAGACGCCAAACTTGATGAAAGCAAAATTTTGTCATCTAAATGTTTATGTTATTATTAAGAGGAAAGATCAAAATTTATTTTAAATATTTTTAAAAATGTTTCCTTTTTTTAGAAGAATCTGAATTTTCATTTAGAAATCCTTGTTTCTTTTTGTATCACCGGAACTAGTAAAATAACATATACAATTTTTAGCACTTTTTTATGATATACATTAATTTGGAAAATCTTGTAAAAATAAAAATAATTATCGGATGTTAAGAAAGCTTTCAGAAAATATTCACAGATTATCAAAATTATTATAAACTAGCAACATACCCCGGTGTCGCCCGTGCTTGATTCAAAAATCGTACGACTCATACAGCAATTGCTATCACTTGACTTAAAATATTTTTGCTCTCCTTTGCCTTTAAAGGAGTGCCCTTGCCGTGCTGATGTTGCTACATGCCTTACTTCTTGCCTATCTCACACTGCGATTTTTTTCTAAGCTCTATACTAAACATTATATCTGTTACGAAAAAAGAACTAAACAAAATGAACACAAAACGATCAGCTTTAAAAAAGGACTCATAACTAGAAAAACCGAATGAAAAAAGAATGTTAACAACAAATACTTTTTCAGATCTAACCCACTTCTGAGGAATCAGAATCAATGTTGAGTTTAAGCAAGCGAATGAGCCAATTGTAGTAAAGTGCCATGCAGATTTAAATTTTTCCAATTTGTGACGAATGCAGCTAAAGCTATCGATTTTTTTGTAGGTAGCATGCTAGTTAACATTCGTGTCTGTCAGCTGTTGGCTCTCACGCTGGCAAATAGAATCTTCCTGCCTATTCGTGGCAGCCAGCTATAGGATCTCACTCTGGCCAGTAGAATAGATAGAGATATATTTTCTTTTATTAAAGTCATGGCAGCAATATTTTTTTTTACATTTATTACCCCCCCATAACTAATTTTATGAAAACTCTAGAAATTCGATCGAGCTCACTTATAGTAATTACAATATTTAAATACACAAGGCTTTGAGGAATGCAAATGATGCTTTTTTTTGTTTTTAATTAGCCCCCCACCCTAGCTGAAAATCTGCTCTGAATTGTAACATACAAAACTAAATAAAACAAGTATATTATTTAATGTCAAATGCTTTTATTTGCTTTTAGTTTTTTTCATCAATATGGACAGTATTTTCTGAAATCAAAAAACTTATTTCGATGAAAAATTAATTTTAAATACAATTATATGTTACTTTTTAATTATAATAGATTTTAACATTTAAGTTGTTAAAATATTATAAAATTAGTTAAAAGACGCATCCACATTCGTAAGAGACCTTATGAGATAGATCTTTTTAGCGCGAAGTAAATTGTATTGTTTTGACTAAGCAGAAGCCCCGCAGTAATTAAGAAATGTAATTTTGTTTGTATAATCGGGCTCAAATTATAAAGTACGGAAGACCAACCAGAATACAATTAAGTTGCGTTATTTGAGTTTAGCATTGTTCTCCGCTGTTAAGGCCTTTACTTTTGCAAAACACATATGGAGAAGCTTATTTGATTCGTTCAGTTTCAACCGAGGATGCCTAAAAGTATCCGTATTATCTTATGAAATAATTATGATCAGTTATGCATTTTTTCCATAAATAAAATATCAAAATTAATAATAAAATGAATGGAAATCTACATGACACAGTAAAATGTAGTAAATGTACATAAAATTATAGTATTCTATGTACACTTCTTATAAAATTTCATAAGAAATGAATTAATTAGATACCTTTCTTATGAAATTTAATATAACTCTTAACAGACTTATTTTAATTTCTTTATAATATATTTACCATAAAGCATCGTAAACGTAAAGTTAAGTACAAAAAAAAATAAAGCTCTAAAAGTTTTCCTTAAAACTAACGAGGTTAATAATTTGTTCACTTAAATGAAAATAATTTCACTTTTCTCCTTCCTTAGAACGAATTATCCTCACGGAATCCGTCAATATGTCATTCATCACCTGTCAAGTGACACAAAAGTTTATGACCTGCTTTGTTTTATTTTCAAATTACATTTTTTCGGCGCAAAAGCTAAGTCACGCTTGGTTCAAAATACTTTAAATAAACATTATAATTTCTGATTTTCTTAGAATTGGTTTTGAAAAAATAATAATTGATATCTAAAAGAATTTCAAACTGAGATTTTCATTCTTTTATAAAATGGAAAAACTTGGTTGCCATCTGTCAATTTTGCTGACTCAAAAAAAGCAAAATTTTTAACGAAAATTTCGGATGTGCTAGAAATAATTAATAAATGTAAAAAATTCCCCCCCAAAAAACTTTGAGCTTTCCGCTGAGTAATAAATATTTAGACGATATAATTTTGTTTTGCTCAAGTTTGGCGTCTTTTTCATCATGCTATGCTCATTTTTAGCGATCTCGTGGAGGTACCTACGTAAATTGGAAAAAATACATTGTAATCGGCGGCATAGTCGGTAAATTGCTGTTTAATGGAGAAGACCTGCACCGCTCGAATGGTGCTTATAACACGACTCTGACTACTAAAACGCAAATAGGCAGGCATCTATTGCGTAATACGCGTTTCCAGTCTTTGATTGCTACGTCCTATATACACCGCATCACAACAGCATTTAAATTTATATATTACTGAACTAGGGGCACCTCGAGGTGGTATAATGGATTGCAAGCTTGGCTCGCTAGAACAATTACGGCTGGGTAGTGAGTTCGATCCTCACTGGGTTCCCCCTAATTTTGGCCTTGTGCCACATCTAAGCTACGCTTGGAAAATCACTATAAATTACTGAACTATTCTGGAAATACTCAACTGATTCTTGCTGTAGGATGAAACGCGGATCTCGTTTGGAAAACTGTACGCAACTTGCCAGGGTTGAAGCACGAAGCAACAGAAGCCCAAATTCTGTCAGCAAGCAAATGGTACTTCCTGCCTAACCATGGAGACTTTAGGTAAATTGGGCACCGGTCGGCTAATAATAACCAAATTCCATTCCATTTAAGTGTGTTTTGGTCTTCTTTGGGTACAAGTATTTGTTCATATATATATATATATATATATATATATATATATATATATATATATATATATATATATATATATATATATATATATATATATATATATACTCTTAAGGTGTGTTATATTCATTGGATAAAGTGCTCAATATCAGAGATAGGGAGCGTGTAAATATAAAAGTGAACATTGAAGTCAACACTTAGAGGCGACAGGCTGTTTCATGGTCTGACGATTGCGTCTAGCATGAAACAGCCTGTCGCCTCTGAGTGGTGACTTCAATGTTCACTTTTATATTCATGTTCACATTTATATTCATATATATATATATATATATATATATATATATATATATATATATATATATATATATATATATATATATATATATATATATTCAGGGTGACTAAAATGAATATACTCACTGTTTAAATGAGAACAAATGTAGCATTTATTGAATTCCGAACAAGGTTAATGGTTAGAATTAAAATATGTTCATATCTATTGACTTACAAGGAAAATTAGCGATTCCATTCACATATTAAATAATATTAAATTCCTGTTTATTAATATTAAAACTGGCGAAGACATATAACATTTATTACATTTTTGAAAGACAATCTATATATATATATATATATATATATATATATATATATATATATATATATATATATATAGAGAGAGAGAGAGAGAGAGAGAGAGATAGATAGATAGATAGACACATTTTAAAATTGTTAATTTTTTGCCTGTGTTGACTTCTTTCGAACTAGTTAAGTTTAGAAACTCTCAACATGTTTATTTTCTGAAGACAAAATGAAGTAAATGGAAAGGGAAATTTGTTTCACGAGACTTGCACTTGGTGCGGCGTTGTGGCAATTTTTGTGCAGATGATCAGCGTGTGAAAACTCAATCACTGGCGTCTTGAATTGGTCATATAACCTCCTTTAACAGTTACTCTGTCTATTTATCAAATACTTGCGTGTAAATCTTTCCTCTTATAGCTAGGCTTGGAAAACTTTAAATTTTTGTCATCACTGATTCATTGTTTACTGTCATATGCACACACGCCTTTAAATGCACATAAATGAAAAATCACTTTTGTTCT
Organism: Acanthosepion lycidas; assembly: GCA_963932145.1. NCBI lineage: Eukaryota > Metazoa > Mollusca > Cephalopoda > Sepiida > Sepiidae > Acanthosepion > Acanthosepion lycidas. The sequence goes on from OZ010579.1 coordinate 124,238,577, forward strand.
TGTGAATGGTTTCGTGCTAACGGCTGATAACACCATTTTACGAAATCCTCTAAGGAATTAGCCAACAGAAAGAGGAAAGCTCAAAGCAAATACTCACTTAAGGCTTGATCGAAAGACAAAAACAGTCACGTCATCTTCGGCAAATGAAGCTAATAGGCTGTAATAATATGGTGCGTAGGCAATACACGTACTAAAAGAAAGGACGAAGTGAAAATACATTGGGCTCTTTGAGATTGAATCATGAAAATAGCGGATGTAAAGTTTCAGAATCTTGACGGAAACGTGATATAAGACATTCATTGGAAAATTTCAGGAACAAAGGAAGCGCCGAGAGTAATTTTCACAAATACATGTATAGTAAACTTCATCCTTCTTATATTTCTAAATGCATCTACTCTCTGGTTATAACAATAATTCTGTCTGATTTGCGAGGTGAAAATGTCGAACAAAATTTATTAAAGTATTTCATGTTTACGTTGCTTAGTGATGCTATTATGAGTCATTTATATAATTTTTTCTTTCGGATATTTTACTCTATATGGTTCGGAAAGGTATAATGCGATGAACGACAACCAGTCCAGTGCACTTATGTAACCAATTCATTGAATGAAAATATTTGGAGAAAGATGTTCAAAGCAAGGTGTTTTAGTTTTAGGTAGATATGAAGGTATGAAGAGGCATATGTGTGTGTGTGTGTGTATTGAAGTTTATTCCAGATATACATCGAAACATTTCGAGTTTCTGCACACACATGCATACGACTATACTAATAAACTTAAGGTATGCTATATTAATGGGATAACGTACTCAATATCAGAGATAGAGCGTGTGTAATATATAATTGAACATTGAAGTCAACACTCAGAGTCGACTGTTTCATGCTAGACGCCATCGTCATGCCACGAGGTTTGCGTCTAGCATGAAGCAGTCTGTCACCTCTTAGTGTTTGCTTTCAATGTTCACTTTCATATATATATATATATATATATATATATATATATATATATATATATATATCAATGATAAAATATAGTTTTAAGCTATGCTATCTTTATGGGTTAAGATGCTGGATATTTTGGATAGAGCTTATGTGTATATATAATTAGTTCAATAATCATGGAGAGGCTACAGTCGGTTCCATGCTCTGTGTTTGTCTGTGTGTGTGCGCATGACTGTCTCTGTGTGTGTGTGCGCGCGCACATGAGTGTGTGTGTGTGTGTGTGTGTGTGTGTGTGTGCAAAATAATGGTTGGATCCTATCGATATATAATGACTGCTAAAAGATACCGTCCCCAAATTCATAGAAAAATCATACATATTCGTAATGAGATTTCTTCTTAACTTATAAGATATATCCATTCACGGTCTTATCCACCATATTTTTGTTCTTGTCTGGAAGTCCTTTTGACTATATGCCTTTTGCCTTATTAACTTTGTTTTGCCTAGATATGTCTTTTAATTGAATTTTGTTTGTTTTTTTACTATTATATTTCCTAGTGCATTTCCCTTGATGTGTTATAATTTTTTGGACAATTTGTCAATTTCTTTTTTGGGGCATTTCTGTCAATAACACTTAACTAACACAGTTAGTCTAAATAATAGAACAAATTCAAATAGGTTTACGTCATTCGAACGGCTATTTCAAAATATCGTCATTTGAAATGCTTTCTGCTGTGACACTATTTACGTCACTAGAAAGAAAGAAGAAAAAAAAGAAAGGCGAGAATTAAATTTAGGTGATAAGAAGCTATGCCGAAAAGGACACTAAGCGGTGTTATTTTTCTGACAGGGAAAGTGGTAAGATTTCCATTGTCGAGAAGGTGAAACACAGAATTTAATCTGATTTATGTTACGGGGCGGAGAGTAAGATATGTCCAATCTGCCCATTGCAATGGTAAAGGGAATTTTCAAGTTGGACAAGTTACCTCCCGCAGAATTCTAAAGAGATAAAAATAAAAATTAATTAAGTACGCACTGTCCGAGAAAAACAAAAGTGTCCGCTGACCACCATGAAGAAAAGGTTAAGCCTTTGTCTATATGCAGAATATCATTGAGAGGAGCATCTGTTTATCGTTAGGGTTGGCTATGATAGCGAAACTATTTTATCGGATCAGTAATTGGCACCAAGAATGTAAATACGTCCAAATGGCCACCCACTTGATGCTGGCAAAAATCTGATTGACGAATTCTAGGTGATTCGGTTAAGATAAGAGTCTAGGGTGTGAGGTCTCCTCGAAGAAAGGAAAGAAAAGAAAAAAAAAAGAAGGAAGATAATTTTTTTCTTTGAGCAAGATTTTTTACACCGAGGCTAGTCTGGTCACACCCACGCCGCTGAGCGCCCATTATCTGGATGGTGGCATGAGCGTTAGGTGGAGGTAATCATGTGAAGAAGGAGGGGTGGCATGTTGCTCCCCCTGATGGGATAGGTGTGAGATGCCACTGTGAGAGAGATGGGAAACCCGTTGACACCCTCTGAGGACATGGTGAGATACCAATATGAGAACAGAAGAAGGTGGGAAGACGAAATACTTCCAAAAATGGAAAATAATAAAATTTTCTGACCGAAAACAAAGAAGTCGATTGTGGGTTTAGAATTAGGAACCTCAAACACCGACAAGCCCACCCCGGTTTTGGTCGACGTCCATATAAGCAGAGTCACAGCGAGTGAAAAGCAGTTGGAGTTGGATACAGACAGGCAAGCAGTTGCAGTGAGCTGAGAGCTCTGAAGACCCACCTCGCAGAAGCTGACTAAGATTCGCGCATTATCGACCTCAACTTCTAATCAAGAACAATTTATTTTTGAAGAACGACTTAGACTCACACCACCGAAACAAGTTTTACGAATATCGCCTGAATATACACCAAGAACCAGTTTCTTAAAGAACAAACAACTTAGGATGTTTAGACTCGCCTAACAAACGCAAAGTGTCACGAATCCATATAGCGGGTTGGGAAGAAGATGCAGTCCTGTATTCAGAAACCATATATAAAATATTGTTATCCTTTGTTACCACATTTGAACTTTTCGAGTTATTATTTTATTTTATTTTACATATACTAGTGCGATATCACCCTTGTTCGAACTCGACTTGAATTACGGTCCGGCGACTGATTTATTTCGTCTGTCTAAGATCAAATCACAACGTGGGTAGGTTAGACTGGAAATCAAAACAGTTACTTCGGTAACCAGACATTGGAGGCGAACTGGGAACGACAAAGCTGATACCGAATCTAACCAGATTCCCATCTGAATCAGCAAAAGGTTAGAACGTCACATTTGGTGCCGCGACCAATACCAAGACAGTTGGTCGTCACAGGACATGATAGCACGACGGACGCAGCCAGGCAGACGTCACATTTGGTGCAGCGACACCGGGGGGATGTCACACTGCTAGTAAATCTAGTTCATCATCAAGTTATCTGAAGATTATTTTTAATTATATAAAGCGCTGAATAAACCACCAACATCAAATTTATCAAATTGATTTTATTATTGGCTAATGATGTGATGTAAATAATCCATATAAGATTACTTATATAACCTTATTCTATTAATGCGAAGACATATGATTATATATATATATATATATATATATATATATATATAGAGAGAGAGAGAGAGAGAGAGAGACGTATGTGTGTGTGCGTGTGGGGGTGTAAATCGGTCTAATAGATCTGCTTAGGTATCATGGGGCATTACCTCCCCACAAGAAGGAAAACAAGAGCTTTCTAATAAAATTGAGGAAGCCGGATGTGAAGGGAGAGAGAGCCGGTAAATGACAATCGAGTAGAGTTGTGAGGCGCATACTTCCACCTTCCATTAAAGGAAAGATTCCTCTAGAACCACAAACGAAATGCGACCTCGGCGTTATCCCACGGTTCTCTCTAATTAATTTCCAGGAGTAGATCGGGACTGAGCCAGATGTCGAGTATCTTGACTGGCCGGTCCATCCAGAGGAAAGTTCCGAGAAGAGAAACTCACTTTCACGTGCCCAAATTATCGAGGTTGATCTTTGTCCTTTGTCACCGTCTCGTACGCTATGATTTTTTTTTTTTACTAATTTCGTCAATCTCGGCTCTGCTCCACACAAGAACCGAAACGTTATCTACAAAGGTGGACTACCTGGCTGAGCGAGTAGCACCAGGTAAAGAAATTCCGCAGAGTAGAGGATTGGTTTTAAGTTCAGAAAGAAAGGCTCTAACGCAAGAACGTACAGCAATGACGAAAGCGGACAACCTTGTCGAATGGAGCGAGACAATACGAAAGACTCAGATCCAACCCCATTCACTCCCACTAGCGCATTGGGAGACGTATACGGGAGTTGGATCTAGTTGTGAAAGTACAGCCCGAAACCTGACCCGACAGCATCCAGAAATCGATTCTCACCCTATCGAATATAATGGATTGATGTAAATGGATCAGCGAGGCTTCACTCTCGCCTTGTTTAATGATCAACAGTACCATAAGAAGTTTGTTCTGAATAGCCCTGCCCTTCTCAGCACATGTTCGGATACAATCAGACAAGCGAGGTCAGCCTGCAAACGGCTGTCTAAGATGTTGGCTAAAAGCTTTAAATCTGTGTTTAGAATCGTTAAAAGCTGACAGTTACCTATCCCATCCCTACTGTTTTTGTCCTTGCGAATAGCTGTCTATTGTGGCAGGAGCTGTCGCGTTAGTATAACTGAAAATACTGGTTCCTGTAGGCTATCGCGGCAAAGTAGATTTAGGTTTCACCTTGTATTTCCGAGAAGGAATGAGAGAATCCACAATGGTTTTGACCGAAGAGGAAACATATGTGGCACAATTCTCGTTTTGAAAATTGAGAATATTATTCCAGGAGTAGCCTCAAACAAAATCACGGAGTGAGGCTCAATGAACATATTGGTAACGGAATGAACACTTATGAATATGAGATTCCTTATAAACAAATTATTGGAATGAAATATCAGTGAATACTACAGAGGGAATTGAATTTCGAAAAGGGCAAAGTTTGAGATGAGTGACGAGGGGAGGGGAGAAATAAATCAAGTAGATAAGACTGTTGCTTGGTATGCTAGAGAAACGGGTAGAAAAATTTAAGTGGGATATTTCGCAATGAAAAATTTTAATGTCTGAATACTGGCCAGATCAGTGACAATAGAATATTTAAGACATGTTTCGTCGCACCCATTAAAATCTCCGAAGACAAAGATGTTCGCAGATAGATAGAGGGAGAGAGAGAGAGCCGTTTTCATAGATTATGTCTAATATACTCCATTCCTGAGAAGAGGGGGAGCAAAGAGAGGGGAGCGAAGAGAGATGAGCGAAGAGAGGGGAGCCGATAAAGGAAAAAGTGATAGCTAACAGGGTGCGAAAGCACATGTAGGAGTTGTCAGGGGACTCAGGAGATAAATCCCTTGCGATCGCAAGATTATCCCGGATGAAAACACCAAGGCCTTGAACAGAAACATTGTCCAAATCGTGTAAGAGCATAATATTCAATACCCAATTACGTTTAATATCTAAAAACCAGTAAACTAATTGTTTTTGTTTTCTCCGGATTTTCAGAGAAGATATTTAGCCATCTTGACACCATTTATTTCGTAAGAATTACGAAAAAAACATTTGAGTTATTCCGCTAAAAAGAGAACAGGAGGAAATCGTTTTTTGTCAGCCCCATTGTCTTCTGAACTGAGCAATGATGAGAGAGGAAAATGATAATTCAGGCCTTCAGTAATGGTACCAAAATCCATACGCTAGCTCCGTTATTAAGGTCCATTCAAGAAACATCCAGAGAACGGTGAATAAGTTTTTAAAAATGGCACCAGTAGAGACGAAAACTGGACCAGGAGGTCACAACAGGAAGAGGGATTATTATTTCAACTTAGAGCTATGGAGATCCCTTAGAAAAGCGCCAACTCGATCCATAAGACGTTTGCAACAGGAAAGAAGAGTTTCAGCTATGAAAGTTCAAAGAGCAGTGAAAAAAAGACTTGAAAATCCAATCGTTACTCCAGGACAGAAAGTTAGAATGTTAGAGAAGGCGAAGATCATCTTGAATAAGTAGGAGAATTATCCTGAAATAATAGATATATTTTTGAACTGAATTTCAATTCTTCATGTGCTTCCGAACCTTAGCTATGATTAATTAATGATTAAAATGTCATGTTTATGATCGAATTAACCGCGATACTTTTGTTAAGGTTAGAGAGCAATAATACATTCTTATTGCTCAAAGTAGAGTCTAATGGTATTATAAAGCCTTTAATCATTTCTGTTATACAACAGTTCAAATCTTAATCTAACAATTAGACACTTTTGGTATTACAGGATTTGAACCATATTGCTCTTACACCCGGTATATATATATATATATATATATATATATATATATATATATATATATATATATATATATATATATATATATATATATATAAGAAGAGAGACAGACAGAAAGAGAGAGAGAAAGAGAGAGAGAGTAACAGTATTTACATGCAGAATTATTGCTCGCCTCTTTTTTATTACAAATTTTCAACCGTTGTGCAATCCAGTGTATGTCGATCCGGGCAAACTACTGAAAAAATTCAAAGTAAACCCTTCACTTTATAGTCAGGGTTTGATTGTACTAGCCCCATTGGGAATTTCTAGAGATATCTCATTTAATTCTAAATTTTAAAAATCGCGTCGTTGTCACTGAGTTCAAGTACACACTGTCTAGTTCACAATAACTATTTCAACAATTTCATGAAAGAAAGCTTTAATCCACTAGCTTATTGTCCCTTGGGACAATTGTCTGTGGGTACTTTCAGCCTTAAATCCAACCTGTATTTCATGTCATTTATATTTCTCTCTTCATTAGTTCATGTGATATCTTATTTATTTTTTTATTAACTAATTAGGTCCTCGTACTGGCGATACATGGGTTGAATTTCTTTATGCCATATTGGGAAATATATATTTACCGTTCTCTTCTCCACCGTTATGAATTCAGAATATTCCTTCATATGGAGTGGATGTCGCACAACTTGCTTTTTAAACAAGAGTTGTGGAATATACGTAAAACAAGGTAAATTAAGAAACTATATATCTCTATCTTTAAAAGACAGGATGTATGTGTGTCTGTAACAAATGCATGCTCGCAATTTTCGAACTGCACCAAATTTACATGCACATGCTCCAAGTTAGAGGGAAGACCAAGACCGACCTTGCATTTCCCAACTCCCATCAATAGTGGAAATAATTGATTATTTCATGCTTCTACGGTAGTTTCCATGTAGTTTGCGGTCATTTTCTACTGGCCAGAGTGAGAGCCTATAGCTGGCTGCCACGAATAGGCAAGAAGATTCTATTGGCCAGCATGAGAGCCAACAGCTAACTGTCACGAATGTTAACTAGCATGCAAAAAACATCGATAACTGGATTCGTCGCAAGTTGGAAAAATTTAAATCTGCATGGCACTTTACTCTAATTGGCTCATTCGCTTGCTTAAACTCAACGTTGATTTTTATTCCGCAGAACTGGGTTGGGTGTGACAAATTATTTGTTGTTAACATTCTTTTTTCATTCGGTTTTTCCAGTTACGAGTCCTTTTTTAAAGCTGGTTGTTTTGTGTTCATTTTGTTTAGTTCTTTTTTCGTAACAGATTTAATGTTTAGTATAGAGCTTATAAAAAATTCGCAGTGTGAGATAGGTAAGAAGTAGGGCATGTAGCAACATCAGCACGGCCAAGGGCACTCCTTTAAAGGCAAGGAAGGGTAAAAATATTTTAAGTCAAGTGATAGTCATTGCTGTATGAGTCGTACGATTTTTGAATCAAGCACGGGAAACGCCGGGCCATGCTGCTAATGATAGATAATCTTTTAGTGAAAATTATTTCAGTCATAATTGATGTAAGCAGTCTCTGGCAAAACAGCTGAAGAACATAATGAAAAAGTATAGAAAAATATATTTATATATTCTTATATATTATAAATAATAAATTTATTAATTTAATTTAATAAATTAAATAAATTATAAATTATAAATTATATTTATATATATATTTATATATTAAAATTATATTTTATATTAAAATGTCAAAAATTTGAATGTACATTTTGGCAAAATATAATTATACGACAATTACAAAGCAATTACTTCCCAATTGTAATGTTTGGACATAAACTTTGGGAATGCTGTCTTCAAGAATATGACAAATGTGGAAATTTCAGTTGTTGAGGTGGCGTAGACAGGATTGAAAAACAAGGGTTCCATAAAATAAATCAAATCAAAGTGAAAATGTTCCTTTTAAATCTATTGTTTTCTCTGCTATTTAACATATAACTAATAGGAGAGGGAAAATAAAAGCTTTCATGTAATCGCCAATGGAATTAGTTTAAGGAGAACGCAACCCCCCCCCCCAAAAAAAAAAAAACAAACTAATCCATTACACGAACAGGACTCGCCGATTACATTTTCAGTGCCAATAACCATTACGACACCGAGGCACCCCGAAGATTATTATTTTATCTATTGATAGAGTTATCATAATGCATAATTCACTGTTCTATAGTTGCAGATGAGATACAACAGAATTTTGGAGGGTAATTTCTTTGTTCGTGCATACTTTCAACCAAACGGAAGAATAAGAATGTTTTAATACAGAATAGGGATCTTTTCTTCTGTAACTTCTGCTTAAACTGTAAATTTGGCTAAATAGCGGTAACCTTATACGTTTCTTAGCTAAAGCTGCATAATCATATGCAGTCATAAATTAAATACAATGGTTACGTGCTATAACATCATCCGACCTCGTGTAACAATAATGTAATATTGAGGCGGAGGGTCTTAGTGAAAGGCACCTTGGATACCTTACTTTTTTCCGAATGTCGATGAAAGTATTATTATAATGAATTTTCGTCAATTATCTTTTGTTTCTTTTGTCAAAAAGTGTTTATTTATTTGATGTTGCGTGTGTAATTAGCTGTATTAGTCACACTTATCGATCAAATATCAAAACAAAGTTATCAGTGACAAACGTCTCCAGAGATTGTAACTAATAACATAATTAAAATCGGAACATCTACAAAGTTATGAAGAATAGTGTTTCAAATGTTGTCAGGTTTAAATAACGACTTACTTAATTAGGTTATATATGACTGACCCACACTTATTTTAATAAACGGTGATGAAAAGTTGTCGAGCCGGCTGAGAATCAAATCAACTGAACACTCACTTCTATGCCAGTTTAGATTTAACACTTTGGGATTTGAATTCCTAATAGAACTTTGACTTAATTTCTCCGAAAACATTTGATCACTATCTCCTTTTAGAGGTGAACACTGTTTTTAGTGTCTGACAAGAGCAGTAGGTTTAGGATTCCAAATTCTACGCGCAGGTTTGTCACAAGGGACAATACAATAGATGATGAAAGCGTTGGTTTGTGAATTTTAGTTCTTTATTTCTTATTTTCACTATCTGAACAGAATTGTACGGCTGTAAATTCAGTCGAAATTGAACGGCAAATAATTAAACAGTAGTACATAAGAAATAGCCATGGTCAGCGAAAAGGGAAAAATCTAACACTGTAGATTAAATAAAATGTTAAGTTTCATATTTTTTGAAGGTGACTCAGAGGACAATAATCCGAATATAAATAATGATAAATCCTCATCTAATAAATTCAGACGGAAACATTTTATATTATATAATAAATATTCCTCGTTTTACATCATTCATGTCCATTTACAACGCACACATCCACTAATAAATCGATCCAATAATCGTAATGATAACATACAGTTGGACAGTATAGGTGTGTTATAATAGAGACAGTTGTTTCGACCTCTTATCCTCTAATCTCTAGTTGTCATTTCCTTATCAGATGAAATAAACTATCTGCGTAAGAATTCGATGACCGGTATTAATATGTCCGTTGATTTCCTATCCTGAAAAGAGATTAAGTCACTATCGCCTTTTCGCTGGGTTCAGAGACTTAACCTGTTAATTCGGCTGCTCAGAATATTTGGAAAGCTAAGGATTTATCTTAAGTTATAAAACTTTCTTGAACAATCCGGACAAAATTATTAAATAAGCATTATACACTTAAATAGTGCAACAATAGTCACAAATAATAACAATTACCATTATAGTTTCAATCTTCACGTAAAAGGTCACCAGTACTTGTCTGTAAACCAAACGTAAGTCTATTAAATCCTGCGATAACTTGGATCTGGATAGTTTTAATTCTATGGTAAACGTTTTATTTTTCACATTACTACCTAAATATTTGGTAAAATTCTCGATGCTCCAGGAAGCGACTACAACAATTATCCAGTTTTGTTTTGTTTTTGTTTTCTTATATGTTGTTTTTAATATTTCTCAAACTTTCATTTTGAGGTCTACATCCATGATTCAACTGAATCAGGTTTATTTCTTCACAACTAGGTTTAATATCCTCATCCTGATAGATAACCATCTTAATTTAATTTTTAAAAACACCAACTGCTTTGGAAGTTCACCATTTGCAAATACCAAAATCCGGAGTATATATTTTATTTAATCAATATACTCAACCTTCTTGATTTTATATTTCTTTTTAGCGAGTTTTTTGGTTCCGTTTCATGATTCTATCATCTCCTGAAGGAGAGTAAAGTTCTTCAAAAATGTACAGTCTACTAAATAAATACTTACCACGGAACTTAAGCAATCATTGCTTTCTAAAAATTCCTGTCCCTTTTAGATGTAATAAACTTTGTCTTTCTGTTATTAAGCCATCATCCACCATCCATTTACTCAAGCTCACCAATGTTATACGTAGCTTTCCTCTGTCAGTATTGTCCTCTGTCGCGTGACTATCAGGTTTTCCAAGCTTTCCTTCCTAATTATGTGCTCAAGAAACCTCAACTGTATCTTCATGATATTAACCGTATTAGTTTCCTTTCATGTTTTCATTTTCTCCAAAACATTGTCGCTGCTCACATATTTGATCCAAGGTATTCTCAGCATCCTTCTGCAGAACCACGTTTCTGTTGCTTAAGTTTCTTCTTCGCCTTGAAACAGATTTTCCAGCACTCACAGCTATACAGGTTTACAAATACCACCTAGAAATTTAGTCATCTTTTCCTAGTTTCTAGCGATTCTTGTCTATTTCCTCGTAACCTTTTTATCTTTCCGAAAGCTTCCGTGGCTATCCCAATACGCCTTCGGATTTCAGTTTTATACTTTCCGTCCTCTGTTAAAACACTTCCTATATACAAAATGTTCCTCAAGGATACATGGTATAATGGATAAAGGCGTTAGTTAGATCCATTGATATCACCCAAAGAGTGTGAGTTCAATACCTGGTTAAGGCGGTGAAGAATTTGGAGAGGGGAATTAACAGGAGATAACTTATAAGTGACATCCATTAGACATGGCACGTGGAACTAGAACAGTCTACCCCAGTGAGCGAAATAAAGGGTTCAGTTTGACATTTCAACCACCTGAAGAAGGCTGGTGCTTACAAAGGTCAAAACGTTGTAATAAATATGGCGACAACGATTAGGACAATAGTCCGAATAATGTAAACAGTGTAAATTTTTACAGACTCAAATATATAATTGCCATGAACTATCTGTCTCCGATACAATTAGATGCTTATTAATTCAGATATAAACTACCAATTATGACCAATTCCCGAACCAATAATAAGTACTGGTAAATTTTTATCATTAAGCATTTACTTGGTACGTTTATATAAGCGTCTTTAAACATTGGTAGTCATATAGGTAAATATTGGTCAATGAAAAGATTTCTGACCGGTTCTCGATCTACGCCGGCATTGTATAGTGGCCCTCGATTTCTTGACCACCGGATGAATGTAGGGTGCGACCGCTTCTGTGGTGACCAACTTGTGGATTACGACCTAATCAACCTGAACTACACCACTGACACAATGCTGTTTTGCTACTCTTCGCTGGAGGGGGAGCACTTCTCGTGTTCAACGAGGAGACAACAAGAAATGGGCTGCGCATCAAATGGCCGAAGACAAAACTGATATAAGCAGGAGACGGCCACGACCCACAGCACATCATCACTGACACCGAACCCATCGAGTTCATAGAAGTCGTGGGCAAGCTGGAAGAGTCTTGAGAAACCTCTGAAGAGCACCATGGCGGCGTTGCGGCATCTCCGGAAGCTGCAACGCCACCGTCCACTTTGCGCTACTATACGATGCCCAGATGTGTCATCTCCCGCGTTTAGCTCTTCGCATCTTGCGCCCTAAGCACTATTGTTTGTAATTAGGCAGAAGCTTGTCGAACATCCTTCACGCGATATTTCAGCCTTGTGCTTGCTGGTTCACTTGCGTCCTGCGATGACCTGTTGACCAGTTATACAAATGGAACCCCGTTACACAAATGTAGAAACCTGCAATAGATTTATGTCATATTACTTTAAATCCAAAAACTAACTCATTTTTGCTTGGGCCAGCACGAAAAGTTTGAATTTGTATATTCCTATATATTAACCAATCAGCAACGTCATACAAGACGCGGAATTTTCTTGAATTCGCAAATAATTAAGATTTATTGTTTGCTACGAAACATAGGAGTATCACTTCAGAATCTGATCAACAATATTTTCCCGCCTTAAAATGAATATATACAAACTAGAAAATATTTATTAGCCTTAAGTTATGAGTTTAGTAAAATCTAACTTTTAGATTTTTAGAGATTATATTATTCTATATTGTTTTTTTGTATTGTTTTTTTCAGTTAGTATTTGACCACTGGTCATTCGTTTGTTATACAAAACTGAAATTCACACACCTTAATTCATTACTCACATTTTCCTATATTTATTCGCCTATATTACATTACGAAACGGCTGAGCGATATTGACAAAAACATTTAGACTGAGTTTATTTGCGAGTGTCAGCAGTAGTATTAAACTAGCTAATTGCTTATTCATGCCACAGACTGCTACAATTTATACGCATACATAAAAAAACGGAAATCTGTCACACACTTTCTCACTTGTAGATGCATTATCTTTCTTTTATACTAACACAATTGCTTCAGTTATACTGTAAAGAAGATACATCAAATATTTTGTGTGAAGTAGTTTTGCAAAGAATTGTTGTAATTTATTTCTTTCAAGTTGGAAGAAAAAATTCTAAATTATAACAAAATCTATTTAATTTTTTAAAAACCGTGTTGAAGATCGCTTATTTCTTCGTTTTATCAACACATACTTTTCTACGAGCCTACGAAAGTCATCTTGTAGCTCGATTTCAGCAGTTTAATTTGGCACTCGAGGATGTTTCGACGCTTTACCAGAACCGTGTGGTCTGGAGGGATATGGTGACTCTCGTGAGCTCACCGCCTTCATGGCATGAGATTTAGTCGCAATCGCAGCAGAAATATTTGAGTATTTACTTGGTAGATATACCCTATTTGGTGTGATGAACTGTTTGTAGAGGATAAAGTTAGCTTATTAAAACTGATAACGAGACAGAAAAATGATTTTGAGAGGATTATTTCACAACCAGAATATTTTTATTTTGCTTAAAACTCTTCGTGGCATTGAGTTTAAATGCATTTATTTTAGACGATCTTAGCGACCTTAAACATAAATCGATTAAATAACATTAAATAATTAATTAGATGAACTTATTTTCATCTGGGAGAACTTTTAATGTTTCTTCTTAAAATTATTGCTTTACGTCTTTTCAATGTCTGAATTAATCAATGTCACCTCTGTTTAATACTCAGCATCGGAACTTTTTGTGCGCTGACCGTCCTATACAATGAAACACAAATAAAAAAATGAAAACCACAGAGCTTAAATAAACAACTCATAAATAATTTATGACATTGTTAATTCTTTATTCTTTTCAAGTTCTTCTATTTCTATAAATTTGTTGTGTGATCGGCCATATTCGACTGCTTAAAGTAATAAAGTCGTTTTATTAATTTTTTTTTATCTGATGCTTATTATTAACGTCAAATATAAAGATGGATCCTACTGATTTTTCGTTGGATTAAATCATCTTAGATTCAAAGTGGAAGAAAAGCATCATGAGACGATGACAAGAGGTTTTTTAGCTTTCATGGATATATGTGCACTGTATTTGTTGTGTTTATTACTGTTCCCGTTTGCAAATGCTGTATTGACTGTTATTAAATATTTCTGACACAGTAGTTCACCTTTGAAAGATGGTTTGATCGCTCTACCAAAGCTCAAGTTTCAGCAAAAAATAATTTTCTAATAAATGATTCTTTTCATCTTCCATACTTCCAACGTTTCCTGGCAGCGAACCTAAAAAAATAAAGAAGAAAGAATACACGATTTTTACAGGAACTGCTCTTTCTCCTGATAATTCAATAATCACAAGTTGACACACTAAACGTTATCACACGCGAACGCACTAATTTCGAATTCGCCCAATCATAAAAGAGTCATAAGGTGCATGTTCATGCGTTGAGTTTGGAAACGCCAACCCGTGTTCAAATACCTCCGGGGACAGTGGATGTTAACTTGCCATTTATTTTTTGGTAAATGGCGTGAATTCAATTCTCCGTATTAAATAACAAATCACTTAGTACATTTTAGACGTATAAGAGCAATTCATTATGGGTGTTCAATAATAGGTCATGTACGAGGTAATTTCCTGATGCTGGTACCATATATAACAAAAAGAAATAGGTGCCGACAAATAAATCCCATTAACTCGAGACATTCCATAAACTTATTCGACCTTCCATTTCGACATTGGAAATGTCTTTTACGCGACGTTGTGATCTATATCTTATGTTTCACCATACAATTTTCTCCACACACGCAACGTGGTAAGTCATTCCTGATTCTGTCGGTACTTCGAAAGCAAACCTTCAGATGATTTCCGTTCTTTAGTGCCATCTAAATGTTACTTTGTTACATACATGTTCCATTTTTTAAATCACTCCCTAAGAACTACTGTTTTGTCGAATAGACAGCCACGTGTGTTCTGCTAACATTACAATTTCAAGCTCTTCTCAACACTAACCTTAATTTTTAATTTCATACGTCATATTTCACTTTTTACTTTCACCTTTTCTCTTCATGGTTTGGTTTAGTTTAGTTTGGTTTGGTTTGTTTTGGTTTGTTTTGGTTTGGTTTATGGCATATCAACACCAATGGATTATTTAATACCTACAACTTTTTTTCCTTGCAATATTTTTTGTCAAAAATCTATTTCCGGTAATATTTGTTTCTCTCAAGAAGGTATAGAAAGTAATAATATTTTAGAAAATGTATGGCTGGTAATATTTTTTTTCAAAAAACTTATTGCTGGAAATAGTTTTTTTTTTTCTTCAAAACTTTTATTTCTTGTAATAATTTTTTACAAAGTATTTCTGGTATTAAAACCTATTTTTACACTTTAATAATGCTTTTTACCTCAGTTTCGGGTTTAACTATTTGCCCATAGCTGGGACCCTAATAGGTGTTACCACCCCAGGTCAGGGTGGACCTGGGAACACCAGCAATTAAGAGTTGGTTTCACGCTGCTCAAAACCTCCTAATTAGAGGCCTTGCTATTGGACGTAGTTTATCGTCTTACCCCGGACGCGGATGTAGTTTATTGTCAGACCCAGGACGGTTTATCTTCATGGTATCACCTCGTTCAATAAACCTCTACAAAGAGTGGCTCTTTGGTTTTATATTGGGTGGATTTTAGTAAAATAATAAAAGAGGTCAGTTTAAAATGCAATATACGAAAAATGTCCACAAAATATACTTCAAATTATAACTAGATAGTGTATAAAGAATTGTACAAGAGAAGACATGAGATTTAATGAATTCATGCCTCAAAAAATAAACATTTCAAAATATTCTAAAAACGCGTCTAATAAAATGTATTTCTTTTTAAAATTAAACTTGAAAGGATTCAATTGTTTAACAAAAGTTCTTTTGGAAAAAATCTCAATAAATGTTAATTATCGATTTTTATATTGTTGGATGTCTTCAAAGTTTACGAATAAACATTAGGTTAAGCAACACTAAATTTTCGAAATGACAGAGGTAAATCATGTTCCAATGCGTTATTCGTATGGGAATATTTGTATATACATACGTGTAATATATATATATATATATATAATATATATATATATATATATATATATATATATATATGTGTGTGTGTGTGTATGTGTGTGTGTGTGTGTGTGTTATGTTATCTTTATGGTTAAAATGCTCAATATAAGGTATAGAGCGTATGTAAATATAAAAGTATACATTGAAGTCAACACCCAGAGGCGAGAGTCTGTTTCGTAAACACAATCCCATAGACTAAAGGTCATAGACTGCGTTTAGCAGGAAACAGATTGTCGCCTCTAGGGTGTTGACTTCAATGTCCACTGAGGATCCGGGCAATGTAGTCTTTATAGTAATTGTCATATTAAACATTTCTTTGTAAGGAAACAGTAGGCATTCGCTTGCTGAGAGGCCATTATTTCGTTTATAAATTTATAAAATCCTTCCATGAAAACAATTTTCTTTCAGGAAAATAGATTTCTCATGTCTAGTTTTTTCCCGTTTTCAAGTATAGATTGGCGTTTCCTTGCTAACCTTTTGTTCGAAATAGTGTGGAACGTTAACATCTTGATCCTATAATTATTTTCTCTTCGAGATATTGTGCTCCCTCGTTTTTGTTGAATGACCTTAAATGATGTGGTTTTGCTATTTGGTACAGATCTTTGTTTACGATTCTGCAGACCCAATCAAAAAAAAGAAAGAAAGAAGAATTCACCTCGCTAAGAACTGAAAAATTCATTTGTTCGAATCCATTTTTAACCATTGACCTAAGAAAGCGGTTTTATACAGCTGATAATTTAGATGTTTCTGAACGAGTAAGTTTACCAAAGATAAAGAGAATTACTTTGATTTAATAACGTAGCTTTTCTTCCTCATAAACAGAGAGTAACTGAATTCAGTCACACCAAATAATTAGCAACAGGTTTATTCAAATGCTGAAAAGGAACGCGACAAAATGTGTCATTCTATTCACATAAATAATTCTACTTGAATGCGACTGATATATCATTTTTTTCCTGTTGCTCGAGTTTCTTTGAAAACAGGTTACCCAGTATTTGACGCAGTTAGTTTGAAATGTTCCACGTACTACAGCCCACTCATAATCGATTCCGTTTTAGTTGATATACATATTGTGATTTTAATCAGGTGAAGATTTTTTGGAAGATGTATTTTTATGGAGTTTGTGAGTGGCAACCTGCATCGTCATCTTAATCTATCATCTAAATGTTCTATTTAACTGAAAATAACTTCTAAATTTGAGATATAATATCAGTTCATTCTGTAGAATACATATATTGATCAATGTAGAAGTTGTGAAAATATTTTTTTTCCAATCAGGATCTGAAAATTACAACTCCGAATTTTGCACTACCGGCAAGGAAAAGTACATATCTATCTATCTATCTATCTATCTATCTATCTATATATATATATATATATATATATATATATATATATATATATATGAAAAAAATTTCAGAATTTACCTGAAGAAAAAGACACTATTCATAAAGGCAAAAGACAATAAGAAAACTGTAATATTCGCCGACGCGTTTCGTCCAATGTGGACTTTTGCAAGCCAAAAACGAAATGAATTTATTTATTGTTGTTAATAGTTGCTTTTTTTAATAAATGCATTTCGTTTTTGCCTTGTAAAAGTCCACATTGGACGAAGCATTTGTTTTACTTTGGTTAATTTTAACTTTACATACCTATTTGACAAGAAACAAATACTTTGATTGGTGAGCCTTCTAGTAAGGACTTAAAATATTCGATATGTATTATATTCTATGAAATTATTAGACGGTACTTGTATAGAGTTTGGTACTGAACCACCTTTTTTCGTCGTGAAGCGAAATCTCCTTATAAAGAGGATTTAAAAAATATTTTCATCGTGGGGTTTTGCAATTAGAATTATGATGCTTAAATTTTTTTAATTTGCTATATTTACCATTAATTCCCGAACAGACGCATATCTTTGTGGTAGAGACACCTCGCCGAAGCAAGAGAAGGCGAATTGTCTGCACATGTGCTTGTAGTCATCATAACCTTGCGAGGCGAACTTTAGCAAATCAATATTGAAGTAACACAGCGCATGCGTTATCGGCGAAAACGAGGCTGACAGAAGTGAGAGATCTTGGTATCTTGCCCGTGACCGAGGAAAGATAAAAAGAGTTGATTTTTTTTTTCTTTCAGGGCAGTTTGTTCTTTGAGACTGGTGAAGGTTATACTCGTTCTTCAGAGAAAGAGCAATAGTACTATTGTTGGCGGTGTGCAGGAAACACTGTCTCAAGCGATGCCCTGTTCCGGGTTCCACGTTAGCTGTCAGCGGGAACAGATTCGAATGGAAATTTATTTTTCCTACCACACAATTTTCGTTTAAATCTCACAATCTTCTGGCAACTTAAAACATCAAGTACTGACACGCTAGCAATCCTGGGAAGTTACCAATGTATTTTTTCTCTACCACCGATGGGTTAAATATAATGATTTGTGGCTAAAATTATTGATATCAAGCCAGAAAATTGTTAATACTCTATTCATTTGCAAATAGAAAGAATTATTCTTACAATACAAAATAAGATTCGGCTTTAAAAATGGTTGATATGCCAATAAAAAAAAATTAACTGATCAGAATTAGAAATTATAATTCGTGTGTTTTAAAATGTATAAATTTCGATAACGGG
>OZ010579.1:124259783-124354783 GCA_963932145.1 Acanthosepion lycidas
GTTCTATCAAACCATATTGCTAGTTACTCTGAGTTGAAGAACGTATGTGTCACGAGTATACAATTCACGAATATACGGGATGATGTACACTCTTGAGCAAATTAATTGCAACAACTGCTTTAGTCTCCTTTCTTTTACCAGACGTTCAATTTTAAACATGGTGTCATCGATTTCTATTTGTTCCTCACATCAGGTCATTTGCAATGGTGTGCAGTAATATGAATCTATTTTCGGTATGTATGATGACATTTGTTTGGCCTTGGAAATATTGCGTCATCCGTGATTGCATCAGATTTTCATCACGCCCAGACACTATTGTGTCGACTGCCGATTAGTTATCCTACGGCCATTGTCCGCGATATACGTTTCTCCAGGGAATCGTACGAAAATTGTAATGTTGCATGGGCAAACTGTCATGCCTGGCCAGTGATCAAATCAAAGTACTATAGATAGGCTCGGTAAGTCTCCTGATTTAAATCCAATCGAGAATCTGTGGTCAATCTGCAATGGACGACTTTGCGGAATGGACATACAAGGTACTGACATGTACAGTGGGTCATGTTTCATTGGAAAAATACAGAAAAAAGTAAATAATATCGAACTTATTCGTTTTGATTCAATTAATTTGCACAAAGGTGTATATAGCATTTAAGGATTATTTTCTTTGATTATTGTTATGGTCCGGTTCCTTGTACCACGGTGATAGTCCAATGTAGAACCAATAAAGAAGAACGCAAACACAGGTTTGGGATAACACAGATATATTGCAAACATGAATATATACAGAGAAATAGAAGTATTAGTATGAAAAATCAGGTTTAGTAGAGAAAACTATGTAGTCTTGACCAGTATCACTTTTTCCAATGTCTTGCAGTAATTGTCTGAACGCGACTCTGTTTCAGACTGCCTCTGACTCGACTCTTGACTCGACTTGAACTACTGACTCAGCTTGACCTACTGACTCCACTTGGACGACTGCCTCACTTTTGCCTACTCCTGAGGCACAGTATTTATTAAGTATGGAATAGTCCATTATTATTATGGGTAAGATCCCATAAGAATTATAATTAAATGTTTTTGTTTGTGAATTCTTTGTTTCAATTTTGAAAGACATCTTTTTTTTATTGTAATGCTTATCGTCATTTGCTGTTCTTTCTTTTTCATATGATTTGGAATCGCTTAAAGGTAAAACGGAAATGTCTGCAAAACCAAAATTCAGAATTTTACAGATAGTTTTAGAAGTTCGATTATATAATTTCTTTTATGAAGTTAACCATTACACTGAATACAATGATATTATAAAGAAATTATCAAACAAGAAAGTTTGAAAGATTTCATTTAAAAATTCAATGAGATTTGCAGAGGTTATTAGAAATATTTTCAAAACATTGTTAAAATGTGCGTTTTATATTTCGACGAATGGGGCACTTCGATGCATTTTAAGGATTTCAAATCCTGATCGTCGAAGAAATGAGAATTTGGTTTAGAGAGAAACGATAGCACATTTGATTATAAAAGATTATGAACATTTATCATCATCAAATATTTTATATTATTTATTTTATATTTAAGGAGAAAATAACTTTACATGATATCGGCGAGGATTATTAATTTAAATATACAAAATAAATTGTTGGGTAATTTAAAGTCCAAAGAATAGCAATTAATTTATAGATTGTACTCACAGGTGAGATTTGCAGTCGACTGAAAAATAGGTGTCGATACGATTTCCATCTGATTAAACATATAGAAACTAGTCTCCTTTGAACTAGTGGATAAAAGTAGACACAGGTTTGCTTGACAATAGATCAGTGGTTCTTAACCTTTGCTGGCCTTACTACATTTAAACATCTTGATGCCCCCCCCCCGCGACATCTAAATTTTATTATTCAACAAGTGAACTATTCACGTGGAGGAAAACTGAAAGGTAATTAACTTAACTTTCCTTCAGAACTTGAGGCAGCATATCTATTTCAAAAGAAATGCTTAGATGCAGCACAAGGTCAAAGATAAGGGTCATCCAATGAGGATCGAAACCATTACTCAGTCATAATTGTTCTAGAAAAGACAAGCTTACAAACCATTGCGCCACCCAGAGGCACCCACTTGAGACATCATATATATATTTTACGATATTTATGAAAAAATTTTGTGCTATATATATATATATATATATATATATATATATATATATATATATATATATATATATATATATATATATATATATATATATATATATATATATATATGAATGTTAAACATAAAAAGAATGTTAAACATAAAAAATCTCTTATATATATATATATATATATATATATATATATATATATATATAAGAGATTTTTTATGTTTAACATTCTTTTTATAGATACAAATATTATTATTTAAGTAAATGCTCTGTTTATAAACAGAGCATTTACTTAAATGTCCATTTCATAATGTATGACGTCATTTGTTTACAATTGATACGCCATGAGCAGGAATGAATGTTCGTGAGAGATTTATGGATGATTGAAGTGTAAATACAGTAAATTCGACCTCGCTAACCGAATGCTCCTTCGTGGCCAAATCGGTAAAGGCACGTCAAGCTAAATGACGGTTCCGTATAGGATACAGGTTCGAATCCTGTCGGAGGATGAATCTTTTCTGTGAAGATTTCTCGGACATTCATGCTGTTTATTATAAACAAAGCATTTACTTAAATATTTGTATCTATAAGAAGAATGTTAAACATAAAAATGTCTTAATATATATATATGTGTGTGTGTGTGTGAGGCTATATGCCGGTTCTGTATAGGTTACAGCTTCGATTGCTGTCGGAGGACGAATACTTTCTATGAAAATTTCTCGGACATTCAGGCAGTTAAATATTGTTTAATACTGTTTATTATAAACAGAGCATTTACTTAAATATTTGTATCTACAAAAAGAATGTATAAATATAAAAAAAACAATGTCTTAAAATAATTGTCTAACTTTGTCCATTTCATAACACACACACACATATATATATATATATATACATAAATTCCCAAAAGGATAAAATCCAGTTAGAACTCAATGTCCAGGACTGAGTAAAGATATAAAATGCTCAAACACTAATATATTCCATGGTTATAATTTATTTCTCTCTCTCTCTCTCTCTATGTATATATATATCCAGAAATATTTTTTTATTCATAAATACTGTATATGCACTGCATATATTAACTGGTACACACACATTGATACTCACAGAAATAAATCAACTGTTAAGAACTCATTCTCGGGTTGCTCTACCCTTAAAAATCAAATTAATGCCCTGTGTAGATACTGAGATGATGATATTGGTTCTGATTAAAGTTAAACATGATAGTATCCACCCAGAAATAAGATGCTTTTGAGAGGAAGCTTAAAACTCT
The DNA here is from genome assembly GCA_963932145.1 of Acanthosepion lycidas. Lineage (NCBI taxonomy): Eukaryota > Metazoa > Mollusca > Cephalopoda > Sepiida > Sepiidae > Acanthosepion > Acanthosepion lycidas. The sequence goes on from OZ010579.1 coordinate 124,263,188, forward strand.
GTTAAGAATGCTGTAGACGTATCCTAATCCTTGCCGAGAAAGGAAACACAATATAGAAAACAAAATAAAGACTTTCTGGATTCAAGGGTGAAATGAAACGATTTTATTGTCAACACAAAATATTATAAGAAAAACAAAATCAAATCAAACTGCCAACTCAGTATTACTGCAAATTAGGAATGAAACATCGTGCAGAAAATAAAATTGCAGAAAGCCATTTGACACATGTATTTATTGTAGGTTAAGCGGATGTTGCTATTGCAGGCGAGGGAAAATGAAATCCCCCGGAGTAATTAAAATAAGGAGTAATGGATTCAGACCTTTTCTAAAGCGATCAGTCCATCTTTTTGACAATATTTACTAAGTGGAAATATATCGGGTAGAATAATTTTGGTAAATCGACCGGTCTAGGAGAAAGAAAATCCTGAATTTCAAACCGTATAGAGAGCCAAGATAATTTCGTTCACTATTCTAAGAACTTACAGCAATTGGCATTTTATGGATAAAGTATACTGTAAAAAGTAATGATTCCCTACGTTGACGTAGACGACATCTAACAGAAAAGTAGATTTATTAAAGAAAGAAATAAATTAAACCAAAGACTGGATAATATTTTATTCTTTATTAACAAATTATTTAACGAGACTGCAGTTTTGGTGATAGGTGATAAGAAATTCTGAGATCTCTGGGAAAGTGTACTAAGCAGAAAACGAAAATTTAAGCGAGAAATGCACTCAGAATAAAGTCCACAAAACGACGAGTGATTTATTGATTCAAAGAGATACCGTCATATCAACAACAATCGGTACCACGTGTCGAATTCATCAATTATACGATATTAATAATGAAAGTTTTGGCCTATCTCCACACGTTTCATCGAAGAAACTTTCTAGTATTTCTTTCATTTTTTTTAATTATATTCACACTTCAGACATTTTTGTTTTCTGACACCTATCTACGTCGAAGTCATCTTGAACATTTTCTAATAAGTATCAGTCATAATTGTATAAACGCGCAATATAAGCTTAAAAATATAAGTCGCGACTATAGAATGATAAATAGCAATGATAAATTTGCAATGAGTTCCATCCTAACTGAATGAACCACGATAACAAACCGACCATGCTAATATGAGATGAGGTATTTTATCTATTTACACATAGCCTTATACTCTCTTTTCTTTTCCATGTGATATTTGCTGGAATTACCACGGGAGTAGATTGTTCTAATTCCACGAGGATATCTCAGTTTTAATTAATTTCCCTTAATAACTCAACTTTCTCAAGTTTTTTTTCCTCTATGTTGTGGTCAGGTATTGAACTCACAACTCTTTAGGAAAAGTCACTTTCAACCAACACATTCCTCCACAGGGCCATGCGTCCTTCCTGACACATTACGCAGTGTTCCGGCCTTAGTGTGTTCTTGCAGAAGTGGGTGGCATGTTTATCGTTTATATTTCTTGTCACAACTGCACGGGATTGTGTACATAAAATTCTTATTAATGCTATATCATATTTGTACCGATCATTCAACCTCTATCTCAGAAATATAGGCAGATTTTGAAGGATAGATACGGTACCATATATATAAGTAATACAGTAATATTAGTACGACGAGTATTCGTGTATAGTCATTTTTTAAAAAAATTCATACAGTAAAAATATATTTTAATTTTCCAAAGTTATGTCGTTTACATATATTTTTTGTCAAACTTTAATGGATAACGACTCGGGAAGATTTGAAAGGAATGAGGCAATATTTTGTTTGACATAAGTTAATTTAATAAAGAAAACAAAAATCACTGATCAAAGGTGATAAACGTAAACCGCATACGGCGATGTGAGAAAACTGAATTTCACGAGAATCTTACGCAATTTCTATCAGTGATTTCCCAAAATTAATTTGATTTCTTTCAGCTTTTGAATTTTTTACGAGTTAGAATGTTTTAACTGGTAGCCTTTACTCATAAATGATGTCATATCTGACAACTAAATATATAAACCCGATTCATTCCTGTAACACTTAAAACAGCAAATATCGAAACGCATGTTTTTTTAAATCATTTATATTAGATACTTACTATAAAAAGTCACAATAATTAAATAAAAGAGTATCAGATTTGAAACAAAATTTATAAAACCGTTTTATATAAAAAAAAATTCATCTCTTTGGAAAATCAAGGATACTTTCGAATATCTGCTGCAGAACTAAAACTCTATCCTCTTCAGTCTCTACTTTGATACATTGATGTATTTCACTGATACAGTGATAATTTTCAAGGATTGCTAGTTACTCTGAGTTGAAGAACGTATGTGTCACTAGTGTGTCATATACTTGAACTGTAACTAAGATCCGTTCAGCATAGTTGCATTGTAAACCAGAGGTGGGCCTTGTGGCTGTTGAAATTACTCTAATGTACTTGAGCAGATGGATATGCTTAGAAATGAGCAGTCATGCTGAGGTCGAGAAATCGCACAGATTTAGACCGTGCCTTCAAGTTAAAATAACTCTGATGATAATTTATTGGTTCTTTACCGAGATATTATGTCCAGTTTCCGTGATTATTTATAAAGATAGCTTTCTTAAAGAAACCAAATGCCAGGGATTAACTTCAATTAAAAATGGTCCCACCCAAAGCTACCACGAAACTAGAACCCTCTCGACGCAATCACTTAAGACCTATCCCTTCAACTTTTGAACCAAGACTTCAGGTCAACTCCAAGAGAGCTCATCTAGTAGAAAAAGTGGGACACAACTTTCTCCGAGAAACAATCCAGCACAATCGTTCTATACAACATCTGCTGCAATCTGGTATCTCCCAGACGTTCGAGTCTTCTTCACCAGATTTACCGACGAAGAAGACCGAAACATAATCCAGCATGATGTAGATTATTCCTACAGGACAAGAATTCGACGGAAGCAAAGACATTCCAAGTACGGACACTGAACAAGTTGAAAAATCAGAAGATGACGCAAAATATCTATCACTCCACTCACCAGTGAAGTCAGTAGTCAACATCAAGGAGCTGAGTACTGAAGAAGAGTCTTAACTTCGCAACAATCGTCAAGTTGATACCATACAGCATAGCCCCATTCGATGAAATAGAAGATAAAACAAGATGTAAAATGTAACAGATACTGGAAAAAGCGAAGTAGTCCAAATCAAACATCACAAAACAGGAAAGACTGGTAAACAAACCCCTGCAGATGAATGACAGCATCATGGTACTGCTAGCTAGCAAAGACAGTACGACTGTAGTGATGGACAAGACGGAATATGCAGGAAAGCTGGAAGACCTTCTTTGAAATGATAGTTATAATAAAGTACTCAACAATGAAAACACAAAGAATACCTTCGGAAATCCTAATCAAGAACAAAGACCACTTCCAACCCTAGACGTACAGGCAGTTGTCACAACATTATAACAAGCTACCTCACGTATATACCCTCTCCAAAATTCACAAAGACAATATTCCTCTGAGGCCACTTGTTAGTTGCCAAGGCTATGCGTGCAAGTCTCTGTGTCGCTTACATGTGGATATAGTTGGCCCATTATTAAGAAAATCAGCATATACTCGAAAATTCGCCCATTTCTAGGAAATAATAATAAAAATAATCCCATTCAATCTAACCAGACTGTTATCCTGGAAACAGTGAGTTTGTTCACCAAGGTGCAGACGGAGAAGGCCCTATCAGTATTTAGGGTATGACTTGCCTTGAACTCATCTTTAGGAAAGTAACAGTATACCAATAGATAACCTGATGAGACGCAGACTTCTTGTACACAAACAAAATTCTTTGGAATGGAATCAGACATATATCGGTTGGATGAAGACTTGGTGATAGAAACGCCATTATCCTCAGAAAATCTCTAAACTATACTTGGAATATTTCCAGGAAATGGCATTAGATTCCACATCACTAAAACCAATTCTATGGCTGAGATACGTTGATGATATCTTCATACGGAAACATGTCAGCTTCATAACGCTATAGATACAGTTCACAGCGGAGGGCGAATATAACGTCAAGCTAGCATTCCTGGATGTATTAATATCTTGAACAGAGCATGGGTTCAAGACATCCTTTATAATGAAATTCGATAATATCTCAACTTCGACTCCCAGCACTCATATAGTGTAAAGAAAGGGATCGTCCCTTGCCTACAACATCGAGCAAATATCATATAGCGACCGAGAGACAAATGAACAAAGAATGACCAGTATAAGCAGAAGCCTACAGAGTAATAACTAATCTGGCTACATGATAGCAGCACACGCAAACTGGGATAGAAGCGTACAAGATGATAACAAAACTCAGAAAGCATCTTCGTTCAGCCTACCCTACATGAAGGGTCTATTGAAAAAGATATAAACGTTACCTGGTTCATATAACATCAGAACGATCTGAGAGTTGCTCAACACTACGCAGACATCTCTTCCGAGTAAGACCATCCATATGGAGAACATGACTAAGGATGTGTACAACATGCTGTGCAGCTGTGACAAGAAATGCAAAGGAGAAATATGCCGCCCCTTAAGATAATACTACGTAAGGTCGTAACACGAGGGGGGATAGAAAATTAGGCATAGCTGAACATATATGGCAATATATTGCCTTCTGTAGGATGAAGTTTAAATAATAAACAGCGGATGTTACTGGAAAATACAAAACTTACGGTATCAGCGCATATGCAAAAAAATATATGCAAATATCTCCTAAACCGGTCAATCGAACATTTATATACAATATCGGAACCAGTAATACAGATCTAAAGAAAAACAAGAATAACAAAATAAATGTAATATGATCTTTGGTAAAAAAAAAGGTTACTGATTCATTAAGGTTATAAAACCCCAAAATTAAACGTAAACATGTCCCCGCGGATAAAAGTATTGGTTGATTCATCCAAAAACTATTTGACCCAAAGAATTGTAAGTTCAAACAATGGTCAGCAGAGAAAATTTGAAGAGTTAAGTTACCAAGGGAAATTAACTAAATCTGAGGTATGTAAATGTATGTCAATCTATCCTAGGGCCTAAATAGAGGGTTCAGTTCAAAATTCTAACATTAGTACGAAATGATCTGGAAGAGTGGCCATTCAAGATGATTTTCATTTCACGATTTGATAGGAAATACTGGATGAGTCCAAAATTTTTTCAAAGACATCGTAATTTCTAAAGAGGACCTGTAGGCAAAACCCTTCCGAAAGCTTTCAAGATGACCAAGGCTACAGCTGGAGCTTCACCCTTCTTATCTAGAGCTTGGTAGTCTCTTTCCGAAATCGTCGTCAGTACATCAGCAGTTGACCTGGAAAAACGAAAGCCTTGCGATGTGTGATGCTTAATCAGTATTGATTAAGTCCTCTAGGAGTTCAAGATAACTGTCATTTCACGATTTGATAAGAAAAGACCCCCAAAAAATGCCATGCGATGCGAGATGCTTAATCAGCATTGATTAAGTCCTCTAAGGTAAGTATTATTTCACGATTTGATAACAAAGATTAGATGAGTCCAAATTTTTCCGAAGACATCGTAATTTCTAATAAATCGCTAGGCAAAACCCTGCCGAAAGCTTTCAAGATGATCAAGGCTACAGCTGGATCATCACCCTTCTTATCTAGAGCTTGGTAGTCACTTTCCGCAAACATCGTCAGTACATCAACAGTTCACCTGGAAAAACTAAACCCTTATCACTTATCTAAAAAAAATAAATGCCATGCAATGTGACATGCTTAATTAGCATTGATTAAGTCCACTATGAATTCACGGTAACTATCATTTCACGATTTGATAAGAAATACTGGATGAGTCCAAAATTCTCCGAAGACATCGTAATTTCTAAAGACCTGTACGCAAAACTCTCCCGAAAGCGTTCAAGATGACCAAGGCTACAGCATTGATTAAGTCCTCTAGGAGTTCTCCCAAAAGAGATAGAAGGCTAACAGGTCGATAGTTGGAAGGATCGGATAATCACTCGATTATAAACCGGAACAACAGATGAGGATTTCCAGCAGACAAGAAAGCAAGAGGCAGCGAAGCAATAATTATAGAGTTTAGAGATTATAGGAGCCAGTTCGAAGTCACAGTTCTTAATGTCTATTACATGGTTACCATCAGGTTCACTTGATTTGTGGGTATCCAGGTTAGAGCAGAAACCATAGAAGGGGTTATACGCGTTTCAGTCAACAGTGTCAGTGTTAAGTGCGAAGTTAGGCAGGAATTCTCCAGATGAGTAGACACTAGAGTTTAAGGAGAATATACGGGCTAAACATTAATTTTATCAGCAGATGCTAATACCTCTACGTAATTAGAGATAGGAAGAATAACCTTACAATTATTAAATTCAATATTAAAGAGCCTCCAGTCATCATGAGGTGATAAAGTTATGAGATGTAATACGGTGGCTCATTCTCTTAACAAACAAATATTAGGTTGGTGCAAAAATAATGCCGTAATAATGTCGTTTTTTGATGTAAAAAATACGTCAAAAAACGACATTATTACGTCATTATTTTTGCACCAACCTAATATTTAGCCCTTTGTAACACTAGTTTCCTGTTTATTACGAACAGCAAGCGAATTTTCGTCTGTTGTGCCGGGTGCTCTCACGCAGATATATCTGAAAATAGATGTTCCTGTGGTTTATAGCACCCTGGTATGCTGAGGGGAACCATGGAGAAGATTGAGGTTTCACCTTTTATTTCCGAGAACGAATGAAAGTATCCATGTCGGCTTTGACCCAAGAGGAAACCTAAAGTTGTCTGTTCAAATGTCGACTCGAAAAAAAATCACGGGTGATAGCCCCGATCAGCATTCTGGTAACGGAAAAATGACTTATGAATAGGAGGTTCGTAATTAATAGATGACTGGAAGGAAATATCAGTATATATATATATATATATATATATATATATATATATATATATATATATATATATATATATATATATATATATATATATATATATATATATATATATACTACAGAGTGATCCGAGTTTCACAGAGGACAGTTTTGCAAACTCGTTAAGTGCGAGGAGAAGATTTAAGAAATAAGTCAAGAATAGACGCCAGCAGTTCGATTTTGCTAGGAATACGAGTCGTAGAAATTATTTTCTGATATTGCATATGATCCTGTAATTTATACTATTAGTTATAATACGATATGCATTTTATATCAATAAACTTTATGAAAATTTATATGTAGTAGTGTAGAGAACGTGCAGATCCTGGGGATCGCGCTTGACCGTTGCACCGGCCCTTCATATATCTAGTAACTATTAATTCATCGTTTTTGTCCTACTAGAAGATTTGTGTTCTTTAAGATATATGTGTTAAATTAAATAAACCAACAAGGGATATTCCGTCAATTTAATCAAATAAAAATACATTTTAATAAGTTATAGTTAGGTTTAGTAAATTCATATTGCCAACTTAGTACTATCCTTAAATTCGTGAAGACTAGGTACCGAAGATGAAAGATTCCCAGAAATATGGCCATGAAAATAATTAAAGAAATTGCCCAGGGAAGCTAAGTTACGAAATTGGCAAAGTGACTGAAGTGAAGATGCTAGATCAGGACCAATGTTATTGCAGATTGTTTGTTTCGATTCTGTTAAGATTCTCTAAATTAATTGCAAAAGAAGCAGACCAAATTTGACAGCAGTATTCAACGCAAGAACAAAAAATAGATGAGCAAATAATTTTTATTCTTTCTAAAATAAAATGTTATTTTATAAGTAAACTTGACCAAAATAAATGTAAAAAAAAAAGGAACCAGTATTCAGTTACGTGCAATACTCAGCCTTTTTGTGGTAGACCAGTTGCCATCCAAGCCTCTCTAGCTATTTATCCATAGTTGTGGGGAGAAGAGGATTCAAGGGTATTATCACATAAGTGAATGTAATCGATTCGACTATAATTCGAACTCGGCTCCCCGATTCCTCAATCCGAGCCATTACTATCCATTTCTCCACAATTAAGCAATAAATAACATACCCCAGCTTTAGAATAGCTTTTATATTTTCTAACACTTGGCATAAACTTATGTGTGGATTGAAATTCTGTTCCAGACTACAGACACGCAAAAATACATGAGACTGTTACTGTGAATTACACTCTCCAGCCAGAACGTAATAATTTTACTTGTAACCGATTTTACAACTGGCAAGAAAACTACTAAAAAGCTATTGAAACATACCGTCTCCAAGCTAAGTACAGATCACAAAAAATTGTTGGTGGAGGCACGTGTGTATGAATAGACTTTTCCATCAAGTATCCTAAATGCCCCTATGTTGAATATGGAGAAGGCAGCTTGTCAATTCTAGCAAGAGGTATCTGTTTACGATCATTCGGGTATCTAAGTCGTTCAACAAAACTATGTGGTAATGTCTTCCATGAAGTATTCATTGTATAATCCAGTAGATGTGGATATGTCAAATTTCCCCGTAATTTCAGAAATGGAATATCACATCTGCACCCACCACCGTTCGTCCTGTGTTCACACTTCGATAATTCACGTCGTCTTTCCATAAGAAAACCTGACGATGTTTAAAGCGATTCAGGAAATGTCAGAGCACAGCTGATATTGGTCTGGCCATTTCCTTGATGTAACGTTATGGTGTAGCCAACTACTATTACCTTACATATTACTTCCCACTTTCATTTTTCACCGTCTTTCATCGCCTTTGTCTTTTATGCGTTCCTTCTCATCTGATTTTTCGTCGCTGCTTTTATTCGTTCTTTCTTACTTTATCTTCTTTCTTTTTTGGCTGATATACATTACTTTTATATAGGATTACTTTTCTATAGGATAAAAGGGAAAATCATGTCTCTTATCCTGAGTATTATGAAAGGCGCAAAAATAACACAAGACTCTTAAGCCGGTATAAAGAAATATACCTTCATTAAATGACATAACAAATAAGAGATGCACAGAATATAAAATCTACCAGGCAAACAGTCAATTTTGCTTTCAATGTCTAAAACTTCGCAAATTCTAATTACTGTTGGGCGCGTAAAAGCAACTGGCATGATTCTGTTGCAAAATAAAAATAATTATAATTAACATTAACTAAAAGTTCACGTCGATTCATTCGATTACGGAACGGAGCTGAGAAGGATGACAATTTAACAGGTTTTATCCAATTCCTGGTTTGTATAGACAGTATTTTTGTTTTACAAACGGAGCTGAGATAAATTATGTATTTTCATTAAAGTTTCACCATCATATTTCTGTATCTAAACTTCACTACCAATTATAGAAAGATAATCGTGTATCTCTCTAAATTTGCGGAAACGTCTCTCAGTTTATTTTCCATTCATTCTGCTTCTTCTCGTTCTTTTTCTTTCAGCTTTTTTCATTTTCATCTTCACAGTAGTCGGCAGCGCCATCCGTGTAAATACCGATGCCCTGCAGATTTTTACTCTCTTGTTTTTCTTTTTCATTTATATTAAATTCCAAGCACCAGTTGACGACTTTCGCTTGTAAAAGCCAAAATTCTTTTATTTGTCTGACAACCCAGACTTCTTAAATTGCCGTATATTGGCTCCGATCCAACATTTGACGATATTTAGTCAAAACTTACTTTTCCTTTTGGCTTCAAAATCTGCAATATACCTCTTTAAACCACGCTAATATTTAGGTGGGTGTTAAGTCAATTAGACATGAGCATGTTTTTTACAAATTCAAAAACAAAATGTTATAAATGAATCTCTTATAAAACGTCTGCTTTAATTTGACAGTTATTTTACATCGATTTTCGCGCCAAATATACAAAATCTTACCATTCAAATTTTATTCATGTAATTTTTTTTAATAAACGTCTGGATTCATTATCACATTGTCAAATATAAAGTATACGTTTTAGTAACTTTATTTTTTTATATATGTTATTTAAACACTCCCCTGTGTTGTGGCCTGTTTGGGGGCCAGAAAGAAAGACACGGAAGACGAAGTTAGGTTGAACAAGTGTATTGAAATAAAAGATATATACTAGCAAGAGTGTTAGTAATAAGCAGATAGAGGTGTACGTCCAAACGGTAGGTTACACACTGCGTCTCCACTTCGCAGCCGACTCCTCAACGACTCTTGCAGTTAGTATTTATGAGAGGGGGAAGAGTCCATTCTACTGTAGGATAGTTTGCCACAACACCCTGAAATAAAAGTGTAATAAACAAACCTATTCTATGACATTATTTTTCTATCATTTACACTTTAATTATCAAGCCATATAATAATTATCAATATGTATTTATTTCCCATCCCATCTCTAATGGGAAGAGAGGTTAATCAACTTACTTTATTAAATTTATAGGTGATTGCTTCCATTAGTTATTTTAATAATGTATGAAAATAAAATATTTATCTGCATTTAGACTAAATTACTTCCTGGACAAAATGAATTGTTTAATTAATCAGTTTCTTTATAAGTACGTTCCTTACATTGCAGTCTTATTTGGTCAAGCATTTCATGTGAGGCACTCTGACAATTTTGTCTATTAAGTGATCATCTTGTTTCAAATGGGTTTTGTCGTTCTGATGCGTATCTTTTTCTTCCAAGATATATTAGGTTGGTGCAAAAATAATGACGTAATAATGTCGTTTTTTGATGTATTTTTAACGTCAAAAAAGGACATTATAACGTCATTATTTTTGCACCAACCTAATATTTTCATTTCACTGTTATATTAAACAAAAATCTTTTAACATGAAAAGATATGCAGCAAAAAAACAAAAAAAAAACAAAAAAATCAAAAAACGATTTATATAATAACAAGTGATATCAATGAACCATAGATATCATTGAAAGCCTAATACTATAAAGGGAACGGATTCATTAAACGGTATATTGGCTTCTATTTTAATTGGGAATTAATTATTTCCACTTTATTGTATATCAATATATTATTTCAAGTTTTTATTTCATTGCATCTCTCTATTAAAACATTCTAACAATCCCTGTCATTTTTTTACTGTCCGGGTACATAAGATTTTATAATCATTTTACATTTCTTTTTATTTTATCATTCTTTATTCGTTTCTTCTTATCTCTCGTCGATTCTCATTTTCCTTTCATTCTTTATTATACATTCTTTATTTTTTTCTCATTTTCCTACGCTTCTTTCTTCCTTCCTTCCTTCCTTTTTTCTTTCTTTATCTTTTCTACATTCTTATTCACTTATCTTACTTCATCCCGTTTTCCTTTTTCTCTTTCTTTTTATTTCATTCTTTCTTTATCTGTTAGAAGTTCCTTTTCCCCTATCTTTTTCTTTTCTTTCTTTCTCTTTTATTCATTCTTTTTTCGAATTTTTATTTGCTTCTTTCTTTCTTTTTTCATGATTTCTTTATTCATTTATCTTTTGTACATTCCTGTTCACTTATCTTTCTTTCATCCCGTGTTCTTTTTCTCTTTCTTTTTTTATTTCCTTCTTTCTTTATCTTTTAGAGGTCCTTTTTCCTTATCTTTTTTCTTTTTTTTCTTTCTCTTGTATCCGTTCTTTTTTTCTTATTTTCATTTGCTTCTTTTTACTTTCTTTCTTTCTTTCTTTCTTTCTTTCTTTCTTTCTTTATTCATGCTTTCTTTATTCATTTATCTTTGGTACATTCGCTTATTTCTTTCATTTCTTTCATTTTCTCTTTTATTTCCTTCTTTCTTTATCTTTTGGTGGTTCCTTTTTTTTCTTATCTTCCTTCTCTTCTTTCCTTCTCTCTTATACACTACATTTTTTCTCATCTTACTTCGCCGCTTTCTCTCTTTTTTCTCTTTATTTTTTCGCTTGCCGAAATTCCATTTTCCGTATTGAGATTACTGAAAGTTGTTTTCTTTTTCGTTTGTGTCACTTTTGTCACACCAGTAATTATAGAGACAATGCCACTTCCAGTCGCCGAAAATGCCAGATCGTATTGTCCTCCTTTGACAAGTTTCAAATTACTGATAAAGACGTGGAGCACACAGGCATTTCCGTTGAGGAAATAACCTGGAACAGCGTAGAATACGGATTTACTTTTTTTTTCTTTTGAGCTTCTTCCTTTGTTCTTATTACATTTGCTTTTTATCGAAAGACTCAGGTGGATTATAGAATCAGCATGAATACAAAAATAAGAATGCACTTCCAGTGGAAGATGGACGCGAATCTCCTACAGCTAAAATGTTATCTGACCGTTAAAACAAAAAACAAAATGAGAAAAAATAACTAGGATTCGTCTAAGAAACTTGCTGAGATATTAGAGTATCAATTTATTTGAGTTTTTATAATTCTTCTTATGTGTGCTGTGTCTATGCAGGATGTAAACGACCATCACGGTTTCCCGTCCTTTTTAGCTCTTAGTATTGGTTTGATTTGGTTTGTTTTACAGCATATCAACATCAATGGGTCATTTAATACCGACACCTTTTTTTCCTGGTAATATTTTTGTTTTCTCAAAAATCTATTTCTGGTAATACTTTTTCCTCAAAATTGTATAGCTGGTAATATTATTTTCAAAAAGTATTGTTGGCAATAGTTTCTTTCAAAACCGTATTGCTGCTGGTAATTTTTTTTTTTTTTCAAAAACGTATTGCTTGTAGTAGTTTTTTTCTTCAAACATTTATTTCTGGTAATAAATTTTACAAAGTATTTCTGGTATTAAAACCTATTTTTACACTTTCAAAATGCCTCTTACCTTAGTTTCGGCGTTAACTATTTGCCCATAGCTGGGACCCTAACAAGTGCTACCAACCCGGGTCAGGGTGGACCTGGTAACACCAGCAATTAGATGGTTCCGCGCTCCTCAAGGCCCCATTATCAGAGGCCTTGTTGTTGGACGTAGTTTATCGTCTTACTCTGGACGCGGATGTAGTTTATCGTCATACCCAGGACAGCTCATAGTATTGTTGGTTTGAGCACCCGAATGTTGTGTAATGGTTAGCAAGCTCGTCTCTGTAGAACAATTACGACTGAATAGTGAGTTCGATCCTCACAGAGTTTCTCATATTTTCCTCCTTGTGTCGCATCTAAACTCGGGTTATAATTTTTTTTTTATTACAAAGTATTTTTAGTATATCTCCTACATTCCGTTCTAGCAACTATTCCCATAATCTCGTCAGTTAAGTTGCTCCTTTATAGCCTATTTTTTCAAGTTCACTTTCTTCATTATGTGCCACCGAAATTTCAGCTTTTTTTCTAATGCTGTGTATTTCTTTTTGTTCCATTTTTTTTTCAAACTTCCGCATTGCTTACTCACATTAATCTGAAAGTCGGTATAGACATTATATTTCACAGATTTTGAACAGACGTTTGATTTAGTACGTTCCGACAATGCAACGTGTTAAAAAGAAGTAAAAGAAAACCAATTATAATCGGTCTTAAACTAAGAAGTTATAGACTGCAGACGATGCCAATTTGATTATAGTATTTTAGTACAGAAATCTTTATGTTAAGTTTGTTAATTTACTAACTTTTGCTGGATTATTCATGGTCAAATATGTGACTCATGTGACCCCAGCGCAATGGCTTGAATCAAAATATAAACATTGATACCATTTCTTTTAAAATGACATGAACAAAGGCGATCATGTCTTTCCACAGATTTCTTTTCTTTTATTATCTGTGCATTGTCATGACTTCCTGGGAAATATACTGACGTGTATATTTTGTAGGTTTATCCACTGTTTCGAATACTGAGTAGATTCTCTCTTAGTAAAAGACTCTTGACAAGAGCTAACTCGCCTCCGCTATTTAAACCTGCTTGTTTAGTGAAGAAGAGATGCTGCTCATTGGCATTATGGGGCGAATACCAGATCGAAAAAGTAAGTACAGATCACATTTACATATATGTTACTAGCATGCATACGCATGGTAGCCCCATTTTGCTTTGGTTAAAATTTTGCAGGGTATGTGCCTGGTGAATTCTTAGCCTCGTTATGATAATAATACAAAAATGAATAATAAATTATTAACGGAATAAATTCATTTCAAATTAGGGAAAAATGAATTATCAGTAGCCAAGAATTGATGTAAATACTAATAATGGAATAATGACTACCTAAGGTGTCGCGCAACGCATGCTGTACTCAAAGCACTTCAAGATGCTGTGTCTCTTCAGAACGCTGGCAATCATAGTTCTCCACTATTTTCTGTCCTTTGTAGATCTAAATAAATTTTAACTTTCTGTTACCTCTCCTAAAGCATACTCCGCCAAGCATTTACTAAAACTCTCTAAGTAGGTTATGCGTTGTTTGCCTCTGACACAGTTGCTGTCAATCTGTCCTGTGAATATCAAAATTGCCCAGCATTCTTTTTTTTTTTTTTTTTAAATTTCCGCTGTCTCTTTCTGATGTTAAGAAGCATACATTTCCTTTTCATTTCCATTTTCACCAAACTTATTCGTTTCTCACATTTTCAGTCCATGGTATTCTCAGCATCGTTTTGATCATATTATATCGTTACATCTTTTTATATGAACTCGGACCCCCCCACCTCCTCATTATTGGCTTATCGTGTCCCTCTTCATTCATCTGGTCTCTATTCAATGTTTTGGCTTACGGACACATTACGGTGAAACCCATATGCTCACTGGAGCCAAGCAACATCGAATATGATCAGTACCTAGATTGGTGATCACTTGGAAATACCAGGAGCTATAAGCTTGAATGTACCCGTGTTATAGTGGATAATGACTCGGAATTGTTAATCGGAGGCCCATGTTCCAATTCAATTTAGGCCCGTTATATTCACTTACGCGGAAAATAAACGCGGGGAAGTTTTGAATCTTTTTTTTTCCAACCAGCTATTTGTTAATAAGAGTAAGACTCTTGTTACTAAAATCATTATTCTGAAAAAACAAATACAAAATTTGTACAAAATATTAATATTTCGGCATTAAATAATCCATAGATGTGTTGATGTGCCACTAAATAAAAACAAACAACTAACATTTATTTAATGGTTTGTTTCGTATGTTGGTTAGCATCTAGCAGTAATCAGATGCGTACGATTACGGAGCCATTCTAGCGCAAAGTAAGTTATAGGTTTTCGTTCATATTACGTTCTTTATGGGGGATTGATTTACAGGTCTTGTGGTTAACAACGACATATGCCTAAGTCAGAGACGTGCTTTTACGGAGCCATCTAGTGTCAAAAGAAGTCATAAAGTCTCGTTAATATCACATTCGTATTTTGGTATCTCAATTTGATTATAACGGAATTTTCCTGCTATTCCATATGTTGCGGGAGCTCCATTGCGGACCGATATGAAAGGACTTTGTACGAATGTGTTGTCTATGGTACCACAGTACACACTAACATAAAAGGAATGAGAGCAAACTCATGACAATGGAGATGAGGCGATGTTAAAGTGAAAACGGGCATTTATTTCTGCTTTCGCCTCTGGCCTTATACGGAAATGATGAGTGATTATGTCTCTGCAGTTCGTAATGCAAATTAGTAGAAAGTTTACGTGTACTTGCATTATTTACATTATTCGGACGGTTATTCTCATCTTCATTGACATATTCACAACGTTTCGGCCGTTGTACGCTACGGACTTCTTCAAATGAATGGAATTTCAAACCGAAGTCTTTATTTCATCCATCTAGATCCACGTGCATTGCCTCTTCCGTATGTGTCTGTTATTTCCTTCAACACTCCAAGTTTTGGTTCACCACTGCCGTGGGCTGCTATTGAACTCACAACTATTTGGGTCTAGTCACTGGATAAAACCAAAATCATTATCCACTGGGCCCAAACTTGAAGATTTGAGTTAAATGGAAAAAAACTGAGAAATCCGGAAGAGGCATGACACGTGGAGCTAGAAGAATCTACTCCGGTGGATGAAATAAAGGTTTCGACGATATTCCAATATTCCAAATAATAAAAATAGCAATTGTTATGTAAGAATGAAATATTTTAACATTTATTTTAAACTTCCCTAGATAATTTCTTTATATATAAACAACTGGTTAGTTGTAACGAGATGATATCGCATGATCATTGTAAATGAACTCAACCAATAGCAAATACTCAAGAAATGACATCAGTTATCGATACATATGGTGCTGTGTAACCACCATAGTTAATAGTTGAATTATCCGTCTGAAAAATGTTTTCACATTAGGAAGTGATATCAGTAACCATATTGATTACCAGATATTTAGCGAATCAATGAACGATATGTCGAGTCAGCTGTTTGGGTTTCGTTTCTCAGATAGTTGTAGGACTTGAGTGATGAAAATGAAAGTACGACTTTCTATCCAGTCGTAAGATATGTTTCTTTTTGGGCTTTATAAAATTAAAATCGTATTTTCCTCGAATTCATTGATATATATAATTATAAATCTCTATTAATTCCTGTGCGTATAATATTGCTTTGTACTTTGAAATTACAATTTAATTGCTGTGGTTTATCAAAAGAAAATAAACACGTCTCGGCTATGTTATTTCTACTTTGTTGAGATACGTTATATCACAATGACTTTTAGTTGCTTCTGCTTTTTAAGGAAACTCACCATGAAAAAATCACTCGGTAAAGTCATTATCCGAAAATAACACACACACACACACACACACACACATATATATATATATATATATATATATATATATATATATATATATATACACAAATGTGTAGTAAAATAAACGGTAAGATTACACCGTTCAGAACATTCATTTTAAAACACTGCTCAATATACAAAGTAGAGCCGTAAATATTTATCTTATGCAGTGTTACATTAGAACATGCGCATATCCACTACAAAATTGTATATTTTTGTTTCAACGTCAAAAAAAAAAGAAAATTTTTTTTAAACGTCTCATCTGGTGGGAAATCACAGTATTACTAAAAATATTTTTTCAGAAAACAGTTATCGAAACAAATATCCCCCACTTCCTTTCTTTGGAAATTTTCATAAAATGTATTCTAGATTTTTATGTAGAGATGGGAGGGAATCTAATATATATATATATATATATATATATATATATATATATATATATATATATATATATATATATATATATATATGGAGAGAGAGAGAGACTAATGCCCTACCTACGTTTTGTTTGAAAAAATCACTTCAACAACAACAGCGCAAATATTAGCTGACATATTCCTGGAGCAAGGAAAAGCGATTTCTAATGAGGTATAATAAAATATGGCTGAGTAAGACTATTTTCAATTATTTAACCCAGAGGCATTGTGTTCACACCTTACGTATTCAAGGGATTATATGTTATTACTGAATATAATTCTCTAGTCGAAATAATCACAAATTATAATGCCCAGCACATATTTGGCGACTAATGTTTGAGTTTTGTTCTCGGTTAATTCGAGGTCGCTCCTTCGGAAAATGGCATTCGACAAGCTTTATTTTTTCCAAATGTGGCATCTGTCCTTTGAGGAAGCGTATTTAAAATGATTCGAAAAGATAATTTACAAAATCATCTCAATCTTGCACAATAATGAAAAATGTTAACCCCGGCAGACATTCTGATGACATATTATATAATTATTAATTAAGATACTTCTGGATAATTTTCAACTTTACAAAAATCATTATTAGCGTAACATTATCATGTTATGAAATTACATATTCATGGAATAAATTTTCGTGTTCAGAAACGGCAATTTTTACGCAATATATCAGCCAGTATAATGCCTGATTGCTACTCAAGGTAGACAGTAACTGATCAGTGTTGTTTTTTGGACGAAAAATTGTTGATTATGAGCAAATATAAGTTACAAAAATTTGATTATGGATTTAAAAAGTTTTACATTGCCGTTGTCGAATAAGAATCCTCTCAGAAATCTGCATCATAAAGTAGAAATTCTCCCGAAGAAACTGTCCGAATAGACCTTCCTAATTACGAATGGAATGCTTAGGGAATGCGAGGATTGGTTGTTGTGTACGTGACATAACGGGTTTTAGCTGTAAAGTTCTAAAGTTGTTTCGCTAGACAATGCTAGCTACAGAAAATATAAACGAATATAAAATAAATCACTTAAACCCTTTAGCATTTCCTTTTCCAACATGCCTGGTATTCGAACCAGCTTCTGTTTCTGTCGTGTTGAATCGTTCTTTGTTGAAAAGTCTCCTGATATACTAGCTCACTGCGAGACCAACATTAACTTGTCAATCCCCTCATCTGATTTCTGGATTCTCGGTTACCTTCCCCTCTTTAGAAAGAACGCTAAAATCCACAAGCATGGCCGGCGAATTTATGCCTAGGACCATTTTGCATTGGCTAGGGAACTCTATCTTGAATCTCTGGACCATTCATATATGTGTCTCTGTGTATCTCTCCTCAGTTCTGTAAGCTATTTCTTCTTTCAGTACCGTTCTCCTTCCTCCCAAGACTGTGCAGGTCTCAATAGCAATCCGATAATATAGACAAGGCCATCTCTCTATATCCGTTTGCACACATATTCGTGTTCGTTGATTTAACGCCTACCATACCACCTGGTTTAAAAACCCTTAATTTTTCAATAACTGGATCCCTCGCACAAGTAGTTGACTTTACTACGCGTAACCCTGACAATAAGGTCTTCCCTTCTCTATCTCTGTTTTGTCTCCATCCCTGACTCTTGTCGTTCCACGCCTCTTTTGCAACTGATCTTTCGGTTGTTACTGGTAACATCTCCTTGTAATTCTTCCTCAGCAAAGAAACTACTACTAAGGAAATATCTTTCTATTATGAACGAGCAGGTTCGGACTCGTTCCATGATTCCCTTCGCGACATCCCCTGGAATCTGGTTTTTAATCACCCCGTTCAAAAATATGAGTCTGAGGGTTTCATCCCTGCAAGAAAATATAAAGTTATAGGGTGCTCTTTGCTGCTCAACTGCTATTACCCATAAGAATCACTTCTTCCGTCTGTACCGAAGCGATCTGTTTGATTGCAACAGACGTCTCTTTGTCTATGTCGTAATGAGTGCAAGCGTGTCCTCACTGAAGCAAAGATAATATTTGCTGAACAATGAAACACCGTATTGCATCTCGCAAGATTGGTTCTAAATATTATTGGGGCGTCTGAAAAAGGATGTTGAACAACAGCAAATTCACAAAATCTCTTTTCAATCAATGTGAAGTCCTGACTTCCTCAGCTGATAAGTCTAAATGCATTATTGGAAATTCTCATCCAGTTCAACACTCGACTATTTTGGAGTACTCACTCTTGATCCCCTAGAAATGAGGCTGTATTGAGTGAGATGAACACATTCCCATCGATTTTATTAAAGACTGTCTTTAACTTAGACTCCCATAAGGCAAGTGACGGGGACGGAATACCAGCAGTAGTCCTGAAGAAATGTGCTCCTGAATTGTCTCCAGTGCTCTCCAAATTATGTAACTATTGCCGCACTGACTTTTGCTTTCCAGCCTTTTAGAAGTCCTCATTTGTTGCCCCTGTTTTTAAGAAATCTGGAGACTATTCTGACACATTTAATTACCATCTTATCAGTTTCCTACTACTCTTCTAGCTCACTGCCATAACTAAATTTATAGACCAAGCACTTGACAATAACGGAGAAACTCGAGCTGTGGCTGTAGGTCTCTTTAAAGCGTTTGATATGATTTAGCATGCCGGCCTTTTCGTAAGCTTCAGGGATACAACATTACGGGACGATTATTTGACTTTATACAATCATTCCTGCCAAACCGTGAAATGAAAGTCGTTCTAAATGTGTTCTCCTCCAGTTTCTTTCCAATACTGGTGTTCTCCAAGGCTCTATCCTGGGTCCTACATTGTGTCTGGTCTTCATCAATGATCTTCCTGATGGCATCAGTTCCCAAGTAGGCATCTACGCGGACGGCACTTACTTACTTCTTCCTGCCTCAATATTAAATCCGGCATCGCTGAGAAATATAACCTGGCGGTTGGTCTCGAAAAGGACTTCCAATTTGCGGTTGACTGGGTCAGGAAATGCCTTGTAAAATTTAATGCCTCCAAAACGAAACTGCTATCATTTATCCACAATAAAGAAACCTCCCTGCCTCCCTTCAGAATGGATGATGCCCAGCACACACGAGAGTGCTTCCTTCGACTCACGCTTTCGTCTGACCTGAGGTGGAACAATTTATTTTGAATCAATACCTTCATCTACCGCAAGGAAAGCTGCTTCTGTGTATCGCGGCAGAAGGTTTTTTTTTTTCTCGCCTGAGTCCATCTTTCAAATCTACAAATATATCATTCGTCCTTGCATTAAATACTTCTGAAATATATATTATGGTGTCCACGCTATTCATCTTGAGGTCCTTGACAAAATCCAGAGAGTTATATGCAAGGTGATAGGTCCTGATCTCCCACCTCGTCTACAGTCAATTTCTCACAGACGTGCTGTGGCTTCCCTCTGTCTTTTCTACAAGTATTTTCATGGCAGCTGCTTTGACGAGCTACTGTCACTGGTTCCCAAACTGTATGAATTAAGCGTGCTACTAGGTTGGCATCTCAGTCCCACCCTTTCACTGTCAAAACGGTTAAACGTAGGCATCTCTTCTACTCTAATAGTTTCTTATCTTGGACTTTCAATAAGTGGAACTCGCTTACTCTTACTTGCTTCCCTGATAGCTATAATGTTCAAATATTAAAATGTAATATCAATCGACAGTTTCTACTGACTTGATTTTGACCTCTGCTCTTCTCTTTATACTTTCCCAAAAAACACCCCTCTTTACATTTGCAATCACTCTCTGTAACCCCTTTGCGTGCTAGTGGCACTACTGCCTTACTTAAGGTGTTATGCTTATATATATACACACACATATATATATATATATATATATATATATATGTGTGTGTGTTTGTGTGTGTGTCCATATTTCTGACATGAGGTAATATGTACGCTATTTATATTATTGGGGCTATTGTCCTAATCTTTGTTTTCATATTTATCACAACGTTACGGGCGTTCTATTCTCCGGCCTTCTTTAGGTTGTTGGACTAAATACTTTATTTCGCTCGCTGGGGTAAACTGTTCTAGTTCCTCGTGATATGTTTAATGGAAGTCGTTTATCAGTTATCCCCTGTTAATTAACCTCTCCAAGTACTCGACTGCCTTAAGCAGGTATTGAACTCGCAAATCTTTGGTTCCTGTCACTGGATTTAACCAACGCCTTTATCCACTCTGCCACAGTGAATATTGTTATGCACCAACTGAAAAATGCTGTGCATACGTTCTTTAAACATTTATCACCTACGTTAAGAGCCTTCACAAATTACTTAATCAACCGTGTTTGTAAGGTGATTTACTATGCGTAGATTAGATTTTGGGACAAGGCTGAAAATAAGGAGAGCCCCGTGATGATCGAAGTCACTATTCATCCGAAATTGATTTCGCTAGACAAGGTTGCTAACAATTACCGCATTACAGCAACGCGCCCCAGGGCTAGTTTCATATGAAGCGGAATAAATATTATATTTTACCCACGATAAATGTTTAATTGATGGCATTAGATTCTCCGATAATCAGGCATGTACTGACTGGCTAAATGTTCTTCGTCCAATACCAGGAAATATGTCTATTCCATATATTCTTTTTTTTGGCAAAGTAAAGAAATGGCACTTTTCAAATCTACACATTTTTTTAATGAAATCTAATGATTTTTGTCCTATGTAGTTGGTGAGGCATAATGAATGACCGATAAGAACAACACCAACTTAATTCTCATTATGGTAGAATACATTTCTTAGCTCTTCTTTGTACTAACTAAAAAGAACCGCCATTGTATTCACCAATACTGATAAGCTATGACAGCAGACAAAGTCATTGTCAGTTGAAAACTACTGCAAAAGTAGTTACTAAAACAACAGAAGTCTTTTCATGCAAAAAAAAGTATTACCTTTATAATATTTTGTTGAAAACTCACGTCTTTCAGCCTTTAAACGAAACTATCTGTTATTTTTAAGCAATTAATTCCCCTATACCTAATCCAACATTTAGGCCCTTTGAATGAAGCATTCACAAAACGTGTATCGCTGTCATGTGTAGGTATATTCTATGATGTATGACTTTCATCTTATAGTGAAGCCAGATTCGTAAACAAGTATTGGCATTTCATTGCACTTTGCGAATTGCTGAGCCAAGAATCGGATAATTGAGTCTCTGATGGGTTTTCTTATAAATATGAAGCTTCGTGAGACAAAACAATCAACCATTTACATTTTCCTCGCTATATGATAACAATGTCAAAAATCAGTCTATCTATAGTTCTCCTGGAACACAGGTGTAACAGTTCGACATCTATCCAGCAAATGTGATCCGTGGAAAAGTATTTCGCCTGATCATCAAAACTGATTTGAAAATAAACCAAGTATGCTCTCTTCCCAAAATCATTGATGTTCATTCTATAGATTGGTACACTAAAGCTACCACCAAAAAAAAAAAATTACGAGTAGACTTAGACAATTAAACAATATTCTTCGCATTAATGATTATTTTAAGAGATTAATTAGAAAATTAACAATAAATATATAGTAAGTTTGTAATATATTCATGTTTTTTCGTCTAATAAGTTATGTTGGCCTTGCAACACATGAAACATATGTAATAGTTATTATAACACTAGAGAAAATGGATTACATTCAGGACGAAAACGGATTCAGACGTATCACGAAAGTAAAGTATTACCCAAAAGAAAATGGCGGATTTACGAGAAATATATTTTAAAAAGATACATCTCAGAGTCGGAGAGAATTTCGACAGAATCTCTATTAACCTGGGCGAATTTGTATTCTCACATCAATATACTAAAGGTGCTTCAAGAGGCGACAGACAGAAGTACGACTGCTGTAGCAAAGAGGAGACACGTGTTGTTGAATTGTTTGACTTACGCTACTCTTTTGGTTGAAGAAAACCGATTAGGGAAATTTATTACAAACCAGAAGAAACTGACTACAGTTATTCTAAAAATATTCAAATATTTTAGTGGAAATATTCTACAATTCATACATCTCATGTTAAAAGAATTAATATGCTTCAAATTCTGTCAGAGCGTCGTAGAACAAATGCTTGATGTAATAGTGAAAAACGGATTTTTAAAATCAGTAAATGTAAATTAGCCAAAAAGCTGTTTGAAGTTGTAGTAACGAGAAAAACAAAATTATGCTGGCTTTTTTTAGATTCATTGGGCAACAATTGTATTCTACAAATGAATAACAATTCATTAGAAAAATGAATGGAGTTGTATAATAATCACTGTGAACAGAAATAATAACTTTTTTATTTTTTGTATTTTTATAGATCAAGCACACCAGATCAAGAATATAGAATTGTTTTCATTATATTTCATAAAGGTTGATCAAATGTGTGACGTGGATTCACTCTATTTTCTATAAATATATTAAAATAAAAGGCAATCGTTATAATAAGCTCTCTTAGATATTGTGGGAACATTGTTATTTTATAAGTGAAAATAAATATCAAACCTCGTTTAAAATAAAGGAATAAAAATAAAATAAAATTGCTCCCAGCATGCAGCAGGGACTGTTCTTGCGTGACATACAAACATTACGCCAAGAGACGTGAGAATGAATCTCTTCGGCCATGGACTGTCATGATGACAGTACGTGAATAGGACTTGTTAAATTACAGTGTGTCTTATTCCCTCCTATAACATGTCACTTATCTCGATTGTAATGTAGAACACACACATTGATACACGCTTATATATAAATAAAAATATATGAAACTAACACACAATTTACTATGATTTATTGCTATTATGCATGTTTGTTCTGTTTTTCCTCGTGAGCACAGGTTCAAACTTATGACCACAGGTTATGAACGAATATACCTCCACAAACTCAAGCACCATGTTTTTAGTGTACTACCAAACTGGCATCCTTTTATTGTTGAAATAGAAGAAAACATAAGATTTATTCTAATAGTTTGTTTACTCAAACTTCTCGCCCGTGAAACTCTCTTCCGGTTTATTGCTTCTCGCCTGTGAAAATCTCTTCCGGTTCATTGCTTCTCGCCTGTGAAAATCTCTTCCAGTTTATTGCTTCTCGCCTGTGAAAATCTCTTCCGGTTCATTGCTTCTCGCCTGTGAAAATCTCTTCCGGTTTGTTGCTTCTCGCCTGTGAAACTCTCTTCCGGTTAATTGTTTCCCTGTCATTATCTTCAAAAATTCAAATACAACGTCATTCGGCATCATCCGTCTTCCTGGATCCAATTCTTACCTTATCCTTTCTCCTAGCTAAAGTTTCTCGTTACTTTTTCTCCCTCAGAAACCCTGTTTCGTTCTAGTGGCATTATTACCTTGCTTGGCGTGAAATGATTAATAAAAATCATTTTAAATTGATCATTCTATGGATGCCAAAATGATATATTCAAATACCATGTGATATTGTAAAAGTGGAAAAAATAATTTACAAATTGAAATTGGTAATCTGGAGTTTGTTCCAAATAATGTCATCAATCAAGCACTCCAGATTATAAATTATGAAACGAAAAGTAAATGTTATGAAATCACGTCATCTGAACATTTTACTATGGAGACATATTTCAGTTGATGGATTAATTTACAATGAATTTACGTAGAAAACAGGATCGCTTCGTTTTTTTCAGATAGAATTTCTCACGTAACTGATATCAGAAAAGTGTAAAGATTTATTAATTCGCTTATTTTCTTTTCTATTTTATGCGTGACTGATGGTCAAGAGCTTCAAATAACACTACTTTTAAACTTGCGCCTTGTTTTAACCAATACGCTAGAACACGCAAAGCGAGACACCTTCCCATTAACAGAGTATTTTATAAGACCATTAAACGGAATAAACAGTTCTTATTCAATTTCACAAGGAAGTTATTCTACAAGTAAAAGCTAATAGTCCCTCCCTTCGATAATTTTCACTAACGTTACGCCTTGCCAATTTATCTTAAATAATGGACAATTTACATTTCGAAAGATAAAACACTTGAGATATGCCACTAGGTTTCAGTGAAAAAAAAAGATAAAACTGTTTAACTCTTCCTGCTAGTGTCTCATAAATTATAGATGATTCCATTTGATTGCATGAGAAGATAAAATATATGAAAGATGCTACTTGATTTCAGTCAGAAAATGAAAGAAAAAAAGAAGATAGAAATGTGCAATGTTTATTTCAGTAAAATGGAAAAGTTGTCAATTCCAAATCTTTTAATTTGTACCCCCTTACTTCTTAAAATAACGACCAGCATTCATATTTATGCTTATTACTGTAGTATTTTGTTAAAGATAAAAAACTCATATATTTAACAATTTAACGGGGGAAATTTTACGGTCATTTTAACATTGGAGAACTCGTCATTCAATCATTAACAGAAGTATTAAGATTCATCAGAAATTTCTAATCCGAATGTCGTGAAATTTTTATGTGTTAAAACTAGTGTTTGGTAATTATATAATCATTTAAAATTTTACCTATAATTTCCGTTTTTTTTTTTCATTATTACTACTATTATCTTATGGTCATTATTATTATTATTATTATTATTATTATTATTATTATTATTATTGTGTATACGCATTTCATTCATGATCTCGGTGTAAAGTCAGAAATGGCTTCATGACATTTTCACCTGAGCATTTAAAAAATAAAATCACGCATATTTTCCATAGATAAAGAACAATATTTTTGAATTTTTTTAAGACATGTACTACCAAGAATCCCTTCAGTGGGTCTATTGGATTCTTTTCCAATCAATCCGATGACTACAAAAACTATTTGAATTGTTGATCTTCGAAAATACATTACAGTCGACCGTAAGAAGGCTCATTTTGTCTTTACGGTCTCTAATCACGATGTCTGGCGATTAACTTTGATTGTTCTCTCTCTGTGTATTGTAAACTCCCATAAAATTGTTAGAGGTTTTGGGTGGTGGTCATACCAATTGTTGTAGTATTCCTTCTCCTAAAAGTTACATATTTTTCAGTGCGATATTTGTCCACTCTGCCATGCCGACTTTTATATTAAGCTGGTGACAATATCGTGCAACCTGATACAAAATGGTCAATTGTTTCTCGATATTTATCTCTGAATCAGCGCTTTGGACTAACATATTTTTTTTAGTGCTTGGTAATTTATAATTCGCAATCATTGGTCCTATGCATCAAGAGGAATGCCTTCGGTTTTAGCTTTTTACCCTGTAATACATAGCCACGGATTGGTACGGGGTTTGTTTACATCACATTGTTTGGGACGAGAAGAGTATTGACCGTGAAGCGGTTTAACTTACCTTAGATTCTGTATCAGGTCGGTTGCATGTGATTTTGCTTTCTTTTTTAAGTATTTTGTAGCTGCAGTTATCGTATTATAGTTTATCTGCATATTACCACCAACTTAAAACTCTATTTTGAAATTCATGGCTTCCTTTATCACTTAATATCAGTTTTTTTCGTTCATGTTCTTTGACACAGATCACACTTCTGTAGTTTCTACTTATCTTTGAACGACAATTGATCTAATTTTGTGAGACAATTCTAGTTGAACTAATCCTCTTCCTCCTTCGGATCTGGGCACATATAGAGGGTCAAAATCAGCTTTGTGATGATGCATGCGAGGGCAAGTGAGAAGGTTTCTCGTTTTGCCATCCATTCGTTTAATGTCAACTATAGTCTAATTAAGGATGTTGAAAATGTATTGCACCACAGAAACAGTCCAGTTGATCATGGCTGATATCCAGTGTTTTTTGGGTTTTTTTTGTTTTTTTATTATTTCAGCGTGGTAATTAAGTACCAGACGCACACACCTGTACTACATCTCTCAAACATTTTCCTTCTTTTGGGTATGGTGTTTTCCATCTCCTTCTCTAATTCCTAGGTACATATAAGCTTGTTCTTGTTCCAATTCGCTGTACTTTGTGACAAAATCTCGATAAACTGAGTTAATATCTGTGATTCTGCTTTTCTTGAATATTACTTTCGCACATTTATCTAATCCGAAATCCATACCTATGTCGTCCTTGAAACATTTTACATTATTGAATAGACGCTTCAACTTATTGTCGTCTTTAAGAGGAATTAACATTTTTTAAGATGTACCACAAAATTGGACATATGGTTTCGCTCTTGGTTCATTAACGCCCGCTGAATTGGAAATTTATCCCAGTTAAGAAAACGCTATTCAATATCAAGCGCTGACAAACGCTCCACGATCAACCGAACTTTACTGTACATCCATCAATACATTACTCAATATCAGTGATATATATATATATATATATATATATATATATATATATATATATATATATATATATATATCGGCTGTAACAGCAAAACTGTCTAAATCGTATAACAGCTTAATTGACCATCGAAAATAAAATGTATACTATCTTAAAAAATAAATAAAAACACACGAAACTTTATTTTTTCCAGGTTTTCAATAGCCACAATGACATCATTTGCCGTAAGAATCCCTTAAAACCCTTTGAGTTATTCAGCTAGAAAGAGAATAGGTTAAAACCGTTTTTTGTCTGTGCCACTGTCTTCCCAAACGAGCAAGAGTCAGAAGAATAAGATAATTTATGCCGTCAATAATGATACATACATTCATAATCTGGCTCCCATTTTCAACATGCATTCAAGAAACACCAATAGAACGGTGCATAAGCTTGAAAAGGAGGAAACGTTAGTGAGAAAAAAACAGATCAGGTGTTCACAAGATGGATCATCATTTCAACTTAGATGTAAAGAGATCAATTGGAAATGATCTAACTCAATCTATAAGACGTTTGGCACAAGAGAGATGAGTTTCAGTTATGACAGTCTAAAGAGCAGTGAAAAAGACTTGAAAAGGAAATCGTACGTAAAACCTGTGAGGTAACTTGTTACTCCAGGAGAGAAAATTGGAAGGTTGGAGAGGGCAAAGGTCATCTTGAATAAGTTGAAAAATTATACTGGAATGATGTATATATATATATATATATATATATATATATATATATATATATATATATAATTATTACTGTCTACCATTAATTAATGGTGAATATGTCATTTTCGTTTATGATCGATTTCATCACGATTCTTCAGTTAAGCTTGGAGAGTAATTATACATTCTAATTACTCAAAGTAGAGTCTAATAGTGTTATAAAAATCTCGGAGAATTCCAGTAAGATATCTTTGATACTTTCTAAGATACAAACGTTCAGAGCTGAATTTAATAAATGTGTTTTGCTTTTACACCGGAAAGTCACTGAAACATAAGTGTTACTGGGTGTGGAAATACTATTAAGAGAAAAATTACTAATGAGCGGGACAAAAAGAGTAATCGGAAGTCATTGCATCTAATCTTTTGAAAATCACAGTGAGCTGGAAATGGCGGGAAAATGTTGGTAGCATATAATTTACGGTCACATCTAACTATCTATGAGATCTCGACTACAGTCTAGCACAGCGATTAAATTCTTAAAGTTTAAGTACCATAGCGAAGAGAAATATTTATTTTGTAATATTTACAAAGAAGTTGCAAAAATCGATGGCCAACCCTATCAAAACCTTCGGTTAATCTAACGAGATCAGCGCAGCTTCCCTGTCGACTTGCTCGATGGTCAAGCGAATCATATTTAACCATTTGTTTTGAATAGTCCTGCTCTTCAAGTCCGTTCAGAGCCAATAACGGCTGGCTAAAATCTTTAACTCTGTGTTTACATCGTTAAATGACGAATTTTCTCTATCCCAATCCCACCGATCTTTTCCTTGCTGGTAAAATACTGAGGTGTAGATCCCTGCTTCATTCAGCAGTTGGAAATCAGTGAAATTAAAGGAATAAACACGGGTGTCTTCTTCATGTGCATTTCGTAGGGTAGACCATCTAAATCTCGTATATTTTTGCTCACCAACCGACTGTGACACTATTTAGGTTGCTTGAAAAAAGAAGAAGAAGAAGAAAAAAAAAAAAGAAAAAGGCGAGAATTAAATTTAGATTATAAGAAGCCATCACGAAAAGGAAACTAAGCGGTGTTCTTTTTTTTTAAACAAAGGAAAGTGGTAAAGATTTTATTTTCATTAGCGGAGAAAGTAAGACATAAAAATTAATTGGGTCACGAAAGAAAATGTCCTCTGGACCTTCCGCAGTGTGCTAAGAGATAATACTAATTAAGCACGCACTGACCGAAACCAAAATGGCCGTTGGACCATTCCCATATCATTTGAAGGAAAAGAGCATCTGTTTTGTGTCGGTGCTGCCTATGATAAGAAAATTATTTTATCGAAACAAATAATTGGCTGTAGCGCAATAAGTCCAGTTAAACCACCCACTTGATGCTGGCGAAAATCTGATTGACGAACTCCAGGTGCTTCGGTTAAGATAAGAGTCTAAGGTGTGAGGTCTCCTCGAAGAAAGGAAAGAAAAGAAAAAAAAAAGGGAAGATAATTTTTTTTTCTTTGAGCAAGATTTTTTTAAACCGAGGCCAGTCTGTCCACACCCACACTGCTGGGCGCCCATTGGCTGAATGCTGGCATGAGCGTCAGGCGAAGGTAATCATGGGAAGTATGAGGGGAGGCCTGTTGACACCCAGTGAAGGGATCGGTATGAGATGCCACTGTGAGAGAGAGGGGAAACCCGTTGACACCCTCTGAGAGTATGGGTGAGATACCAATATGAGAACAGAAGAATGTGGGAGGACAAAAGACTTACAAAAATGCAAATAATAATTCTTCCTGACCGAAAACAAGAAAAACCTTTAATACGGATTTAGAATTATCAAGGAACCTCAAACACCGACAGGCCCACCCCGGTTTTGGTCGGCGTCCATATAAGCAGAGTCGCAACGAGTTGCGGAAATAGAGTTGGAGTTGGAAATTAGCAGAGACAGTTACAGAGTTAATAGTCTCGCAGAAAGCTGACAAATATTCCCTGCAATTCTCGACCTCAACTTCTAATCAAGAACAATTTATTTTTGAAGAACGACTTAGACTCACACCACCAAAACAAGTTTTACGAATATCGCCTGAAGATACACCAAAACCAGTTTCTTAAAAGAACAATTTAAGATGTTAAGACTCGCCTAACAAACGCAAAGTGTCACGTGTCCATATTAGTGGTTTGGGAGAAAGACGCAGTCCTGTATTCAGGAACCAGATATAAAATATTGTTAACCTTTTTTAACGCATTTGAAATTTTCGAGTTATTATTTTATTTTCTTTTACATATACTTGTGCGTTATTGCCCTTGTTCAGACTCGACTTGCATTACGGCCCGGCGACTGATTGATTTCGTCTACCTAAAAATCAAATCACAGCGTGGGTAGGTTAGTCTAGAAATCAAAACAGTTACTTCGGTAACCAGACGTTGGAGGCGAGCTGGGAACGACAAGGCTGATACCGAATCTAACCAGATTCCCATCCGAATCAGCAAAAGGTTAGAACGTCACATTTGGTGCCGCGACCAATACCAAGTCACATTGGTCGTCACAGGACAGGATAGGACGGCGACGGCGCGGAGACAGACGGGGTGATGTCACAAATGGCGCCGCGACCAGGACACCACGGCGGGTGTGGCCAGGCAGACGTCACATTTGGCGCAGCGACACCGGGGGACGTCACAGACTTCAGCGCTTCCCAGGTTTCCGAATCTGTTATGGAACTGCCGCACGCAGCCGCGTCAGCGTTCTTGAGGTAGACCAAAATAGGCATGGAACTGACCAGTACGCAAACCTGTCTCCTTGATATGTTCAACATATGACCGCGTTTGTAGCCACGATTAGATTATCCGGGCAAGTGACACACGCGATATCTCGTTGGGATGCATTCCCAAATTCTCCAGCACTCAATTCAGTGGCCATATTCGTCGCCTCGGAAGACATTCTTTTATCGTAGCTGTTACTACCAGAGCTTAATCCTTGTTGATAATCAAGGTCAACTCTGCCTTAGCTAAGGTTATATAACTACTATAACGGGATTTAATCACCCGATCAATACCACGCATTTCTAACCACAGCCCCCATCATTTCCCGCTCTAGCATTAGTAGCAGCTGGCCCTGAAAATCTCGCTCACCAAATAATTATGCGTTCAATTTTCAGCAGCTAGTCATCTTAAGCTTATACGAACCCGGGCGAGTCTATGATCGGTGGAAAATATAGAATAGCATCTTTGACAGCCTATGAACCATACACCGATTCTCTTAACTAAGACTTGGTCTAGGTAACTAGAATGCCCCACCGAAGCCGAGCTGTCCACATTACCTTCCGGGGGTGCTCATTACTATACTTATCGAAAAATCCGAACTTGTCAATAAAGTACCAAAATGGTTTCAAATCCCAGTTCTTAAGTATCGATCTTTTCCCTATACGATCTATATCTAGGTCAAGGACGATATTCCCATCATCTGATAAAACTACCCGATGTGATGTCCTCAAAAACGGCTCGATCCGCTGAAATCAAGTCACTTAACATGGTCATTGGGCGCATAAACACGAATTAGAATAAGAGACTTATTCTTTATAGTAACATACAGCGCGCAAAGCCTGTCCACCGGATCTGCGAATTCAAGAGCACACGCCTTATCAAAAGACTTTTTCACCAGCCAGGAAACTACTCTCTGAATAGATGGCAAGCCACCTTGAAAACCTATAACACGGCCGGCCCGGGCTCGATCCTAGGTTGTTCTCACACTGGTTAGTACTGTCGCCGGTCAACTGATGGGCATCTGCTTTCCGCTTTGTTGATTCATCTGCTTCTGTTCCACATTCTTCCTTGATCACAGAGCAGTGATCGTTGGATCGGGGGGCGGTGGAACTGTATTACAAAAGGACAAAGAACACTTCCCCGGGCGAAATAAAAAAAGCACAATAAAATAACCAATAAGGTTCCGGGTTAATTTTCAATTGATTTATTGATAAATTAACCATTAAACTCTCTATCGTGACACATTGTCTTTTCCATCCAAAACTTGGAGAAGGTTAAAAAAAGAAAAAAGACAATACTCTTGCCGACTCTTGGCTCTAACTGTTGGATTCAAAAAAGCTCACTGTTTATATGTATTTCACCCGATTCCTATCTCACCTCAGAACTCATCAATATTCATATTAATTGTTTTCTCCAAAGTTGGAGAAACGACGCCGACTTACAAACAGGGCGGCTAGTAAATTCAAAACAATACATTCTCTGATAACAATAATTTTTACAGATAACAAACTATTGTATTCAAAAATTATTTCTATTCTTCTGATGTTATGAAATTTTCATTCCTCAGGAGATATTTTAGAATGCTTACATTCGGGATTTTGAGGATCCATAACAATTTTATTTGACAATCAGGAAAAAATATTTCCATTTTTTTCCAGTTTATTAGATCAGTGAAATGAAATATGAGTAGATACTATAGATTGGTTCGTGTCTCCAAGAGAGCAGTGTTGCGAATCTCGGCAAGAATGAGGAAAGGCAGGGAAATAATAGGAAAAATAAATAAATTAAAGAGGCCTGTTGCTTGGTTTTTGCTAGAGAAATGAATAGGGAAATACATGATTTGAGTAAAGGAGTGAGCAGTGTAAACATTTAATGAGGGAATACCAGCGACATCAGCACTATTAGATTGTTTAAGCCATGTGTCGTGATGCGGATTCAAATCCCCAATGACAAAGATGTTCGCAGATGGATGAAGAGAGAGTGCATTTTCTATACTCCCAGAGATTACATCGAATATACTGCAGTCCTGGTACGAGTAAGAGAGAGAGAGAGAGAGAGAGAGAGAGAGAGAGAGAGAGAGAGAGCAATAAATGAAAAAAGATAACAAGCCCTGTATTAATGAAAGAAAGGAGAACATGCAAGAATTGTTTGGGGCCTCGATCGACAATTCCCTCGCCATCAGAATTTTATCCTGTATGTAAATACCAAGGCCATGCATGTGAATCTTTTCGGCAAAGGGGAAGATAGCGCGTAACGGAGAATTTATTGGTAGCAATAGAAGAATTTAAATTGGTTTCACAATGTGCCAAGATATCTGACGACCGTTCCAAGAGAAAAGGTTCTATGCTGCAGAATTTGGAATTGATACATGTGTGTGTGTGTGTGTGTGTGTGTGTGTGTGTGTGTGTGTGTGTGTGTGTGTGTGTGTGTGTGTGTGTGCGTGTGTGTGTGTCCGTGCATGCAGTAATCTTCATTTCTCATCTGAAGGAAATTTATTGATGTGGGTAAAGGATTGACTGGGGAATTCTAGTTAATGATTTTTACTGCCCAATATGTTGGAAACGTGTACAAATCATGTGCAACCAATTACCGGGTCTGGCAACTCGAATCACTGTCTAAAGATCCACTAATATACGCTTCCTGTAATACCTCGAAGAACAAGGATTTAAAATTATATATTTTCACGCAATGCGAGAAAATTACTGGAAGCGTAAAAATAATAACCATCCGCGAATCAACAGCAAATATATTTTGAGTGTTTTGAATGTGTCTCTGGCACCAAATTATCTTGGCAGAGAATCCGCCATATGTTTTATATGTCTGATCTCCATTTTAGTTAACTGATAAAGATTATGGATTCTGCTTATTACTTCTTTGCTATTGTTCTTTGAGTCATTCCGCTATTCTCTGCTCTACCAAATATTTACATGAGATCGTTAGGTAGGTTTGCTACTTGATGCTTTCCTCTGTTCAAGGTGAATTCAGTATATCCTGTCAGTGTCAAATTCTCCAAACCCACTTTCTTTTTTATGTATCCATAACTGACGTTTCTTTTTTTGTGGGTGGAAAAGAGGTTAAGCTTTCCACCGAAGAACGCTGCCCCAATAATCAAGCATTGCGATGGCAGTATTATAATATTTTGATGAGTTAGGACTCGTGGGAGTGGTATCTTTGTAAAAGTGAACAGTGCACCCAAGAAAAATATGTTCAGATTTTACGTGATTATCATCAAACAGTGTGCCGGAAATACTAGGTCGGAATATAATCGTATGTGCTAAAAATGAAATGACACACGTCAAATAAGCATATGTTCATATTTTTAATTGGAGTATTTAAATTACAGCAGTATTTTTTAAAAATATTATTCTCTTTTATTTTCACGTTAAGTTTAAATTTAAATTAATCACCAAATTGATAGATGTTAGCAAAAACGGCTCAGGTTGATCATTAACCTGTTATGTAGTATTAAATCTGATTGTAGCTGACAAAATTTTGCAAATGATGAATGAGATACGGTTTTTAATGATTTTGAATATGTATTATAGATTAATTCATGAAATTAACTTATGATTTAAGGTGATTTCTCATGGCAAAATAATTAATAATTTTGCAATATTTTACGAGAAAGAATACATTTGAAAACGATATTTAACCATAAACTTTAATATTTTTTGATCCGTGTATCAATATTAATATTATGACGTCAGTTTGATTATCATGGCTTTTCTTCGTAACATGTTCCTTTAGGACGTTGACGATTATGGCTCTCCACAATTCCTTGTCCTTTTATCTCTAAATAAATTTTGTCTTTTTGTGATATCTCGTAAACTTTTTTCCATCATCCATTTACTCAGGTTTGTTACGTAGCTTATACGTTGTTTTCCACTTTGCCCCTTGTCTTCGGTATGCCTTGTGAGTATCAAATTTTTCAAGCTCTCATTTCTCGTTATGTCCAGAAATTCCAGCTGCCGCTTTCTGATGCTAAATATAACTGTCTTTTTTGTTTCAATTTTCTCTACAATCTTCAGTCAATATTCTCAGTATCCTTCTTTATAACCAACGTTCTGTTGCTTCATTTCTTCTTCATCTTTCAGGAGATTTTCTAGTATTACCTGATATATAGGAGGGAAAATATTAAGTCAAATTTCAGTCATCATTTCTTTGTTTATAACGAATTTTTCTGTTTCTTCATACTTGGCTTAGCTTTTGAAAAGCATATTTCTCTATCCCAATGCGATTTCGGATTTTAATCTTGCACTTTACACAACCGGCCAGTGATATTTTTGTTGTATGTGGCGCAATAGAAAAAAAAACAAACTCACAGGTTTGTATTTGCAATTTAACTAGAGGTTGAGTCCTTAGATTAACATTGTGACTACGCACCATGAATAAGAAGACAAGGCAATTATACACAAAAGATATTTGATGTACAAATACCAACATACCTATGTATTATTTATTTTAAATCATTTAATCCCAGGCAAAGCAGTAAAGCCGCTAAGACACAAAAGGTTAATGAGAGTGAAAGAATAAGAAAAAAAATGAAACATTAAGAAACAAAAACAATAGTAGGTTGATAAAGAAAATATCTTTCTATAAATGGTAGGATGTGTGTGTGTGTGTGTGTGTGTGTGTGTGTGTGTGTGTGTGTGTGTGTGCGTGCGTGTGTGTGTAACGAATGCACGGCCGCAATTTTCAATTTGCAACAAAATTTACATGCACATGCTCCAAGTTAGTGGGAAGGCCAAGACCGACTTTGCATTTGCCAACTCCCATCGATAGTGGAAATAATCAATTTGTTCATGCTTCTACGGCAGTCTTCATGTAGTTTGCAGCCATTTTGTACTGGCCAGATTGAGAGCCTGTAGCTGGCTGCCACGAATAGGCAGGAAGATTCTATTGGCCAGCGTGACAGCCAACTGCTGACTGACACGACTGTTATCTAGTATGCTAGCATGCAAAAAAAATCGATAGCTACATTCGTCACAAATGGGAAAAAATTAAATCTGCATGGCTCATTCACTTGCTTAAACTCAACGTTGATTCTGATTACGCAGAACTGGGTTGGCTGTGAAAAAGTAATTGTTGTTGACATTGTGTTTTCATTCGGTTTTTCCAGTTACGACTCCTTTTTTAAAGCTGATCGTTTTTGTGTTCATTTTGTTTAGTTCTTTTATCGTGACAGATTTAATGTTTAGTATAAAGCTTAGAAAAAATTCGCAGTGTGAGATAGGCAAGAAGTAAGGCATGTAGCAAAATCAGCACGGCAAAATGCACTCCTTTAAAAGCAAGGCAGGACAAAAATATTTTAAGTCAAGTGATAGCGATTGCTGTATGAGTTGTACGATTTTTGAATCAAGCACGGGCAACGCCCTTGCCATGCTGCTAGTATTAAATAATGATTTTTATTGTATTTATATTTTTGATATTAAAGATGGCTGGAAAGCATGGAGTTAGAAGAGAGTTGCGCAAGTAAGAAGTACAAGAAAAGCCACTGTTAGGTAGAACTTGTGGTTACATCTAGTCAATTGAACTGTAAAATGATAAAAGCTTTTTGTCTATCTATTAGGTTGGTGCATATATATATATATATATATATATATATATATATATATATATATATATATATATTAGGTTGGTGCAAAAATAATGACGTAATAATGTCGTTTTTTGACGTTAATACGTCAAAAAACGACATTATGTCATTATTTTTGCACCAACCTAATATTACAGAGATTCATAAAATCTAGGTATGATAACGTCAGGTTCACCAGAACAACTACCAATAAATCATTTAGAGAAAAGGCACATAGTTTGAAAGCAACACCAACAATGGCTAAACCGTGAAACTTCTCAGTGGGCAAGGGGTTAAATAAAATATATCAAACATTTTTTTTAGAGAAATATAAGGGAAGAAGACAGTGACTTCGAGTAATGCTCATTCCCTCGGTGATTTGTCTACATTCAGTGCTGTGTTATGTAGAAGAAAGGGGTGTGTCCTGCGCAAATATTCTACATATGAAACGTTGCTTCTACACGATTCGTATTCGTGTATACATTTTTTGATCAAGGTGAAAGCTGCACTTGATGACCTCTACTCATTCGATCTCGTTATGTCGCTATTATTGAACTTTTCGTTATATCATTCCTTAATTAGTCGCGTCGTGTGTTCTCGTTTAATCTCGTCTTGACAGTCGTGTGTTTTCATCACGACAGATATGATCCTATTATTTAAATCATCGTCGCTGAAGATAGTAAACAAATTATACTTTTCCTACTGCATCGGCTACAAGTAGAAATAAATTGTACTACGAATAGTATTGAAGTAAATCGGATTAATACTTCGCAGTGTTTGTGCAAATTGATAGCATATTTTACGGTAAGGTTGTTCAGTGAGGATTTTCTTCTAAGCGTCATATCATGACGTGGGCGATCACGGATCTACACAACTTTCGCTCCTTTATAGCTCTTAGTAATGTTTGTCATTTTAATAGAACTGGCGCTCCACATGCTGCCATCTATTCCCATAAGTTCGCAAGGTTGGTGAGACTTTCCCTGTTCCTTTTACCTTCGATATATCCTGTGAGTGATTTAAATAATAGAATAATAGCAAACGCTGCTGGTGGCGCCAGGGGTGTCGGTCCTGCCATAGCCACCGAAACCGTGATATCACCCCTGGTCGGTGGCTGATGAAGACAGGGTATCGCACGTGCTAACACATGTTGTATGTTAAAAAAAAATAGTATTCGTGGTGATGAAAAGACACGGCTCTCAAGACGAGATTAAACGAGAAGACACGAGGCGACTAGTTAAAGAACAATATGAGGAAACATTCAATAATAGCGAAACCACGTGATCAAATAAGTAGAGGTCATCAAGTGCAGAATTTCTCAAACCCTTCATACTCATTTGTTTACTTGCTTCGTCCATGGTATTCTCAACATCCTTAAATAGAATCTAATTTTTGTTGACGCAAGTCTTTTCCTCATCTCTGAGAATATTGTCAAGCATTCCCTAGCATTCAGTAATGTTTGTTTCTTCCAAAAGTTTCTATTCTTTTTTAGTAATTTGCTTAGTTTGTGGGAAGCATTGTTTGTTATTCCACTGCAGGTTTCGGTGCCACGTTTTCCATTCCCTGTTAAAACATTTTCTAGATATTTCAAGGCGTGAGTGTAATTAATATAAAATTATCATTCCTTTATAGGTCGTGTCCTTCAGGATGTGAGCAATCATGTTTTTTTTGTTTTTTTTTTTAACTTCCTTTTGGAACTGTAAGCTTTGCCATGTAACATAACTTCTCCCAACAATTTGTTCGTTAAGTTTGCTATTTCATATTTCGCCACATATAATATTTTCCTCGATCTACACCGTTATTTTTATGAATTAATCTAAATGTATTTAAGACCAGCGGTCGCCAACCTTTTCAACTTCATGGACCACTAACTGTATAATTTTAAAATTGGCAGACTGCTAATATGAATTTAGAAAAAAGTATATGAATTTAGAAAAATAAAAAAGGTAAATACATTTATATAATAATAATCGGAAAACTTTTATTGATATGAAATTCACCCATTAAAGGTAACAATGTTATACTGTAATTATTTAAAAAAAAACTAAATAAAAATTTGAAGTTTGAAAGTCATATTAGGTTAAATATGGCTGGATGATGTTACATTTGTTTAGTTGTGTTTATTTCAAGATTACATAAGTTCTTAAACACACACACACACATATATATATATATATATATATATATATATATATATATTAGGTTGTTTCAAAAATAATGTCGTTTTCTCACATGTGTTACTATGTGAGAAAACGACATTATTTTTGCAACAACCTAATATATATATATATATATATACCATCCATAATACGTTTTGTTACGCGTCATTTGTTAATCTGGATCTTCATAAGAATTGAAATCATATTACAATTTTTTGGCGGATCATCAAAACAACTGCACAGTTCACCAGTGGTCCGTGGACAACCAGTCGGCAACCACTGTTTTGGAAAATAAAATCCAAAATATCATTTTCTTAAATCACATTTAGCATCTAGCAGAGACGAGATGCAGTAAAAAATAAATTGTGAAATATATCTGTTAAAATTAGATGTCAGTGTTATTTTCTTTTTTGCCTCATTTAGACGACAATTTATCTATCGCTATGTGTTTATGTTTTATTGCGTACGTTGTGAAAGATTATCGATTTACAATCTCCGTTGTGAAAGTTTAAGATGCGAAAAACAAGAACACACCACATTAAAGTTAAATAATCGAATGTTGTTTTGTTTTTGTTTTGTTTTGTTTGTTTGTTTTTTGTTTTTTTGTTTTCCTTATTTTTTTTATTTGTTTTAGTGATAATATAAGGAAATAGTGGCTTGGTCGTTGCTATCTGGGTAAAGTCATATTTACCTGTGTATGTACGCACGAAGACATAGAAACATATATAAATAAAATCACCCATGCAATTATGTGGGCAGTCGTGTCTGTATGCATATATCAATGTAATAAACGAAATATGCATTTATTTACATAAGCAATGGAAAAAGAATAGCAAATTTTTAGTCTCTCAGGCTAAAAACATAAAAAGTGAAGCGAGACATCAAGTCGACAATCGGTCTATCGTTTAAACCTATTCGTTTCAATTCAACGGCTTTTGTTGACCATCATATTTATTTTGTTTTATGGCCTCTTGAAAACTATTATCCTATGATAGCTTCTTAAAGGGGCATTCTGTTAATGTGGTAATGCTATATTTTTTGAAAATATCTTTTATGTGCAGTCTCCTTCAGGAAATGATGGATCATATCTCTCTATAAAATTCTATCACTTGAGGCACTATTTGTTTTACCATTCCATCAATTCTCTTTTTCTTTTGTTTGATAGTTTTTTGTATGTCAAAATGAACGAGAGAAATATAACATTTTCTGGATTGTGGCGCTCATTATTGGTGAGCTGTCTAAAACACACAGGATCAAGAGAGACTCACATTCGAATACTGCTGGCGGGCACATTCTCGTTATTATAATTTCTTGAGTTAGTATGCCGGTAGGCGTAATATACGCTATTTCAAATAAATTTAATAGTTTGTACTATATATTGTCTTTCACAACACATCAAACTTCTAAAAATGAAAAAAAAAACAACATTAAACTGAAAACTCCAGCTATGTCCTTATATAATATTTTCAGCTCGAAATTTTCATATGGATGTCATTCATGACGTCACTTCCGTTCGGAAATACTTAAACTCTCAGCTGCATAAAACAGCTTTCTCAGAACAATTGTTAAAATTGCTTTGCGCGTGTGAAGCTTAATGAAAACCATAATTCTGCGAACCTTGTTGACAGGCGCTCCATAATCACAAAAAAAGTCTACCAAATAAATCACATCACTTGGGGGCGTTCAACAGCAGGAATAACTAAAATCGATATCGATATTTAACTCGAACATGTTGACCTTTCGCACTCCAAATAAACTTTAGGAAGAAAATTCACATCAATACTGAAAAGATTGATAACAGCTACGAGAAACATATTTTCAAGAAAAATAATTTTAATAGAAAGATTTTATAAATTTCAAGCGACTGTTGCAGTGGATGCTCGGTCTATGAATACCGAATGTTCCATTATAAGATAACGTCGAATATTATCATTATCTTTTAGGTTCTAAGAAGTGAACTGAAATAAGGTCGGATATAAAAACTTAATGTTGATATTAAGAGAAATGTAAAGAAATAGGTATATTATGTCATCTATAAACACGCGTCAAAGACACATTATTACAATTATTTTATAAAATCCAACATTAAATAATGTCTGCCTACTACTACTACAACCGGTGCTACGTAATTTTTTGACCTTCACATAAAACCTCCACATATCAATAAAATGCCTACCACACACCACCCCCCACACCTCCCACACACACTAGTATAAGTTATCATCCGAATCCCGTATAGACAAACTAGAATTTTGATACATTTGAATACATAAATTATACTCGGGAACGCTGCTTGGAAAGACGGATGCACGTGAAGTCTGCTTAACAAATGTAAAATAAGAATGTTCGTACGTAAGTTTATATGTGTTTCATGGCGTTTTCCCACAAGTGGGCGAAAACGCGGATGTCTACGAGAGATTACATTTTTAAATGTGTCCGCTGAAACGCAAAGTGAAAACGAGAACGAGGCAAGAAGTTGTCCAGGATTTGTAGTGTAGGGAGAGCGACCCCTAGTGAACAATTAGGGAATTAAGGAGGAGCTAACTCAAGACAGAGTCAGCCATGCGATTCCAAAAACGAGTTGAAAATTGATGTTTGGGCACAGCTAGCATCTTGAACAGAGCTCATTTAAGAAAATCAGGAAGATCCAAGATTGGGGGCAAAATTGATAAAACGAATATAGAAAGGCATACAAATAGTTTAATGCATTATCGATCAAATTATCTTGCGCATATCTCTCCTGTAGGTAAATTTCCATATTTTATCTTGATTTTCACTTCCATCGACATTTTCTGTTTTATTCGACATCGCTAGAAACTCCTCTGCTAACAGCTATAAACACGTTCAAATAATGTTTATGGTGTACTGCAATGATCGAACCCTTGTCTTCAAATATTCTTCAGGTGATTTGTACTAATTACTATTTCGTTTACAGAGCATTTGTCTGGCTCTCTGCTCGATTTGCTGGAAGTGCTTATGAGACGAGCAAAGAGTGAGAAAGAAAAAAGGACAATTACATAAGTATCGCATTTCACGGTAGAATCTAGAAGAGTAATTACAGGAAGGAGACGATTAGGAACGGTTTTCGCGGACAGTTCGAAGATCAGAATATTTACCGAGTAGTATAGAGAAATGCCAGTATTTTAAATAGCCTGTGGTATTAGCGTGGCATAGACACACAAATCAAATTATGCTATTTTTGAACGACCTGCTTAATTTCCTCTGTTTCGCGGAACTAGAATCTGAAGTTTTCCATATATATTTCCATATATATATATATATATATATATATATATGTGTGTGTGGGTGTGTGTGTGTATGAGTGTGTGTATGTGTGTATTTATTTGGCGAAATGTGAAGAAAGATTTAAAATTCTGTAAGATTTGTAATACAGAGAAATAACAAACATTAAATGCAGTATCTTTCTCCATAGATGATTCTATATTGGAATGTGAATAAAACAGATCATGTCACGATACTGTGTGACGCTTTTATATGACATTACCTATAAGTCATTTGAAATTGCTTCCAGCAAAATAGGGAATGACAGAAAAGAACATTGAAGTGTTTCCTAATTTTAATTCTGGCGCGAAACAACTTGGACGTTGGAAAGTCTGAATTTGGGAGACATTTTAAGGTTTGAACATATAGGTCTTGTCAATATTTTGTTTAATAGACATTTTACATAGATAAAGCTCGTCGTAATGTGTTGGCTGTATTGTGAGCAGAATTCTTAGTATTTCTTTAATGAATGGACCACCAAACATGCCTTCAAAGAGTCTATCGGTATCTTTTACAAGCAGTCCGGGGGTTCCTACTACAACTGGAATTACTGATGTTTTCATGTGCCACTGTTTTGAGATTTTCAAGATTCTTGTATTTTGAAATTTTTAAAGATATTTTTCTTCTTCTTCTTCTTCTTCTTCTTCTTCTTATTATTATTATTATTATTATTATTATTATTATTATTATTATTATTATTATAATAATTATTATTTTCTTCTTTTAATTGACGTTCAGTGCAAAACAAATTCCAAGTACATCGTTTGTATTATTTGTTATTTATAATACTTTCCTAAGTAGACGAGCATGCGGAAAATTGTTGAATGTCTGGTAACCAGAGCCTACCATGAGTATTGTTGAAGCT
The DNA here is from genome assembly GCA_963932145.1 of Acanthosepion lycidas. NCBI lineage: Eukaryota > Metazoa > Mollusca > Cephalopoda > Sepiida > Sepiidae > Acanthosepion > Acanthosepion lycidas. The sequence continues at coordinate 124,305,660 of OZ010579.1, forward strand.
TTTGTTTGTATATTTCTTGAGATTACCAGATTATTATGTCTGATGAGCTCTTAATATCTGTTAATGAATGCACTTTAAGACACAAGCAGCCGCCTTAGGTATCATGCAATTTTTATCAGGTTCGTCACTTCTCAATTATACTTGTCCATCCTAAGAGATTTCTTTTCTGTAACAGATCCGCTCCACAATCAACGCTAACTTTCTTTATACATATCTCTAATATAGACATGAAATATACTTTATTTTTTGCCTTTAATATATTTTTTCATTCTATTATTATTTTCTTTCTATTTCATTCTATTTATCTTCTTTCTGACCCTTGACCTCTCCACATATTTTTCTCTCATTTTCAAACTTGTTTCTCCTGGTTTCTTTTTCCCCCTTTTTTTCCTGTTTTATTTTTCATCCGTCATCATCATCATCATTACACGTTCCTTCTTCTCATGATTTTCCCTTTATTTCCAAAAGCAATTTGTGTTATGTAGTCGCGTTTATAAATATACATTCTTTCGATTCTATTAAAATGTTCATTTCTTTGCAAAAGCTACGATTCTGACTCAGAATATTCTTTCAATGCTTTACTTATTTTCCACGCTATTCGTCAGAACCGCGCCAATTTATAATTTGTCGCTGCCTCCATTAAAACTTTGAAACCCGATGGCTTTTATCCAAACATAAAATCACTGATTTTCGCTGCTTTTATTCATTTTCACTGCTCTTAATCGGAATTCGTTATGCCTTTTTTATCTTTATATTATAATATTCTGCCTATCGTTTTCCTTCTTAAATATTCAGTTTCTTTTAGATTTCCCTGCTTCTAAGTAATATATTGAATGACAAATGATGTCAAAGAGTTAATCACTGATATTCCCTCTTTGGGAAATCGACGAAAAAAAGCGGACATTTTTCGGTTAAACTGGTTCCTAACAAATACGCTTCAGTCGATGTTATCGAACTGACATATTGATTTATATTCCACACAGAAAAACCATCGAATGATTACTGTTAGCCATTCGTATAGGGGCTGAGTGTATGAAAGGAAAAAGAGATAAATGAAAATAGTCATTTTGTCACAGCTCATTTTGTCAGAGCTCATTTTGTATATAGACAGTTGAGATGTGTTTGCTGTGAGAAAATAAAGCTTGATTTGGATGAGTTCGTTTTGATCGTTGATATGAAGATGGGAAACACTGAAATCAGAAAAAAATTTCGTGGAAATATTCAAAGTTCGGATAGTTTTCTAACTATAATCTGCTTCAACTGTAAGTAAATTACCGTATAAACAAAATATCTATTTGAAAGTATAATAACTGGATTATTTTCTATATATATCTTTAAAGGTTAATGAGTAAATATCATTTTAACAATACGATTTCTCACACATTCTTGGGAGATAAGTAGATGAATGCCTTTTCCTTGTAAGTTCATTTAATTATCTGAGTTTCTTATGAAATTCTTCTCCAGTCCATCTTTGAGTCAACTTAAGAGTCAGAGTTTTCGGGATTTCTCTTCCCTGGCGCCTTTGTAGTGGCAGACATAAAATAATCATTAAAGTATTCCTTTGAAGGAGCTGATCATCAAAAAAGCCGTATAGGTGGTTTCAACTTCCTGAACGGATAGGGGTGATCTGGCGTGTATCCTTATAAGCAGAGATAGGTAGGAAGTAGGAAGGTGAACACCAGCAGCCAGTGAGGTAAGGACCAGGGAAGATAGCATTTCTGCCGAAGGAAAACACAGAGGGATATGTGAGAATTCGTATTGTTGTCATTTAACAACCAGTCTCTTGAAAAGCATTTCTGATGATTGTTTTTGAATACGATCACGTCTAAGGTGACAAATCTCTAAACATAGCGAGTCGGGTATGTATGAAGACCCAGACGACCTTTGGTTGACATCACTGGTGCAGTGAACAACGGAAGAGAGATAAACGTCGTCAAATTATACTATGTATAAAATATTTAATATATTCGTTATCTATTGATGACAAGCTTTATGAACCCCATGTGAAGTACACGCCAGTTAATAGATACACGTACATTTAAATTGAATATATAACCTTTCCAAAATGGAAAAAAATGATCTACCTAATTGATAACATATCATTTTTGATACTTACTACAAAAATGAAATTACTCACACAATGAAAAAGAAGACAAACAATCGAGAGTTTATTCGCAAGTACAATAATAACTGGAAATGGAAAAATGCTAAAAAATGAAACTTACAATCTTAGTTGAATTTAATCAAGATAATATACATACATACATATATATATATATATATATATATATATATATATATATATATATATATATGGTGGTGATCGCTTGGAAAAACCTCTGATGGTTCGACTTGCAGTAGAACAAATCGGCACCCGAGGAAAAATGTGTAATAAAAAAAGAAAGAACCAAGAACATTAAACCGAGGCGAGAGCAATCGTCCATTGTTTAAGCTCCAAATCCAAAGAAAAAAAAAAAGAAAAAAAATCGAGTAAAAAGATAACTACGTAAAGTGCTCAATAGATTAAGTAGAGCATAACCTAAGATAATCCTAAGGAGCCAGGCAAATCTATCCAGGTTTCACCTAAACGGATCGTCAGCAGTATTAACCTGACGATCCGTTTAGGTGAAACCTAGGTAGGTTTGCCTGGCTCTTTAGGATTATCTTACTTACATACACACATACACACACACACACACACACACACACACACACACACACACACACACACACATATATATATATATATATATAGTTGTTCTATTCGTAAGGGAAGACTCCTCAGTTTGAATGTGATTATAGAGATAAGCAACACTATATACTAACAGGAAGTTTCGCGCCTCAATACGATCTTCAATCCAAGCGACAACATTCCTGTAAGGCGCAGTATACACACACCCACCCACCCACACACACACACACACACACACACATATATATATATATATATATATATATATATATTAAGAATAACAATGGTGACACTCTATTTAGCACATGATATTCTTTTCTACAATTATCACAAATATTCTACTAAATAAATAGTCTAGAAGGCTTCACCTATAAACTAATTATACAAATTATTTATACTTACACGAATCAATCAATTTCAAACGATATTTTCTACTGTGCTATTGTCTCATTCTATTTTGCATAATTCGCCTGTCAAAATTTTTGTATTTAACCTATCGTTAACCTATCGTTCTGAAAATTGAGTTTTGTATTCCTTTTTTCGCTTATTGTTATATAAAAAAAAAACTGACATCACACGGTCAATAGCTTCTGTGAAATAGATAAAAAATATTCCAAATATATGGGTGAGCCAATAATTTCGACGTTGACTGTATATTATCAATAGCACTTATGTTAAAAAAAAAGTTTTAATGATACCTATTTTAAATTCCAAAGTAAACACTAACTACTTCATGTATATGGAATTTTTCTTTTTTAGCGGCATACCAACTCCTTAGGAATCATTTAAAGCTGAAATTAGATTTTCTTACGAGCCTTTGTAATTTCATTTACAAAAATGTATTTTTAGTACTTTTTTTAAAAAATGTGTTTGTGGTATATTCTTTCTATTATGAAAATATATTTTTATACTTTTATAGTATTTTGAGTTAAGTCTGGGGGTTAACTATTTGTTCATAGCTGTGACCCTAACAGGTGCTATCAACCTGGATCAGGGTGGACCTGGGAATAACTTCAATTAAGAGACGTTTCCCCGCTTCTCAAAACCTCTAGATCAGATGCCTTGCCATCGGATGTAGTTTATCGTCATACGAAGGACTGGTGTATGTGGATGATATAAAATTGTCTGCCAAGTATAAGAAAAAAATTGTACCACTAATCAAGGAATTTTAAAAAATACACGACATTCTTTAAATGAAATTTGTTAGAAACAAATAGCCAATGCAAGAAAGAACATTAGGTTTAATATACCCAGAAATTCATACACGGATGTCCTCAAGTACACATAGCATAGTGGGTAAAGGCGTTAGTTAACTACTGACAGACACAAAGAGTGTGAGTTCGATACCCGGTTAAGGCCGCGGAGAAAATTGTAGAAAGAAAAATGTTTTTCAAAAATTGTGGTCTTAGCTGAAGGAGTCGTATTCGTTATTAAAATGTGAGTTGGCGGGGATTTTAAATTGTAAACAAAACCGCGTGTAGAGTATATAGAGTGCGTAAGAAGGTTCGTGTCAGAAATGTTTTGATTAATATATCAATATTAAGTCTAAATTTATTTATGACATATATACATGTTTATAGTACTTACATTATGATCATAGCTACTTTTAGGTTGGTGCAAAAATATTGACGTTTTTGACGTTAAACATTACGCCAAAAAAAACGTTATTTTTGCACCAACCAAATAGTTACTTTAGTAGATTTATAACTCAAAAATAATCCCAGCCGATCAAAGAACAATCGGCTTTAACAGGCCACCAGTTTCCCCTATTAGTCCGTTGATGAGAGGTTTGTCTCTACTAGGTATGACACTAAGGTTATTAACGAAACATGACTGTTATAGATATATGGGAAAAAATCTAATTCAAATAAGAAAGAAAAAAATGAAATAAGCAAATAAAAGAAAATTCCTAAATTGAGAAGATAAATACTTGAAATTAAATTAAGTAATAAAGTTTTAACCAAACGGATGACTCCCTGGTCAGCATTGCTCGAGTAAGGATAACTCAAATCAGTAGATAGACCGTGTATACACGTCTTAAATATTAGGTTGTGACAAAAGTTCGTAAACACTTGCAAACAATTGAATTTTTATGCAATTTTTTATTGTTTTTGGAAGAGCATTGTGACATCGGACGAGAAATGGGTCTATCTGGTCCAGCACAATCAAGACAAGCGATGGGTTCAGAAAGGGAAAGAGACAACGTCGGTTCCAAAACAAGATCGATTCGGCAAGAAAGTCATGTTGTGCGTTTGGTGGAACTTTGAAAGAATCGTGCATTTTTAGTTGGTTCTGAATGGTCGTGCCATCAGTGCCGAACTTTACTATCAGCAACTGGAGCGGGTCTACGAAAAGTTGAAGCAAAAGTACCCGACTCTGATCAACCGAAAGCGCGCTTTGATGCAGCAGGACAATGCCAAGCCACACACCGCCAGGAAGACCAAAGACAAGTTTGAAGAGCTGGACGGCGTTGAGGTTCTGCCATATCCAGTCTACAGTCCTGACTGTGCTCCATCAGATTACGGCCTTTTCCGCTCAATGCAACACTTTCTGAAGGGCCACCGATTCGACTCGTTTGATGAAGTCGAGAAAGCGTGTCAAGAATTTTTTGATTCGAAGCCGACTGAATTGTACTTTCATCAGATCCGAAAGCTTGCAGATCGATGGCAGAAAGTCTTGGAAAATGATGATCTTTATTTTGAGGAATAATTTTTGTTGTTTTTGTTATTACTTGGAGAGTAAAATTTCAATGTTTTTTTCAATGTTTTTCAAGTTTTTACGAACTTTTGGGACAACCTAATAGAATTCATTAAATGAATACAACAATCCAAGTATAAAACGGATTCCAAAATAAATATGTACAGAAAATTTCAATGGATAAATGGATATGAATTTCCATCGACATTATTATATATTCAATAATATATTGAAATATATTTAAAGAGAAAATTAGAATTAACTTGGTATAATTGCACACAAACATTCGTGGACATTATTCGATAATATTCCGAAATAATTTTGAACGAAAAACTTTTATTCAATAATAATATGAAAAACATTTGAAAGTAAACCTGGTGTCATTGAATTCAAACATATTATTATTATTAAATAATATTCCAAAATTAAGTTAAACAGAAAATTTCAGTGCATCTGGTATAAATGCATACAACAATCCATGAATATCTTATGCAATATTAGTCTGAAAAACATTTGAACGTAGAACGTCAGTTAGCTTTGTGTAATTTCATTCATACATATTAAATATTCTTACAAATTTAAGTTGTACGGAAAATTTCAATGAACCTGGTATAAATGCATACAAAAATCCAGGTGAAATATTATTAAATAATATTACGAATAAATTTAAACTTAAAGTTTGATATGGGATATATATATATATATATATATATATATATATATATATATATATATATATATATATATATATATATAATAACAGTTATTTCTGAAGAAAGATTGAGGTCAATCTGAAATATCAAATATATATATAAATAAATAAATACTATCATAAAAAAAGACATTATTATTTTTTTAATTTGCAACTTTTTCTATATATACATATTAAGAAAGTATACGTGGTGGCTTCTCATTATGCTATATATATATATATATATATATATATATATATATATATATATATATATATATATATATATATAAGAAAGAACAGTAAGATATATAATCCGGTGTTCTTATAGATATTTTTATTTTTACAAAATAGTGCTCAATGTAAATTTACAGACCATAAATATTATGAATTAATTGATTTAAAATATGTTTTTTTCGCTACACATTTCTAACCATGTTTATGTTTTAGCAGTGTTATTTTCTTCTTTATTCGATTTTATTTCGTATCTAACTAAACAAAAAAAAATAAGTTTAGATCTGGCCTGTTTTTTGGCCCATCCGTTTTTCCTTACCTAAATATTTCATATATAAAATATTGGATAGAAATTTACTAAGCTGTATATAATTTTGCACAGGAAACACATCCCCCGGAAAGGATTAGTCATAGTAACCAATAACATGTCAACTAATGTTGCCAACTCGGCACCAGAAATTAATCATAACATTTTACTAATGTTTTTTGTCAGGATGCTAAAGTAAAACTAGGCATCTTTATTTTTAATTGAAAATAGTTTTTACTCTCGTTGCTATGACAGTTTTTATTTAGATGTTTGAACCAAACCGATTTTTATTAAATCTCTGATGGCATTTTGGAACTTAATCGATAAAATATTAAAGTTAATATATTCATTGTTTCATGAAATCGATGACATATTTGTATACAAGGTAAGCAGGAGGTAACATATTTTTGTTAAGTCACTGTAAAAACATCCAATATATTTGATCAAAGATCAAAAGAAAACGACAAAGAGTTTTCATAAATCAAATCACAAAATCATTATCGATTTTGCATTGATGATTCCTTCATGTCATCCTCATAAAACATGAGCAATAAGATGATTTGCTAACCACACAAGAATTTCCATTATCGAAAGCAAATAAAAATATGTCCATAACATTTTCAGGACAAAGAGATATTCAGCAAATCGTTATCACTGTAAAATTAGGATTAAACGAATCGGAATTACAATTTTGTGCTAATAAGATACTGAATCAAAAGCATGTCATGTTGAGGACTCGTTGGTAACAAAATTGTTTCTCATATTGTTACTGCAGTGAGTATGGACCACAACGCTTGATCTAAACTTTCAGCTCCATATATACTGTGTCCCTTCAAGTTTTGGTGGACATCGAAACCCCAAATCTTCTTTTTTTTTCTTCTAAGTAACTTGTGATTGCTTGAAATAAAACTGTGTTGCCACAGTGCCAAATTCACAAAACTCACCGTTCATTAGCTTTGTGTGTCTCCAGTATGCCATGCGAGTGTTATTATTTATTCACTTTGTGTTACCAGCAATTTAAGCAACATCTTTCTGATTTTAAATATAACTTCTATTTCTTTATTCTCCTTTAAACTTTTTCTATTCTTTCATTTTCTTTTTGTGATATTCTGGATATTTTTCGATACAATCTTTGACGTTGAGTCTCTTCGTTTTCTATGCAAAGACTATCCAATAATACCAGATATATAGGAAATCCTATATTAATTGCAAATCAGTTCTCTTTTCTTTGTTTCTAAGTACGTTTTCATATCTCTTAAAGTGTTTTGTTTATTGAAAGCATCTTTCGCTATTTCCATGATCGATAACGAAAAGAACTCACGTACGAAAGAACGATACCTGGTTAATCCTGCCAGTAATCATATGCTTGCCTGAAAGGTTAAGCCATGGAAGTGTAAGTTCACGGCACTCATTAGAACGGGCGAAACTGCGAATGGCTCAGTAACCGGACCTAATCATCGGGACCGTAATCCACCTCGGAGGCGATGGATAACTGTGGCAATTCTAGAGTTACCCAGGCCGCGATCGGTCGGCGCGTCGTCGTCGCCCCCGTACCGTCTCGCGCGTGGGCACCCGCGTCGACCGTTACGGGTCGAGGGGCTATATATTAGACTGAGAACGATGCGTGTCATTCCATCCTCTCGTCCTCGTCGTCGTCGTCGTCGGGGATGAGCGCGCGGCGTTCTGCGGCGGGGCCAAAGAGCGGCGTGCTCCGCTTTGGTGACTCTGGATAACTGGCTGGTCGATTGCACTGGCTTTCACGCCTGGCGACGGGTCTCTCAAGGATTCACGGTTACTGCACTACCAAGATAATCAAACTTCTTCATCTGATTGATGTTTATGTTTTCAGTCAAAAATACATCTTATCATGTCTGTTTTGAAGATGTATATGCATTCATTATACTTACAGTTACCAGTTAGTCATTAAGTATATCTTTCTACCTTGTATTGGTCAAGAAATTTCTAAGTTGGTCATGCGGTTATTTGCTGCATCGTTAATGCCGATCCCGAGTTTACGGCCATACCACGTTGAAACACGATTACCTATGATAAGCAACGTTGAGGTTATTCATTATCAAGATGGATGGCCGCTTAGGTATACCAGGTGTAGTAATCTTGGATATGCATCTAATGTGTAATGGATAGTGGCTTGGCATTTTAAATCGGAAAGCTGAGTTCGAATCCCATCTGGGTTCGTTATATGCACTTACACGGAAAATACCCTTAGGAAAGGTTTCAATCTACATATTCTCCCCCAGAAATTATTATTAAGTACTGTATCACTCCAACACTATTATTATCTTCCTCCACCACCAAACCCAAAAAATTCTTACAATCTAAAAAAGTATTTTCTGGTTTTTAAATAACCTACAATGTTTGAATAAGCCGTAGAAAACGAATCGTTTAATCAATCCAAATCCCGGCTGGATGACATTGTTATGAATCTGTTAGACAAAGCTTTAGCTGAATAAATGCTTACATTAATGTCAACTTTACAGTAAATAATAGAGAGTTAAATGTTTTCTGTCGGTTAGATTCTTTACAAAAGAAGAAACAGTTGCAAATCGATTATATTTCAATTGGTAAGTTCGTTTTTACATTTTAAATTATTTAAAGTAGTATATAAATGCTAATTCCCTTTTGCAATTTACCGTTACATTTAAGGTGTTCCCTATCAAATATGCCAAAATCAATCGACTGCCAAATTACTTTCATCATGGACGTCCTTGATCGTAGTAAATAAGCCTCATTGATTGTATCACAACTGAAACTGATTGTTTATATATAGCATCAAATTATACAAAAAGCTAACAAAGGAAGTTAAATACAAATACATTTGGAAGGTATCACAGACAGGAGAAGATTACATCTGTAAGCAAACGGAATCTAACATTCGGTTAACTTTTATCTAGGAATTTGGGTACTAACTCATTTATTTGTGCTTTTTACCATTCAAATGCGTCAATGCGTTGATATTATTCATCATGTTTATTTTTATCATTTATTACTTATGTTCCGGTCATTTTTTACATAAAAAAGCTATTTAGGCCTCTCTCAAAAAGTTTGATATGTAATATAAAAGAGATAGATAGATAGATAGATAGACAGACAGACAGACACGCACACACACACACACACACATATATATATATATATATATATATATATATATATATAGATAGATAGATAGATAGAGAGATAGATATATGTATATGGCCTGATGATTGCGTTGAAGTATGAAACATACTGTCACATATTGATGCTGACGCCTGTGTCCCACATTATATTTACATACACCGTAACTGTGTTATTGAGGATTTACCTATAAATATAGTTACTTAAACAATCTTACACACACACACACACATACATACATACATATATATATATATATATATATATATATATATATATATATATATATATATATATATATATATATATATATTGAACAATAAAAAAAATTAAAAAATTAAAATATTCAGACACACTGGGTTGTAGATTAATATTATTTCGTTTTTTATTATTATTATTCCATTTAGATTCCTCGACTAGTTTCGGCCGAAATGCCCATCATCGGGAGGAGAAATATTTCTGCTTGCTGCTAGCACTAAACTACAGAATATATATATATATATATATATATATATATATATATATATATATATATATATATATATATATATATATATATATATATATTAAATTTAGTCTCAAACTGCAAACTTAGTAAAAGTAATTCTACTCGTCTGTAAAAACCTGATGTGTTTTGGCTTGTAAATGAACAAACTAATACACAGGGAAAGTGAAGGGATAATCAAAGAAAGAACTAAGAACATGAAATTGAGACGAAAAAAATCGTCCAGTCCAAAGAAAAAAAAACCTCCAACACTAGTAAAATTAAAAGTAACTAAGTAAAGTGCTCAATACACTAAGTAGACCAAATGGAACTATGAACATAAAGAATCAGGGAAAACTACCTAGGTTTCAACTACGCGTGTCGTCAGGGTATCAGTCTATCTGATATTCTGTTCATTTCTTTCTATCTATCTATCTATCTATCTATCTATCTATTTATATCTATATATCTATATCTATCTATCTATCTATCTATCCATGTATATATATATATATATATATATATATATATATATATATATATATATATATATGTATGTATATATATAGATAGATAGATAGATAGATAGATAGATAGATAGAGAGAAATGAACAGAATATCAGAATGATAAATAGATAGATAGAGAGAGAGAAACAGAGAGAGGGGGTATGAACAGATTGAGATTTTTGTTTTTGTCGAATATAATTTCTTATTACTATAAACATTCTATTTAGTTCTTACGCACGTTTCAGTTAATATGCGTCATTTTCACTATCTCCAGACAGGTTGACAGAAATTTTGCTGTTATAAAAAATGAATGACAATTCCAGCACGTTTACGCACAAAATATAACAATTATCATAATATGATATATATATATATATATATATATATATATATATATATATATATATATATATATATATATATAACAGTATAAATGTTTACATTTCAGTTGAAAGACCATAGCTCAATTATATCTTCTTTAAATATTCATGGAGACCTACCGGACTCGTTTCTTAACATACTTGTTGAGAACGCAAATATAATAGCATCATCTACATGCAAAAAGAAAAGGCTAAAATTAATGGAAGCCTTATTAATAAAAAAAAACAAAACAATAATATCAATTATGAACATGGACACAATATCTTGACCGTGTTTCGAAAAACATGAAAAAAATAATATAAATACATACATGCATCGAAATATTTCTTATTTAACAGTCAAAATATTCCATCCTTGAGAATGGCTACATGTATAGCCGAAAGCGCTTGAATAAAAAGAACATTCGCACAGTTTTGGTATAATTTATCCTCAGAAAAAAAGGAAGTTATTAGATCGCATGAGAAATTGTAAAAAAAAGTAAATCAAAGGGCTTTATCAGTTGTATTCAATGAAATATGCATGAAAGAATGATTTCCGCCAAATCACACACACACACACACACACATATATATATATATATATATATATATATATATATATATATATATATATATATATATATATTAAGGAGGATTTGAGATAATTAAGTAATTCATCGAGTATAGGAGAAACCAACAGAATGCACTGGACAGCCGTTTTGTCCTACATTTGGGACCCATCAGCAGTGCGCATCCACTTCCGAGAAACCCGGACGATTACATTGAGAGGCAAACGTCATACCAACTGTACTAACCGACTTCGTTGACGAAAAGGTTGCAAACTAGATTCCATATTGTGCTGCTCGTTCACATATTCCGTGATGGAACTCATCCAAGTCATATATATATATATATATATATATATATATATATATATATATATATATATATATATATATATGGATTATATTTCTGCAAGGTCTGTACGTTAATAGTTATAGGGTGCTAGCAGTTGTGGATAATAGGGTCTCCATAGTACTCAGTTATGTGTTACTTTCAGTAGCGTGCATATTCATATGAACTGGAAGCCTTAGTTTTGAATTCCATGTTGTCCTACTCAAAGACTGCCTAATCCAAATTAGAAACCCAAATCTGCCTTGCTATTAACGCGGACGCTGGTAAGAAAAGAAATCACTTCTTACTTTTCCATTAGTATTTTTGTGAAAACTCACCAATGACCACATTTGCGAATGGAAACTCGAAGTAGGACACAGCAAACGAGATAATCTCAAATGAAAATGGACGAAGAAGAAAACAACGAATGGTTGACAAATGAATTTCTTGCCAGGATGAAAATAAGACTGAAAACATTGCCAACACACGGAACAGAATTTTGAACACTACGCAAAGAAATGAGGATCAAATGTAGACAGTCTAAAGAGGAATGTTTCAACGAAATCTGTGCAGTTATAGAAAGAATGATTATCACAGGTAAGGCAGGTATGCATAAAAAGTAAGAGATCTAAAAGGACATGAGGCATGCTCCTGTATGGCAGGGAACACTAGAAAATCTCCTTAAAGATGAAGTAGGGACTTGAAGAAACAGAAATGTGGTTTTACAGACAGATGTTGAGGATACCATGAACAGAACCTGTAAGCAACTATGAAGTTTTAGAGAAAATGGAAACGAAAATGAAACCTAGACTTAACAACAAGAGGCAGTTGAAATTTATGGGGCACGTAATGAGGAAGGAGAGATTGGAAAATCTGATACTCACAAGATAGATTCAGGTAAAGAGGGGCAGAGGAAAACAGCGTGTATTATACATAATTAGTTTGAGTAAATGGGTGGCAGAACAGTGTTTGGGAGCAATAACAAAAAGATGAACATTATTAATGGCTGCAAGTGATAGGGAGTTGTAGAGGGCCATGTTCGCCTACGTCCTGAAAGCAGACGGCACATAAAAGAATAGCCGCTAAGCGATGGACATATTTTCATATCTATCCTCATCTGATACACCATGACCTTCAAGTGACCGCAAATATAAAAGTAAAGGGGCTAGAGATCTGGGGTTCTTGTAGGCCACTGCACAGGACCACGTAGACCACTCCAATCATCTGGCAACTGATGATGCAAATATCGACACACTTGAAGACCAAAAGGCGTTGGAACAGCATCTTGCTGGAAGTAAACTGGATAGTCATCCTCCTCGTTTAGTAGAGATGGGAGAATATCCTCCTGTAACATGTTAAATTATCATTCTACATTAAGATTTTCACTGACAAATATTCTGTAAACCCCCATATCCGTGTACGTAACATGCATTTTCCTATGTAATGAAATTTAGGGCCCATATATATATATATATATATATATATATATATATATATATATATCACATTTTGGGCGTGTTCATAGTTAATGTTATTGAGTGCTGCCTTTTGCTCTCTTTATTCATAGGGCATCCGTTATCCTTAATCATTTATTTTATATGGGCATGAGGGAATTATATTTGTATTTTCTACGACATACAAACGCACGCACACACACACATACACACACATATATATATATATATATATATATATATATATGTGTGTGTGTGTGTGTGTGTCTCTGTGCGTGGTGAGAGAGAAAGAGAGTGAGACGTAATAATCTGTTGGTATATGAATCCTAATAATATAAAATATTAAAACTGATCCACAAAAAAAGCTCACTGTATTTATTAAATCAGAACATAGCTTTTCTGATAAGGTAAATTTCCTTTCTTTCTATTTTATGTAATATATATATATATATATATATATATATATATATATATATATATATATATATACTGTCATTCAGATATAGGCCTGTTTCGCTGTATCACAGCCCTTCATTGCGACTAGCTAACCGAATGCTTCAAACCAGGATCGAAAGACGACCAATGTGGTATCAGTTGGAGTTTCTACCCCTAATCTATCGGCGCTTTGGCAGAGAGAAAGACGAAAAATATACAGATATAAACAAACGCCAGACAACCAGAGTGCTCTATTCATTAACGAAGAGCGATGCGTTAGTTCTGACAGCTGCTGTTTCTAGAATTCGCCCATGGCTCAACACAGCTCAACCGCAAGTTTTTCGAGAGCCTTCATTCGAATACAGCCCTCGGTAGATACACAGATATAGCTATATATATATATATATATATATATATATATATATATATATATATATATATATATATATATGTGTGTGTGTGTGTGTGTGTGTGTGTATATGTGTGTGTGTGTATGCGTGTGTGTGTGTGTTTGTGTGCGTATGTTCAGCGAACAGTTTTTAAAAATGTATACATTCGTTTAATAATTTTCATTAGCAACAGTAGATGAGACGTATTACCACAGGTCTATGTTCATATGAATGATAATGAATTTTCTGACTTTACGCGATAGTATTAAATTTTACAAGTATTTATTTGAAAGACTTTAGAACTTATAGTATGTTTCGAATTCTTGACTTAAGTGGAGATCTGTTCAACCGGATCATTACTAAATGACTAAGAATTCTGATCTATAGAACTAATGAATGAAATGACGGATCAGTGAAGACACATTTTGATCACGTAACCCATCCATTATAAGTTGAACGCGCAGTTGAGCACGGGAAAATAGAAATTTCGAGCAGATTTTCCGCTCAAAAGCATCAATAATTAAACAACAATGATCCCCTGATGGCACCGTTATCCTTTAGAAGGTCTCATTTATCGACATTGTTTGGACAGCATATAAATAGTGGCAAGGATAAATTCGCTCATAGTTCGTTATACAGACAAATCTGAAATAGCTGCTCGCTTAATTTAAACCAGTCTGACGTATCTCACATTGAAATTACTCTGTGCCATCCGCAATAAAAGATGATGATACAGCAGAGTAGATGAGTCAGAGTTCAATATGTCACAGACGCAGCGTGTGCATAAACTGACCGGTTAAATTCATAAATCAGATTAACGAACAAGAACATTTCAGTGAGAACTTGCGAAGCAATGAAAAGGTCAGTCCGATAGACGTTGATCATTAATCGTTATCTCAAATCTTTACCCGTCGTTTGGTATTTCCGTCAGCGAGTAACAGTAAGAGACGATGGAGAAATCATTGAGACATTGATGATCAGTCAACTCAGAAGATTGGCTCATTTCAAGCAACTAGTTCGAAATAAAGACAATCGCCATGTTCTAGTTTCGTAATGCTTTTTTTTAAATGACAAAATGAATCGGCGCAAGAAAGAATCAACTTACATAAAATTGATCCCCCGAATGAGCGTATAGGTTGGTTGATAATAACTCAATACGATACCGATTAAAAAAAAAAGACGATTGTACACGCGATAAAAGGTGCACCAACATCCTTTAAGGAATATAGGAGAAGTAGATTCAAAGATTTAAATATGAAAAAATATTAGATGTAATGGAAAAATCTAATACTAATCCCCCACTTTTGTGCCACACTAAAAATTTCAAAAAAACCCTTACGTTAAGGGGCGACATTGTGGCGTCTGAAATTTTCCCTATTCATCCAATTGAAAAATAATTTTAAACATGGATTGATGAAGAATATAACCCAACATTTGATATCAATTTTTAAAATGTTCCATGTAATAGAAAAAATGTAAATACAAGAGAAATGTTACTAATCCCCCACTTTTGGGACGCACTAAAAATTTTCAAGAAAACCCCTTCGTCGCATGTTATTCCCTAACATTTCATGTCAAAAAAGCCAATAGTCACTTTTCTTGGAATATTAGAGATGAGGTTTAAAATCAAATTTTCGGTATTAGGATCAACTACTAGTTGATATGCTCGCAACATTTCGGCTACTGAACTCTGCGGCCTTCGCTAGAAATATGTCTCCCTTCTCTATAATCTTATTGCAATTTTGAACAGAAAACTTTATTTAGTCCTTGGAATAAATTGTTCTCATACTGCTTTTGATACTTTGTGAGCATTTTCTATCGTAGATAGAAATGCAATCTTGGAGAAAGTAGTCATCATTTATCTGGCGGGATAAAGGTAGCACCCTGTTTCCTAAAAATCCCGTCCTTTACCAGTGAAACTTCAGTGACCTCTTCACGGTGCAGTGCTGGGTGATTGTATATGGAGGTTGTGCGCTGGCTAGATTACATACCCTCTCACTAGGTGTTACCTTTCTTAACGAAAGAAATACAGGGCATTGCATTTGGGAACGGCTTCGCCAAAAGAGTAGCTGTAAAATTGTCAGTATTGACAGCCAGCCGCCTTCTGGTCTCCACTGCGGGTTTTCTGTCTGTATTTACTTCCATAGGATTTTTCTGTTCGTATATAATCGCAAGGCAGTTGAGGTTTAAAATCATGGTTTCCATCCCATAAATAGATTGCCTTCCTGAGTTGTCGAGCTCCATCTGCCCGAAGTAGCTGGATATTATTCCCTAGTTTTCATCCTTCGTCCATTCACCGGCATGAATCTGGACTTACTTGTGAAAAGCTACTTGGGACGCATGCTTCGGAAGCCTCTTTTAGACAATGGGAACTTGTCTTTACTATCATCCCCGGCTAAGACAATGTTTTGAATTTATATAATACACATATATAAATTTTATATACATTACGTGTTCTAGAAACAAAGAAACGACACTGAAAAATTCCACCACCTGTGAACACTGAAACTATCCAAGTAGCTGATAAGAGACATTAGGTTGCCCCCTCGGGAATAAATGACAAATAAAGGAGACAAATGGCTTCAGTGATTAAAGTGCTCGTGACAGTCGTTGGTTCACTCCCCAGATCGGCTAGTGGAGAAAATCACACACTCTGGTTCAATGGAAGTTACGTACAAGTTACACAAAACTAATGATTGGTGAGTATTATCTGATACAAAATAATTCTTAAACACGGAAGGCTGGCTATAGATATTGAATGAAGGGTTCAATTCGAAATTCAAACTGGTACTGAGTACGAAGTCATATGTTTGAAGAAGACCAGATAAACAAACGTCGAGACGTTGTGTGTATAACTGCAGATGATATTTTCAAAAGATAAACCATTGTTACAATTGGTCTAATGAGATCAAAGCACGTGATTATGTCACTAAAATCCCCTTCAGTATTAGATAGCTCTGAATATAAAAAATAAAATGTTGAGTTTAAAACGTTCACTGTCCTGGGTATGACATCCGACAGCAAGGCCTCTGATCAGGAGCTTTTGAAGAGCGTGGTAATACCTCATAATTGCTAGTGTTCCCAGATCCAACTAACAGGTTCTACCACCGGAGTACTAGCACTTGTTAGGGTCCCAGGGAAAATTGATAACCCAAAACTAGGATCAAAACACTTTGAAAGTGTAAAAATACATTTTAATACCAGCAATACCATTTTGTAAAAAAATATTAACAGAAATACTTTCTTTGGAAAAAAATATTAGCAGTAATACATTTTTGGGTAAAGCTTAGCAGAATACATTTTTGGGTAAAGCTTAGCAGAATACATTTTTGGGTAAAGCTTAGCAGAATACATTTTTGGGTAAAGCTTAGCAGAATACATTTTTGAAAAAATAATACCTGAAATATTTTTAGCAAAAAATATTACCAGCAATAAAAATCTTGTTGGCATTAAAGAACCCATTGACGTTGATATGTCGTAAAACAAACCAAACCAAAAGTTCAGAATAAGATTGTTGAAACATCCACTCTCACAGAGTTTTCGTTTGTCCCTGTCATTTTATATCCAGCAACTTGATGTTGATTTTGATTTATTTATTTACTGGATGCCGTCTTGTCAAGGGTGTCAGATTAGTATAAATTAGGAAACGTTTTCGCTCGTTTTACACGGGGGACGACATATCGACTACGTATCTTTTTGTTCGAGCTCTCTATCTTTACGTTCAAATCAGTAAAGCAAGCGCTTCTAACTATAGAAATCCAGTTTTATTTTCTCCAACTTCAGAGAAGCAGACAGGAGCTCTCGTACATTTCAGTTTATGATTATATTAACTTTCAAGTTTTGTTTGATGTTCTAAAGCCTGATACTACAAATATTTTATGTAACTTCCGACTTAGTACTTTCGCTTTTGTTGTTTGGCTTCGTACACATCGTTGTATTAACTTCTTAGTGTTATCTGTGTTTGTATTCACTACTTCCACATGCAGATTTTTTATGATGGTTTCAGTGTAGGTACCATCTCTGCTTTCATTACCTGCATAAGAGATGTACCTCTACTATAGTAATACAAACAACAGCATCTTCTGAACTATTTCAATGTAGTTCAATCTCTATAAATTTGATCAGAAGCTCGCGTAACTTATTAATAAATGGAACAGATTAATTAAGAATTAAAGGTCATAAAAAGTCTAAAATGTATTTAGTTTTCTTTCCGTATCAGCCATTACTTTTATAGCTAAAACTAGCTATACAACGTTCGCAGAGTGGCACTAATCTCAATCTCTCCGTATTCATTAATAAGAATGAATGGTTAGTAAAAATGAAATCAGTTCGGGATATGGAAAGATGAACCGAGTTCAAATTCCAGGCTTGTCTGTTGCGTTTAGTTTTGCACAAACATCATTTAGTAATTCACAAATTCCCTCTTCTACCACCTCCGTCTACGAATTGAACAGCATGGAAGGTTAGATTCTCTCTGCCAAATAATATATTAGAAGGACAACAATGAATTCGGAATCAGCCTGAAAAATAGTGTTTCCCATCAGGCTGTTTGAATTTAAATATACCTGAAAGACAAGGGTGAACATCAACCGAAATATATGTGAGCATCTGTTTTTTCATCGTCGTTGTAGAAAACACAACATGACTATATATGTAGAGATATATAGATCTGGTGCTTCTACTACCTATTTAAAGATTCCTAATAAAATTCAAAAAAAGAATCTGCAATGTTAGCAGTCTTAATATGGCTTCTCGACTTCAGTCACTTTCTCTGCGCCGTTATTAACCTTTCCAGTGGCTTTTTCTATTAATATGTACATCGTAAGACTTCGGATATTCCCTCTTGGGCATCTCAACTTTGTGAATTTAAACGCAGTACTAGATTGACAGCTGGGTTATATGATTTTGCAGTTAAAATAGCTAGATGTAACAGCAAGTTCCATGCTAGCAGTTTTACCGGACTTTTACTTTCCAGTCAATTTTGATCTTCAAATATTTAAATACGATATCGATCGTTATCTTTTTTTTTTCTTAATACCTGTTCCGTTATTGTCCTGTTCATTAATAAGGATTTTTTTTTTCATATTCTTTCACACCTTACGTCGTAGTGTCTTCTTTGCTTTTCTTGGGATTGAAGAAAAAACCTAATGCTGCTATGGCGCAGCGCACTTAGAGCATAATGGGGAATTAGTAAATACAAAATTAAAATATCCCGGTGTATGCATCGGCTATAGCAAATTTGGTATAAAGTAATAAGATAAGAAAATTGAATGGAGATTAGGCTGTGCTCTGACTGGTTTCGACCAACACGGAAAATTGCTAAAAAAAACAAAAAAACAAAAAAAAACATTATATCTAAACTGGCAGCGTTATATTAGGTTAATGCAAAAATAATGACGTACTAATGTCGTTTTTTGACGTATTTTTAAGGTCAAAAAACGACATTATTACGTCATTATTTTTGCACCAACCTAATACAAAGGCTTTCTCAGATCAATAAATAAAAATAGCTTCGCGTGAATGAAGCCTGTAGTTCTTATACTTCTACAAACCTTGTAGACTGGCTCAACCGAATGACGAATAAAGAACTGTATCGAATAACAGAAGCCACATCACTTCAGGAGTTACAACAACAGCAACAACTAAAATGGATAGCACATGTATCTATAACGACTTCTTCATTATGTTGACTTTCAACACTACTTCAAATAAAAGCATGGGAAGAAAACCTCCAACAATACTGAAAAGTCCGATAACAGGTACATTACTTGAGAAACCTTTTTTTTTCTGAATTTCAACCGATATTAGCATTGACTGATCGGCTAATGAATGTCATATGCTTTCTTTTATAAAGATACGGTTAATATTACCTTTACCCTCAGAGACGAAGGGAACAGATACTAAACTTGGTATTTACGTGCATATGGGTCACGGGTTAAAATTACCCAGTACCCGCAAACAGCGTCATGCCCGCGTCGATATTCCATCAGCCGCCCATCCGTCTTTCATGCAATGGGGGAAGTGCCACCGCAGTGTTGGAATCGCCAGCACGATGAATCGTTCATTTATGTGTTGTCTTCTGTCCGAAGACAGAAACAAAATTGAGAGATAAAATTTAGTTTGTCCACTCGAAGTCAGATAGTACATTTAGTATTTACTTGTCGCCCAACCCCTCCCAAGCTGGCAGGGTGTGACCTGACGAGGTCATTTTAGTTTAGGAAGCTCGAACGCGTTGACCCCCGATCAGTTCCCAAAATAGCTTAGCCTTCGCAACCGATGGCTTCGCTAGCATCGGTATTACTACAAGTACCCGCTTTTTAGTGAAATGAGGGAGGTACTGACACGGACAGTTTTTCACCGAGACTGGGCACCTCACAATATTATTTTTAGTAGCCGTCTGTTCGAAGAGACTGACACAATGGAGAGATATTTTTTCCGCCCGCGGGAAAATGCTACACACAGTCCCAGTTTCAGCAGGAAGAAAAGCTTGAATCGAGTAGCGCTGGCTGATGTATCAGTTAATGTCGATTTTCCTCATAAGTAAAAGGCAAATATTACCATTACCTATATCTTAGGGTATGTGGGGGGGAACAGAAAACAGTTCAAATAATCAGAAACCAGATAATTAGAAATCAGTTAGACAAATGTTCACTGGTAATCAGCGAACATTCCTCTAACAGAAACATTTACTACATATAGAAACATTTGCCTTATATGCTGTTGTCCCAGGATGTCATTTTTGAGCAAGGTGTTTAGTTTTTGGAAAGGGGTAAATAACGATGTGTCAAATCTCTCCAATAGATTTGCATATCTTGTTCATAATGGCTGCCATGAAAATAAATCATTGGAGAGGTTATGTCGTCCTTATGTGCATGCGAATGTATTTATTGATAAATAAATTTTCTTCAGCTGATTCATTCTCTATAGTCCGAACAAAGTGCATAATTTTACATTCAGTTATGATTAAACTCGGTATTAAAAATCAGGAATAATTTTATCCAGACGTGTGCTTGAGAAAATTGCCTCTTTTTTTCCAAATATCAAATGTCAGAATTTCAATGTGTATGTAAAAGTTTGGATTTAGCCGGCATGTTTTAAAGTAAGCATGCCCACCTAGAAGATTATTCCGGAAATGTGTTCTTTCTCCCCTTTTAAATTTATGCTAAACTAAGAAATGCTAATAGAAATTACGTATCATATTTTTCTACGGATTTTTAGGTGTCTGCAAATGTCTCCAGTAATATTCTTTAAAAACTAAACATTGAATTCATTTCTTAAGTTACTTTTCTTTCAGATTGTAGTCAAGTTTTTCTTTCGGCAGATTTCTTTTTATTTAGTACTGAGTTTTCCGGAAAGTTCATGTCGATTTTTAAGGAAATGAAAACACAAAAAATAATTATTCCATTAAATATTTATTCAAATATGCACAAGCGTTCTCCATTTTTCCTTCAACTTAAAGATTCCATCTTCCCAGACTTTCAGTGGTTTCTCAGCAATGAACTTATTAATGTGTTTGCTTATATCATCCAAATAATTCATTTTTTTACAATTTAGTTTATTTTGCAAGGACCTTAATAAATGAAAATTCAAAGTAGCAATGTCTGGTGAATATGCTGCGTGGGTAGACAACCTGTAACAATTTTGGCCGGTCACCAAAGAAACGTGAGGTCTTTTTTCCTTGGATAGTTGCCTTTAATTCGTCAAGTTGCGTACAGAAATTTCATAATGAATTGACTGGTTACTTGGCAGAAGCTCATAGTGCAATACTCCTTTCCAAACCCACCAGATGCACAGAGTGACTAAATTTGGATCATGTCGCATATCCCAGTATGTTTTTCGCTGAACATTGTTGTAAACTGTCCATTTCTCATCACCCTTCACGATTTGCTTATAGCATTTTGCATTTTCATTCCGTTTATACAGCAAATCACAGATGAAATACCAGTCAAAAGATTCGTTTCACTCAGATCATATGGTACCCAACATCGTAGCGATTTGAATACCCAAGCTTCCTTAAGTGCTCATGGAGGGTGGGTTTTGATACATTTATTGTTTCTGCCAATTCCTGAGTTTATTTTCAATCAAAATCTTGATTTGGTCGTCATGTGTAGTGGGGCGTCTGCCTGATCGTTCTTAATGAATAAGGCTACAATCACCAACTCTAAACTTAGTGAATCACTTCCTGACAGCAATGTCAGCTAAATCCCCTTTCCTCGTACAGAGCACATACATTTTTTGTTGCTTGTGAAGTATTTGTGGCTTTACGGTAAAGAAAAGCATCAAATGACTAAAATACACCTTATTTGCAAAGGGATGCAAAATTGAAAAGAATTAAGCAATTTTAAAATTTCCTTCTCAAGTGATAGTTTGATGCGTGTCATAATTATAAATGTAAGCATATTATATTTATTCATAGATTTGACGGTTTCTAACATGGAGGAAGATAAACGACTAAAAATCGGCATTTATTTTCGGGACAACATTTTATCTGTGAACTCTGCCTTGCCATGATTTTTCTTGGGTATAGTAGGTAAGGAATATTTCACTTCCCCCTCTACGGTTTTGAATTGAAAGTCGTCTGTCTCTAAGACTGATTCACAATCAAGTTTAGAAAGCCATTCTATTTAAAGCAAATTTCTAAGAAAGCATACAGTTTTACATGTCCTTAATAATTTTCACACTGTTACATTCACTATTTCTGTGCAGAAATCTTACATTTGCACAAATCTTGAAATATTTATAAACTCCTTGTCCTAACGGCGTTTATTGTTTGTATTTGTCATTTCTTTTTTGCACTATTCTAATTGACGCTCCCCTCAAGATACCGATACCGATGGGTAAAACACTTGAGAAACAAAATCACAAATATCCTAAAGTGATGACAGATTGGCTATCCACTTTGCCGTAAAAAGAAGAATAATTAACCGACTGAATAGACCACGTCAACTTTAAATCAAGAAAAATGATTTGATTATAATAAATAAAGCAATATATATATATATATATATATATATATATATATATATATATATAATGTATTTAAGCAGTAATCCTTCATTTTTGCCTGTTTCATTAAAAACAGCAGACGAGATACTACGGTTAAGCTTTTTTATTTAATTTTTCGATTTTTTGGGGGACACAGTTTCGAGTGATTTCGGCTATACTTTTAAACATTATCATGGATGCTTTTATTTTCAGTTTAATTGAATTTGTGCATTATGTGTATGAATTTAGTGTTTTATAGAAGTGTTTTATTTTCCAAACACGATTAACACATTGTGGCCTAGTTTTTAGTTAATATTAAGAGTTGGCTTATATATATATATATATATATATATATATATATATATATATATATATATATATATATATATATGTAAGTATGTATTTAGCATGAATTTGTTTTAATATCTCTAAAATAAATACATAAATACTGAAATAAAACAATATATATATATATATATATATATATATATATATATATATATATATATATATAATTATTTATTTAAAAATATGATCCCAACACGCTACATAAGAGTTCTCATGTTTCAAAACAAGAGCCGAACTTTTCAATATAATTATTTGAATTAAAATTGGAATCCTAAAAAAATTTCGCTTGAAGATGGCACAGAGCTTAGTACTTTAACTCAATTTTTATTAGCTATGCTGGCTCGTTATGGGGAAAAATAAGAAATTTTTATTTACCAGAAATAATTCATGAAATCTTTAAACGCTGATTTATCGGAGACCCCGCCATTTTGACATTCAATGACCGTAAAGTGTTACTGTCGGTCGGAATCCATAAAACCATTCATAAAACAGTTTATTCTTTCAGGAAATTAAACTTCGCCATTCCCGATACAAGTAAATATGACGTAATTGATATTAGTTCTTAATGAAAAATCAGAGATCATTGTTTTTTTAAGCTGTTCGCCCTGAACAAGGCGGGATGCCACTAGTACGCAAGGGGTTACAGACGTAAAGAGGCGTGATGGAGGAAACGATGAAGAGAAGGACAGGGAATAGGTCAGGGTAACTGGAGATGTCGATTGACATTACATTTGAATAGTTGGAGATTATAGCTATCAGGGAAACAAGTAAGGTAATTCCACACACAGGAGGTGCGAGATATGAAGCTATTGGAGTAGAAGAGACGGCCATATTTAACCGTTTCGTCAGTGAAAGGTTGGAAGCGTGATGCCAGCCTAGTAGCACGCTTAATAATCAAATATCTTTAGAAAAGGAATCTCCCCAGCTATGTTCAAGAGGTGGAAAGAATACGCCCTTGGTGTTTGGTTGGCAACCAATTTAGGTGAAGCAAAACTGTGAATTAAAAACACTAAGCATCAACTGTGAAAATAGCAAAAGAATCATGGAATGTACAATGCCGAGTAAAATCGATCTGACTGATTGAAGTCCGGTAACTGTTATCGATTTCTCGATTATTGATGGAATTGTATTCTTAAACATCTATTTTAAGTTAGTGTTGAAAATTGACATGATTATATCATTATGTTTCCATCTAGTTACATGTACTACACATTTTAGTTTTTACTGCTGGAAGCGGCCGCTCTTTTTTCTTTTGCAATTCATATTTATAGGTTCTAATAAACTATGGTTACCTTTAATGATAAAAGATTTATATGCTTACTCCATTTTTCTTTATTTATTTGAGAAAATATTTGTATAAATATGATTCTTTATTCATTTTTGTACGAGTTGGATGCTGGTCATCACATCAATATGAGATTTTAGATCTGACGATTTAATTTCATAATTTGAGTTTGTGAAAATAAAATAAATGTTTTGTAGCATATTATTGTGTTAGTCAATTGTACCCATAACACACTGTTTTACCGGATTTACTCAAATTATTTAAAAAAAAACAAAAAAAAACAAACAAATAAAAATATAAGCCGTCTTACATTAATTTTTTCTTTGTAAAAAAAACAGTTTTTAGTCAACATTTAATCAGGCGTGCAAAAATATGGAAGCCATTAAATATGGCATACTAGAGTAATGGGCTGATTAATTAAAGAGCCGAGTTCGAATTATATTTGTGTTCATTGCATTCACTTACGTACTATTACGCTTGGGAAAGGTATGAATCCTTCTATTCTCCTACCAGCTATGTGTAAATAGCAGGAGAGACAACCTTGGTTGGCAACCCATCAAGAATGAAAACTCTGTATTAAAAACTCTAATATGCTGCTAAGGAAAGGATCGTTCACATTGACACGATGATACCGACTACTGTCGATCCCTATAAATTAAAGCATAAAGCGTATAGCTAACTTTCGGTTGTCTCAGTCTGTGTCATTTCTATGAATATTGTTCTGATGAGCTTTCTTCTTTGACTCAAGGGAGGAAGGACCTCGAACTCCGACTTATCATGATGTATTGGTCTTCTGCCCTGTCTTCACTAACCAGTCTTGATAGAGTGCAAATGCGTCTACGCAGAATTGTGGGTGATAAATTATTTTCCAATGTACAACCCCTATCCCAGAGATGAAACGTTTCCCAATTCCATGGCAAATATTCTGAAGATTTTCATTACTTCGTCCTGACATTCCTGGCCGTTACAACGGAGAACCACTATAACATGGACCAAATTGTAAATCATAAATTTTCTCTTCGAAGTAGCTGCTTGTGGACAGACTCATCGTTATATGTTTTCCCAATCACTAAAATCTTCACTTCTTCAAGAAGTTAACGTTATCTTCTTCAAGAGTTAACCGTTATCTTTCCAATATAAACCCACAAATTCTGGCCCTTTCCTACGCTCATTCAACACCATACAGTTAAACTCTACCTTCAGCGACTCTTGGGCCTTGTATTAGTGATCATTAAACAAGCACAGTACTAGATTGGCAGATAGGTCTCAAAATGTCACTATTGTTCTTGCTAGTTTAAACCGTTCTATGCTAATCTTTTCCTATCCACAATTCACGCTTGGGAAATTTTCTTCCGGCTTACTGCTTTTCGGCCAGATACTAGATTCAAAAGATTAAATGCAATATCAGTCGTTATCCATTACTTTTGGACTCTCTGTTTTATTATCTGCCGTTAACCCATTCCCTTACTTCAGCGTGGAATGATTAAAAATCTTGGTCGAAAACAAGTATTCTACATAAATCAAATCATCAGAGACATATCTCTGTGAAATAGTTCCGCTATATAATGCATCTCAATCTCACTATCAACCGCATTTTATTCAGTGGTAATGTGGTGTTTAAAGTTTTTTTTTTTAAACAACAGAAAGATACACACACGAATTCTAGCCACGATCAACCCGCAAAGCTCGGAATATTCTACACAAAAATTCCATCTTATCCTGTCAAACATGAAAAGAAATTAACAACACCCAAAACAAATTCTGTTTAAAATGGATAAAAAAATGACCGAAAGCGTTTGCGAAAATGTAGAATACGAAGAATGTTTGCACTCCCACCAAATGAAAATATATCAGAATTAGTTAAAACTCAATAAAATATAAATACATTTTCCTTGTTTGTCATATTCAACGAATCATGTTTAAATGAAATACTGCATCTCATATATATATATATATATATATATATATATATATATATATATATATATATAAGATATGTTTGGTGGTACAAAATTTTATCACTGCCATGAAAAGACAAAAATTAGTTTTACTATTACCACTCATGATAATAATAATAAGAAAAACTTAAAAACGGACTAGCTAACCGGTTTCGTACCTCGCTCAACTGAGCTAAATCGAGGTAAATAGCATAAATTATATAATAAAAAAGAACAATGGACAAAGTTTATTGGTGGGAAAAAATAAATGGTAATTATATGGAGGCGTAATATAAAGTCCTTCTGTTTACAAAGACAAGGCTTTAAAGATAAAATATAGATGGCCTTCAACACTTTTAGGTGGTAATTTGAGTGGGACTTTCTAAGGATGGTAAAAGCGTCCGCAGTAAAACTAACAGCACAATTATGCCTATTTATAAGGTGTCCTGCGATGGAAGACCCATACGTATTAGTCAGAATGACCGAGAGAGTGTAGTTCCGGTTTCGGATTTTCGCTGGGACGTGTTGTTTTATTCTAGCATCTAGCCTTTGCGTCGTTCTTCCTATGTAGTGAGAATCGCAACTACATTTAAAGGAATAAATTAATGAACTATTATGGTGTGGTGGAAGAACATCCTTACGTTATATATATATATATATATATATATATATATATATATATATATATATATATATATATATATATATATCAATTTACAATTAGTAGGGATAATTCCAAGAAAGACGTTAATCCAAATAGAGCTGAATGTAAGAACAGAGCAATATAATAATATATTCATCTTGTCAAACTGACGTTTTAAAACGTTTCTCTGAAGAGATGAATATATTTTTGTATATTCATGAAATAAATTATAACCGAAGGGATTTTTAAGGATCGTCCGGACTCATCATTACACAGCACACACACACACACACAAACACACACATATATATATATATATATATATATATATATATATATATATATATATATATATATATAAATACGTTTCATATGCATAAGTAACGTGATATAAGGTCGGAATATATCTATCCTTATATGAATGAAAACCTTATTATTATTATTATTATTATTATTATTATTGTTATTATTATTATTATGATATGCATTTGCAAAAAGAAGTATTTTT
The DNA here is from genome assembly GCA_963932145.1 of Acanthosepion lycidas. Classification (NCBI taxonomy): domain Eukaryota; kingdom Metazoa; phylum Mollusca; class Cephalopoda; order Sepiida; family Sepiidae; genus Acanthosepion; species Acanthosepion lycidas. The sequence continues at coordinate 124,333,644 of OZ010579.1, forward strand.
CAGAAGTCTTTGACCTCAAATTCTGGGCGATTCCTTCTGGCGTTTCGGCGTTATTACTTACTTTTTTTTTTCCAGTTCTTCCGTTTCGCTGATATCCGCTTCCATCCTTCTCTCCCGCTTCCATCCTTCCCTCCCGCTTCTTTATCCATTCATCATGTGTTCCTGCACATGCGTACATTCCTACCACATCTTCATGCGCACGCGCATACATCCGCGCGGAAAACACCAATATCGCGTGACTCTTAATTGATTGATTCGTTTTGCTTCAGGGTGGTCGGGTGTTGGTGTTGGTAAGAATTTCAGTCTCGGGATGGGCTTGCTCTTTGGTCACTTTTCAAAACGGAGATACCAATGTATTAAAAACCAAGACCAGGATCGAGCATAAATGCACAACCAAATAGGCTTGTTTTCCATGCCATGATTATCTTAAAGACTGAGATAACTTTGTATCATAGTTTTCACTGCTTGGTTCGCAGAATAAGAACACAGACCAAACCCCATGTTCTCGTGCATGTTTACTGACCTTCGTATGACATTTGAAAATGCTAAAGTATCATGTTCTAATATCGCATGTTAGTGGAGATTTCTAGAAAATGTGAACACGCGCAGCTGAAAAACATATCTATAACAATAGTGTGGATAAATTTTTACTTTCCCCCATTTACACACACACACACACACACACACACATATATATATATATATATATATATATATATATATATGTATGTATGTATGTATGTATGTATGTGTATATATATATATATATATATATATATATATGTGTGTGTATATATATATGTCTGTATATATATGTGTGTGTGTGTGTGTGTGCGCGCACGCGTGTGTGTGTATACACACATATATAAATATATATATATATATATTTATTTCGTCATATGTCAAACTATATGTGTATATATGTTTGTATATCTATATATGTTTGTGCATATAAGTGTATATGTATAAATGCATGTGTGTGTTTGTGTAAATGAAACTGAGGTCAATCACTATGAAAGTGTAAAAATAGGTTTTAATACCAACAACACAAATTTGAAAAAAAATACCAGCAATATATTTTTGAATGAAAGAAAATTATTACCACCAATACATTTAAAAAATATCTATATATTATAAGAAATATAAATAAATAAATATACCTTTTTTAAAAAATTAATACCAGAAATGCATTTTTTGAAAAAAAAAATCATTGCCATTAATAAATATTTGAAACAAAGAAATTATTACCAACAATAAAAAAAATTGTCGACATTAAATAACCCATTGAAGTTGAATGGACGTAAAACAAAACTAAAGAAACCAAGCAAGTTTTGTAGGAGATATCTATTTTTGCTAACAATTTTGCTTTTTTGTGTATTGCTCATTCTTCTTTTTTTTCTTTTTTTTTTGTTGTTTTTTTCTTTTTTTTTTGTTTTGTTTCTTTTCTTTTTTTTTTCTTTTTTTTTTCTTTTTTTTTTCTTTTTGATAGTTTCGGTTCTACATGTATACATATATACATGCATGCAAAGATAATGCAGAGAAATGGATCGACTATATCGATGTCATCTTGTCTGTTCTCGAATTTTCCTCAATCACCTTTCAATCTTATTCATATTCACAATGTCTATATCGGCCTTTTCCTGAATCTTGTACATGCGCATACAAACTCAGTTTTTTGAAGGTTCAACAGAAACACAAGAAATGTGTGAACGAATAAAATGATTTTAAACATAAAACAAGACTAAATTATAACTATACATGACAAAGGAAACTTATGAATTTTCAGTAATCAATATTCATAAAGAGGTTGAATATATTTGCAACAGGGGCATAATTTAAATAGGATATAAACAGCCTAGCAAGGAATTAAACGCTCAAGGAAATGTTAATTTTACGGAAAACAGCGAACACATGCTTATCATTATCAGTTTCAGACATTTATTATGGTTATCAGTTGCTGAGATAGAAAATGGCATGATATAGGGGCTGAACTATGCAACCATAGCGCAGGATACCACAGGGAATGAATTCTGGGACCATAGGGCATGACCTGATATAGGGAATGATCTATACAACCATAAGGAATAACTTATACGACCACAGTAAATAACAATATAGGGATTGATGTATGAGATGACATCATTTTCATTTAGGCAATTTGGAATTGCGAAAATATCATTTCGTTTATCGATAAAGATGTATGTCACGTACCTCTTGCTTATGTAAACTTCTCCAAACTCCTTAAGTTTCTGTTATATATATATATATATATATATATATATATATATATATATATATTTCACATTACCTAATTAACAATACCACGATGATGACATTATGTTACGTCGAAAGTACTCTGACAATAAATAAAATATGAAACAACATGGTTTTTTTCTTCTCGTCCTTCAATAATCATACAAAAAATCTTATCCGTGAATATAAAAGGATATATGGAGAATAAATAGACAGAACATGTCAAAATTATTATATATCTCTGTGTGTGTGTGTGTCTTTGTGTGTGTGTGTGATGAATGATCTGATAACGTATAGTTTTTATTTCAGCTTTGTTGTATAGCGAAGGTATATTTATTATTTAACTTTTGACCTGAAAGTAGAGATTATGCTATGTTCCCATTAAACATTTTAGAATAACTACAATAAAATTCAATCTGTAAGACAAGTGGAAGGTGGCGGATTGTCGTAGGAAATTCACTCACTTATCAATGAATCTTGACGTTCTGAGTTAAAGATCCCTTCAACCATGTTATTTCTAACATATGAAGAGATCTTCTGGTTCAGTGCTGAAGGTAATAAATTGTCACACCGTCTTGCATTACAAACAATTAATTTTCATCGGTTTAGGAGTTTGGAATTAAGAGAAAGAAGTCCAGCTGATGTCTGAAAATACTGAATGACTGTGGTTTTGTTTTAACAGAGAATGAGCGTCCTCGAAATCCGAATACTCATGAGAATCTGTCTATATTTCTGAGATGAGATATTATGTGCATTATTTACATTATTCGGACTATTGCCCTCATCTTTGTCGCCATAATTATTACAGCGTTTTCGCCATTATACGCTCCGGCCTTCTTCAGGTGGTTGGAATGTCGAACTGAACCCTTTATTTCGCTCACGGGGGTAGTCTGCTCTAGTTCAACGTGTCATATTTAATGAATGTCAGTTATCAGTTATCTCCTTGTTAATTCCCCTTTGAAAGTTTTACACTACTTTAACCGGGTATTGAACTCACACACTTACGGTCCTGTCACTGGATCTAACTAACGCCTTTATCCACTGTGCCATGTGTCCTTGAGGGAAATTAACAAGGGTATAACTGATAACTGACATTCAACATGGCACGTGGAACTAGAACAGTCTAGCCCAGTGAGTGAAATAAAGGGTTCAACCACCTGAAGAAGGCCAGAGTGTACAACGGCCGAAACGTTGTAATAAATATGGTTACAAAGATGAGGACAATAGTCCGAATAATGTAAGCAATGTACGCATGAGAATAAATAACATACCTTTCGAAAGCTAAGTATATGAAACTGGAAAATTTTTCTTTGAAAAAAGAGCTGAAATGTAATATAATATCAACCGTCCTATATGCCAGTTAATGCTGGACAATCCAATGACGGATGAATAGAAAATTGGAATCATCAGAAATGAGGTTCTACAGAAGGATACTGAGAATACCATGGCTAGAGCGCGTAAACAATGGAAGTAAAAGGAACACTTAAAATTAAGAACAGAATGAATAAGTTAATTATAAATTTCTAACGACAATATCTACCCTTCCTAGAGTGTATCATTTCGACAAATGACTGAATTTACGAACGAAATATTCAACTAGTCAATATGAATAGAGACACTAGTTTAAGGAATTCCGTTGCTATCGATCAGTTCCTCTAGTAGTGGCAGCCTTAATCGTCGTCGGCTACTAAACTCTTCCATGAATTCACTTGGCACCTTTGTGAGACTACCTCTGAAACCCTCCGCATTCTCCTGACAATATTACAGGGTGTCTGGCTAACTGTCCGAACTCTGGTAGAACTACGTCTAAAGTGTCTTGAAATGTCTTTTTGATTGTACGCTTGCCAAATATATGAGAAATATATTTCTTTGTCCTGTCATCTCTCATCAAGATTCCACATAGTGGTGGTCCGATTCCCCCACTTGTCAAGTAAGCAGTTTTTCACTAGTAGACAAAATATTCACACAACTTTACTTAGGTCAGCTGACCCGGTTCGTTCGTCTCAGTTTCCAGGTTGACCTCCAAAGAATAGAAATATTTGAAATTTATTGTTCTCTCGTTTTATATTATTTAAATTTGTCTGTTTGTCATGTCTGGCCCTGTTGCCTCGAGATTTAATGTGTAAAGTGCTCACTTTAAACACAGTCTAGTTAACTGCAAGCTAAGTTTTAATTCGATCCCCAATAAATAATTTCTATCGATTAGTTTATCGCAATAATGTAATAACTTTGTAATAATGTAATAACTTTAATTCATAATCTATGTTTTTATTCCCGCCTCTTTCCTACGATATTACTAGGAAGAAACTCACTTCCAACTCGAGATTATACACTGAAACACTTTTTCAATCCTTTCTTCATATCAGTGTTAAAAGTTCACATCTGAACACGTTTCCGTAAAACTCTATCGTTATCAAATTTTAGACGTTATTTATGGAATGAGATAAAAGCATGTCGTATTAATTTTATCCATTTTCACATGGCTAACATATATATAGTGTGCAACGTGTAAATATTCGCCATTTATATTTTTAATTTTGCGCATGCGCGTTGTTCGTTTTTGATTTTGTCGACTGCACAGTATATTAGGTTCAATTGGGTAACATCTCTGAGAAAAGAGCATCATATCGCAATTCACTCCATCAGAAATTTGGAAATAACACGCTGTCCTATTTGGCATTCTCACCGGAAGCTCCAATACGAATATTTTACAGTGTTTGGGTGTGAATCTGAGAGCAGTGCAGAGGATTCGAGAAGAGTTGAATGTCTAATGGTGATTACAAATGTGTTTGGGGTGATCACTAGTGATGGTGATGTTATGCCTCCATTCATCTTCCGACAGTTACTCAGAGACAACACGGAGGCCCACATCAAGTGCTTTGAGGAGGTAGTGATAGCCTGGGTCAAGAGGTTGGCTGCTGGAAGAACCTGTGTCTGGCAACAGGACTCTACACCATGCAACACAAGAGGGTGAACATGTTCGTGGCTGGAAGACAATTTCTGTGACCACGTTACCCCTTACATCTAGCCACCTAATTCCCCAGACCATAACCCCCTTGATTATTACGAGTGGGGCGCACTTGAGAGCAAGAGAGAGAGAAAGAAAGAGAGCTGAAGGCAGCATTTAACATCTTAAACTTAAACAAGGAGACCGTCCAGAAGAGATGCAGGAGACTCCGAAGTCGTCTGGAGTCTGTGGTCGAAGACAATGGAATTTTATTGAATAAAGGTACTCTTCAGAACTTGAAGATATTTTTTGTGTAATTAGTTATTTTTTTAGTAAATATATCTGTTAAATGAGATGTCAGTGTTATTTTCATTTTTGCTTCATTTAGAGACAATTTATCCATCGCACACCGTAGTCAGATAATATTAGCTATTGACATTACAGAAAACCTATACAAATGTCAGAAATATCAGAAATTTATTATTTAGATATTAGAGATATTAGATATGTCATAAACTGGCAGCACGTGTTATACTCTGGGCATATTTGAAAAGTGAAAATATCTATAGATATTCGATAAGGAGACTATATGGAGGAAGCTCTGAGAGTAAAATTTATCATTCAGGCATTTTAGAATTGTTAAAGTTTGCTTCAATATATCGAAAGCAATTTCAGCATATCACCCATGGGATGAACTGCAAGCATGTTTTCTTATCATTTAGGAATTTTAGAATAGGTAAAATACCATTCAATATATCGATAAAAAATTTCAGTTATAACGTAGAGGATTACATATCAATATAATTCGATTCTGTATTTTGGACATTATGTACAGAATGCATTCATTACATAAACTTTATTCTTTAGAGATTTTAGAAAATGGAAAAATATTCAGTATGTTGTTTATAAACAGGCATTATTCATAAGATGAGCTCGGAACATTTACTATTATTATACAGTTTGTCTGTATTTAAATCAAAATTATGATTCAATCTTTTCCTATCAGATTTCGAAATTTAATTATGTGGCAGTCCCAGCCCATGGATTACCGTGATCGGAACGTAATTCTCTTTTATAAAAAACAATGCAAAAACAAACGTAACTTCACGTTCATTGTTTTAATCATTTTACATTCAAGCAAGGCAATAAAGCCACTAAGATGCAAGTGTTAAAGAATATTATAAAAACACTAGTAAGGAGAGAGAATAAAAGAAGGACAAGTATTAAGAAGTTAATAACGATTGAATTTGCATTTAATTTTTTTTTTAGATCGAAGTTGACTGTGAAGCAAGTAACCGGAAACGTATTCCCTTAGCAAGAAGTGCGATTGAAGAAACGGCTAGCATAGAACTTACGGCAGCATATAGCCATTTCAACTGTAAAATGATGTGACCTTGCCGCCAATCTAGTACTGCGCTTAAATTCATAAAGTCTAGGTAGCATACAGGAAAACTTCATCAGATCATACTTATTATAAAAAGCAGGTTGTGTGTGTGTGTGTACGTTTATATATTGCATCGGATTTCCTACATTTTTCAACCGACTTCAACAAAACTTCGTAGGACTGCGTAAAATTACCTTGCGATGGTTCTGACCGCGCCAAAAATGGGAAAACACAATTGTTTTTGCACGAAATCAATTTGAAAACACGATTAAGAGGCATCGCGAAAATGAAAGGGATGACAACTCATATCGAGTTATACTTATTATAAAACCCAGGTTGTTTGTTTGTTTGTGTGTGTGTTCGCCTATATATGGAATCGGATTTCCTACATTTTTCAACCGATTTCAACAAAATTTCACTTTTTTTTGTCAGGTAGTGTCTTGCACACTTTTTTCTTTATTTTTACATTCAGAATTCTTTAAAAATTCCATTTACAAGACAATTGTTTATAATAAAATTCTATTCAATCGGTAGACTCATAACGATTGAAAACAATGTTTTTGTTTGAGTCTGGGTTTGACCAATTCGTTAAAAAAAAAAAAAAAACTAATTAAGACATGCGTGTCCGGCAACCTTAAACAATAATCTTTGCCAATTTTATTTTTCTGTCTTTATGATGGTCGATACTTGATATATCTCTTACTGTTACATCCCCGGGCAACGCCGGGCTCTACTGCTAGTTACCAATAAATTATTTATAAAAGTAGTACAGGTAAGCTATATTATGACGGTGGGAAGTGACTGAATCCTAGATGACAGGGTAGGGCTAATAATACCGCAGAGTCTTCTTTCAGTTTTATCAAGAATCTCTAAATATATAGCAAGAGGACCAGACCAAATATGGCAGCAATATTCAAAGCAAGGACGAATGGTAGACTTATATATATTATAAATAATATTTATCAAATATATAAGTAACTTCATTTTCAACGGCTGCAGCACATTGGGAAGAAAAACTTTCGATTCCACTTTATACTCTATAAAAGATGTGAAAATATTTTTCCATTTTCTTAGTGATTTCTAAATGTTCTGGCACATATAAAACGTTCTCAAGATCAAAACAAATGAAAATTTACACTATTTACATTATTCGGGATGGACTGTTCTAGTTCCACGTGCCATGTATAATGGATGTCAATTGTCAGTTTTCTCCTGTTAATTCCCCTCTCCAATTTCTCTACTGCCTTAACCGGGTATTGAACTCATATTATTTGTGTCCTGTCACTGGATCTAACCAACGCCTTTATCCACTGTGACATGTGTCTTTGAGTCTACCCCAGTGAGCGAAAAAAAGAGTTCAGTTCGACATTACAACCACTTGAAGAAAGCCGGAGTGTACAACGGCCGAAAGTTTGTAATAAATATAGCGACAAAGATGAGGAGAATAGTCCGAATAATGTAAATATTGTACATAATACATCATCTCAGAAATATAGACAGATAATGAAAATATGTTAGTGTTAAATCTTGTGACTTCTAAAAATTTAATTTTTATTCATTCCTAATTATTTTGCATAGTGTGCCCCTAAATCGCCATTTAGGATTATAACACATTTCCTGTCCAACATAGCATGCATTTTTAACGTTATGTTTTGTTTTCCCGATGTTAGTGTTTCCATATTCTAATAGTTGTCATATTTGATCAGATACAAATCAAAACAATTATGAATTGATTTTTGATTTAATATTGGCATGTATTTCTCATTTTGTGATAATCATTGTCTTTTTCATTTTTGGTTGTCATGCAAAACCCATTTTTCATCGCCTGTAACAATCCGATGCAAATGTAGTTGAAAGACTACTGAAGATAACCGAATGTTGTGTTCGGTTCTCAAGGAAAATCTCATTAAGTGTTCTGATTCCTTCATTGCAAATTTTTTCAGTTCTTCTTCAGTTGAACTTGGCATTTAAATTTTGGTGTCAAATCTCTGGATCTTTGACGTCTATCCAATTCCATTAACTACTTCAAAAATTGCTCATTCAGAATGAGTAGTCTTCCAAAGTGAGTATTGTCGGATATTTCGCAAACGCTCTTTGAAATCATTTTTTAATACACACCTAAAATATACGAGCCTTTAATGCAAGCGGAAACACGGAAAACGTTTTAAAATTCCTCCGTATGTCTCTACCCTAATGTCGGGTATCCCCCAGCAAGCAATGCCAAATGTGTTGGGGTTAAACTCTGAAATGGTCTATGAACAAAACCTGACGGATTGAAAACATGATAAAATAATTCTAGATGCAGTTCTTTTAATATTCAAACTTGCCTCTGCATAGTTTGGTTGACTCATAATTCATTACAGTGAAATAAGTAATTAATTTATGAATACATGATAATATTATCAATGACAATTTTCGATTAGAGAAAATTAGTTTCCGTTTTGTTGTTAAGACATTTCTAATCTGTTTTATCGAGTGAACGGAAGGCATGTAGTTACACTATTCGTGATCAGTCTATTAATCTCATCGTTGTTGTTGTGAAAACGTTTCAGAACTTGCGCTTCCAACCATTCTCAGGTGTAACGTGAGGGAATTCAGATCTGAACAATTTATTTAATCTACGGGCCATTTGGGCAGATCGATTTTAGAAGCGAGGTATTGCATCAAGTTTGAAAGTAGGCATGGGACGTGATATATAACAACATAATAAAATAAAAACCATTTCTTTTTTTTTACAAATCGTTACCTTCTTTTGAGAAAGTTAGCTTAAAGATTAAGTTTAAAATCAAATTTGTATCGTTGGAATTCTATTCCGGTGATTAGTGAAAGATTTCATGCACAGATGTATAAAATTTATAATTTACTGAAGATTTACAAATTGTATAAGAACAAGATGCATGGTACAAGTACATAGGAGTAACTGAAGGAAAATGGAAACAAAGAAACTGCACACACAAAACATCATTTACAAATAGTAAATACGCGAATAACACAATGGTTTCTAAATATATCTGAGAGATTAAAAAACAAACAAACAAATGAAACCAAAAATATCATGGGAAATAAGAAAAAGAACATCAGTCTACAACAATTAATCCAACAACTGTAAACTCTGCCTGGAAGACAAAATAGTTATTATTTCTTTTCCAAACAAGAACAGACTTCTAAATAAACGATCTCAAAATGAAGACATGAAAATAAGTTTTTACTAGGTTAACTAAAAATTTAAATCTGAAAACAGACAAGAATAAATGAAAATAAATAAATATGATAAACAATAGTAAGTAAAATAAATGAATTCAAACAAATAAATAAGTAAACTAATAATAAACAAATTAACTAATCACGACCGCCAAAATAGACTAGACAGAAAACAATAGACTACTCAGAATGCATCATTGATCTGTATAAATAAAAAGTCCAACAAAAACAGAACGCACATGACTTGACGATTGTGTTTAGCCTGAAATATACTGTTACCTTTGGGTTTTGACTTCAATATCCATTTTTATATTTACGTATACTGTATGTCCGATATTGAGCACTTTAACCCATAAATATAGCATACAGTAAAAGAATTTTATTATTTTATCATACATATATATATATATATATATATATATATATATATATATATATATATATATATATATATATATATACGTGTGAGTGTATGTTTGTGTTCCTTCAATGAAAAAATCTGAGCATATATGATAACAAAATAACCAAAAGATAAAATCTTTGTTGTTATTAAGAAGGAAGATCAAATGATTTTTAATTATTAAATTATATTTTTCATCCTATTTAGAACCTTCGATTTTTTTCTTGCGTCTACGGCTGAACATAAATTAGTATGGGAAATCTAAGCATGAAGTTCGCGGTTAATAACATAATGATTTGAAATTCTTGCAAAATTCAGATAATTACCGGACTTTAATTAAACATTCAAGATTTATTCACAAATTATCATTTTTTAACTGCATTTTAATCGTTATACATCGTTTTTAGGTACACACTGACATACACACAGACGCACACACAGATATATATATATATATATATATATATATATATATATATATATATATATATATGAAGAAATATAGTCTTAAGGTGTGCTATATTTATGCAATAAAGTGCTCAACAATATCAGAGATAGAGCGTGTGTAAATATAAAAGTGAACATAGAAGTCAACACTTAGAGGCGACACCCTGTTTCATGCTATATGCAATATAGCATGAAACAGACTGTCGCCTCTAAGTGTTGACTTCTATGTTCACTTTATATATATATATATATATATATATATATATATATATATATATATATATATATATATATATATATATATAATTCTGGATTTGTTGTTGTCTTTTGCAGCATTTCCTGCAAAATCGTGAAGCTAAGCGGCCAAATATTACATAACAGCTTCCAAATAGACGGGAGAACCGTCAGCCACTCTCTGGGCATACTTTCCTTTGAGGATGAGGCGACGGATACAACGAACGGGGAATTGAAATCCGCACGGGGTGACCGCGTCTTGCTCTTAAAAATTTAACTCTTTTAACACGACTAAACATTATTCCTCACACGCGCATGCGCGCGCGCACACACACACACACACACACGCACACCGATGTTTGCGTGTGTGTGTCAGTGTCTTTCACTAAGTCCTATTTCTAAGTTTACCCGGTACAACAGTACCGTTTGATCTTTATCAATTACGAAACCCTACTTATCTACTCAAGTTGATAGCCGTGCGGAATATAACTTGTTACGCACAATACTGTTCCAACAGACATACTTACCTCGTGACTGAGCTTACAACCACTGTTTGGTCTCTGGAAACGTGCAGAATCCATAAATGAACGTCAATAGATGCAATTTTCAGCAAGGAGAAATCCATTTATGCATCTACTTCGTATGTGTTACAATATCAGATGACTGCTGCAGGTCTCAGCAAGAGAGGATTAACTTCTACTGCTATTTTCCTAATATCTGTTTTTGAAGACATGAACCAGCAAAATGAAGGGGTTATTGTTGTGTCAACGTTCGTAATAAAAAATAATTTTCATAAATATGCATTAAACCAAGAAAATCAAAAATAATAAAACAAAAACAAAAATGAAGAGGAGATAAAAGAACGCCAAACTATTTTGAAAAATGCATTTTTTATGTCACATTTTCGAAGAATTGAAAAAAAATCTTTGAGACATCTCTGAATACGTTCAGTGTTGACATTTAAATTTCTCAAAAAGATGGACACTAAATTAATTCATACAATTATAATACATTAAGACATTTTACATTTAGACAAGTTCATCGCGAGAATATTTTTAAATTTCATGACGCATTAATAAAAACAATATTTTAGCTTAACGAGATGAAAACACAACACCGCTTTAGAGTTGGTAAACATATTTATCAATAATGCTCTATTTTAGTTCATTTTCCAAACGCGAAGCCAAAATAGATATTTGTTATTAATATAATTAATTAATGTTTTAATTCCCTGGCGTTTCTCCGTGATTGATATGTCTTTTTTGGAAAACGCTGTTCCTGCAAAAAGTTTAATTGTAAATATAGACAAAATAAGTTTATATTAAGCAATATATATATATATATATATATATATATATATATATATATAGAGAGAGAGAGAGAGAGAGAGAGATGCATACATATATATATATATATATATATATATATATATATATATACACACACGTTTCATTAAATAATATAGACAAAGGTTGTCTATTTATTTTATGTAAATTCTTTCCATAACGTCTGATAAGTTTAATAACATTAAAATAAATAGACAACATTTTCTATATTATTTAATGAAACGTGTATGAATGAAAAGATGCTGTCTAAATACACACAATTTAACTTACATGATCCAGCAGCCCACAATATTATCAATATATATATATATATATATATATATATATATATATATATATATATATATATATACCGGATGTAACGGTCAAATTGTCGAAATCATGTAACAGCGAGGGATAACTGTATATCCTACAAAATGTTTAATAACTTAAAAATGACAAAATTGAATTTCTTTTATCCAGGCTTCCGGATACCATTTTTATAAGAATCACTATTAAACCCTTTGAGTTATTCTCCTAGAAAGAGAACAGCTTAAAATCGTTTTGTGTCAGTCCTACTATGTCTTCCCAACTGAACGATGTTGAGAGGAAAAAGATCATTTAGGCCTTCAGGAATATTAACAATATTCATAATCTGGCTTCCATCTTCAAAGTCCATTCAATAATCATCAAGAAAACGTTGGATAAGTTTTTAAAAATAGAAAGAAAAACTGGATCAGGAGATTACAACAGCAACATAGATCATCATTTCAACTTAGAGCTAAATTCATTTTTATTGTTCAAAGTAGAGAACAATAGTGTTATAAGAATTTCGGAAAATTCCAGAAAGGTATATTTAATCATTTCTAAGATACAACGCTTAATCTAATCATAATATAATTTTACTGCTACACCCGGTATATATATATATATACACACTCAAACTTTATTAGTACATTGAACTGAATTCTCCTTCTTACACATTTCTTGTCAGTAAATGTCCTCCTTCAATTCAACATGTAGAATCTTAGTCTCCATTATATCAAAGTATAAGACACTCTGATTTGTATAAAATATACTCATTTGTAAATCTATGGACTCAAAACTTTTGTTTGTAGACTTTACGAACAATAGTGTTTAAATATGTGATTCGATTTCTTATATGACTGAAATGTATGACATATGATATAGTCGGAAAGGTATGATTTTAACCTTTCTTTACGATTGCTGTGAATATTGTGAAATTTAACTATTTCTTCTTGTTCTGCGGGTTTTATTACTGTGGTGGTAAAGTAACGACTCAACTGATAATAGCAGATAGGAAAGCGAGGAGGGCAACGGACAAAATAGTGTCACACGTCCAACCTTCTCACAAGCAAAAAAAAAAAACTCAGTGCCCAGAAACAAAAACGCGCCTGCTTTATACAGCCAAGGACCGGCCTTAATTTTCATGCCAAAGACGAGACAATGAGATTTCGCGTTAACTGTCCGAGACCGCCCGGCATAAAACATGGGCGCCGCCATTTTGGTTCTTTTAATCATTGAACAATTGGAGTTTGCATGACGCACAGTTTCGCGGGCGTTTCCGAGGTAGGCCATTTTCACAATTTTCCCCACAATTACGTTGGAGGAAATTCTCACTGATAGAAATGCAGTACATTAATTCTGTCTTTAAATACCGAAATATCAAACCATCACAGCATTTCACATCTCCATTTGTTTTCAACTGTTTTGAAGGTCTGTATCAGATATATAGGATAACTCCGCGGTCTTTAGTTTCTTCTAACGTGACTTACTTTTAATCAATGTTTGGAATTGGTCATCATGAAGATTTTTACTTATGTATCTTCTTGTTGTTTGTGTTGATTTTTTTGGAATTGAATTCCAAGAAACTAGGGTCCAATAACATTCAGACCCAGTAAGCATTCCCTCTGTTTACAAATGGAAGGCCCACGGGATCTGAACTTGACTCTAGAACATTGAGGGGAAATGTGGAGTAGGACCTAGATAAAATAAAAAAACAGTCCACACTAAAATTAACCACATACTTCCTACTATTTATTAGATGCTCAACAATAGCAGCGCCAGAACTATTGGTTAGTTGGCTCTTCCTGGCAACTACATTCAAAATCCTGAGGGGTAAATTTTGTTTTACTCTCGAATCCAAACGCTGGGACGTCCTCCATATGTAGTTGAGTCCACAACTACACGTACATTGGTAAATCACTGAAATAACATGATGGGGATGGAGGTCGTCCTTACATAGAAGAGAAAACATTCGCCGAAAAATCACAGCTATTGATCAAACGTGAAATTCGTCTAGATAAACTCTCACCCTCTGTACCAATATAGGGAAGACGCAGATAAACTGGGCATTTATCAACAAAATGCGGCTTAACCCTATGAAATTTACTAATGACGTCTTGGATAACGATGTCTAAATTATCCAAAGGATATACGTTTTTTGAAAGTGTCATTCTAACAAACTCAATTTCACCGCAGAGAAGGCCATCAGAACATAACTTACGTGCCCTATGAATTAAGGTCTTAATCAAATTAACCTTTCCATGTCTGGGATAAAAAGAGTACCAACGCGTATAAAGTTCCGAGAAAGTAGCCTTCTTAATTACGGAACAAGAACATCCAAAAAGGAAAGACAAGAATTGGAATCCTTTTCTACAGTGAACTTAAGAGCTGGATGGACAGATTTAATTTGATGAGAAACTTGTCTGCTTCAGCCTCATTATTAAAGAGGCAGAATGTATCATCCACATAACGATGATAGATAAGAGGACGACCAATACAAGAAAATAAGGAAGCCTCATGAAAACCGACAAAAATATTCGCCAACGCAAGACCCAAATGCGAACCCATAGCTACCCCGTCGATCTGCCGATACATAATATTATTAAAACTATTGGTTAGTTGGCTCTTCCTGGCACCTACATTTAAAAGCCTGGGGTGTAAATTTTGTTTTACTCTCGAATCCAAACGCCGGGACGTCCTGAACTACACTACATTGGTAAGTGGCGAACAACATAAGCTCCACAAATACACCATCAGGAAAATTCGGAGGAGACAAAGAGGTACGATACAACATATCGCAACACATCTCAATAGTCTCAGACAGAGGAACACAGGTAAACAAGGAGCAGATATCAAACGAACACATGGACCCACCATAAGTAGAAGAACTTTGTATAATTGCAACAAAGCAGAAGGAATCTTTAATGCAATAAGTACTGAAGTGCGACAGAACTGGTTGTAGCACTTTTGAGAGCCAACTAGCGACATTATGCTGGGATGACCCAATCATGAACAGAATGGGTCGTAAAGGAACGCCGTTCTTATGAATTTTAGGTAACCCATACAAACAGGGGACGAATGGACCCAGTGGGTCAAATTAACTCTGAAATTTCAGAGGAGTGTAAACCACTCTTGAACGACTTTAACAGTTGCCTTTGAAATTTAGATTCAGTAGAGGCAGTACGATCATGGGTCTCAACTGGACCTAATTTTAAGAACTTTGATGTATCAACCAAGTATATAGTCCATCTTAGAAACATAATCCGAATAATCCAGTAGAATAACACCAACACTTTTATAAAGGTTTAATAATAACCAGGTTATAATTATTTTTAGATTTTTTTTAATAACCCGGCGGTGTTGTTCTCCCCATTTTGACTCTGATGAAGAAACAGAGGAGCCAGAATAAGAATCGGCATAAAAATTAAGTTTAGCCTTAAGATCGCTAAAAGATTCAACAAAGTGAGGGAAAAGTCTACAAACTTGTGCATATAAAACCTCAAACTCCGAAAAAATTTTCTCACGGACAGGCATTGTTCAGCACTGCATCCACATCGTTTACGAATGAAGTAATTTAATTTTGTCTACATAGATGTAGACAATTTTTTAACATCACATCCATTTGAATAGCCAACTAACCGGGAAAAGCGAACTTGATCAAAATAAGAAAGAGTTATCATACACATTCTCCGTTGATATTAAAGGTACATTTGAGAAAAAAGGATTCTTTTAGAAAATGTTTTGAGTGAATTCTCCATAAATAACTTCTCAATCTTTAAACCAGAATTTAGTCTCGCATTCCTTATCCTTATCATATATTGGACGGACATACATGTTTGTCAATACACGCTTGAAGAAACTCAAATTTAAATTTTAGCCGTCTTATACGTGCCTTGATTGATAATAATTTATCTAAACTATGGATAAATTCAGGTTTGTACTTCCGATTTAAATATTTAAATAAGTTTTTTGTGGTACCGTATTTAATAATAGCTAGGAAAAGATAAAATTTATAAGGCATTTTTTATGAAAGAAAAAAATTTAAAAAAACCCCAAAACAACCGATTTCATTCCAGGACTAATCAAGTTTATTTTTCTGGAAATAGAAAATTTATAAAAGCGTGTAAATTAAATTAACGGATGGAATGGAATGGAAGAGAAAAAAAAAATGAATTTGAAGAAACTAGAGTCCAATAACATTCAACCCAGTAAGCATTCCCTCTGTTTACAAAGGGAAGGTCCACTGGATCTGATATAAAAGGACTCTAGAACTTTAAGGTGAAATGTGGAGTGGGACATAGATAAAATCAAAAAACGGTCCGCATTAAAATTAACTACGCATTTCCTACTATTTATTATATGCTCAGCAATAGCAGAGCCAGGACTATTGGTTAGTTGGCTCTTCCTGGCAGCCGGATTAAAAATCCGGGGGTGGGGGGCGTAAATGTGGTTTATTTAGATAGATACTCTATTTTTTATTCTATTGTGAACAGTCGTGTTCCAGTTCAAATGCATGCACAATTTTCATTAAACTTCGAAGGAAAATACTCTCATATATTGCAGTACTTATCAACACTTTTGCTGATTTTCTGCCATGAATTTAAGATCTAGACTCAACAGTCCAAATGCCAACACCTGTATCCTCACAATTCTTAATCATTTTCATTGTCATCATATCTTTAATGTTCAACATTTCATTTCAGCTAAAATCACATTGACAGATTAATAGACTATCGAATTAATTAAGATTTAATTAGTCAATATTGATTCATTGTAATTACATTCTTCAACAATGCTACATAATTACTATATATATATATATATATATATATATATATATATATATATATATATATATCGTGAAAATATAAAATATGAACGAGAGGTTGTGATATTTATTAAAAAGGCAAACATAGCTTTGCTGAGTTGTCTCTGTCATCGACCATCATTTCAGGCGGTGTTTTTTTTTACTACAAAGCCTGGATGTAGCTGGTTCGAAATTTGCCGGAGAGTACATTCGCTTACTATCATATCTACAGCGCAATACCACTTAAAATGTTCTGTTTCAAAGGCAATTATCCATTAAAATAAAATTGGAAGCGATAAAAAAATTATATATACGCATTTTTTGTGTTAAAACAGGGATTTTGTATTCTCCTAGTGAGTAGTGTAACATTCTAACAAAATTAGCATTTAATTGTCTACATATAAGCGATTTGAATAATAGTATATTAGGGAGAATTGATAAAAGGTATAGTATATGGTGTGTAGGCAGACTAGTGAATATTTTATTGTCATCGAAAATGTTTACATATTTCTATTTTCATTCGTAAGTTTTGACTTCATTGGATTCATATAAATTTTCTGGCAGTGAAGCTCATTCAACCAACTGCGGATTAATGATTCTTTATTGAATAAAGCGGAAACATTTTCTTAGAGAATTTTTCTGTATGCTCACACTTTAGGAATTAAAATATTTTGTATATTTACTACAGATTCCAAGAGACTATATATATATATATATATATATATATATATATATATATATATATATATATATATATATGTGTGTGTGTGTGTATGTGTGTGTATGTATACATACATATATATATATTTATATACATATATATATATATATATATATATATATATATATATATATATATATATATACATATATGTGTGTGTGTGTGTGTATTATGAAACAATTATTTTTATATATTTTCTGTTCATACGTCTTTTTCTATTGATACAATTCATTAAGTAAATGCTTTGATTCTAATAAACAGTATCAATTAAATTAAGCGGCATGAATTTGAGAAAATTTTCGTACAAAATATGCCTTCATACTGGAATCGAACCCGTATCCTAGACGGAACTGTCATTTAGCCTGTAGTGTTATACCATTTATTTACAGAGGGACCGTTTGATTAGCAAAGTCAAATTACTGATTTTAAACAACAACTTTCACATGATCTTTATTGAACTATCATATCTGATCGAAGGGTATCTTAACTTAAACAAATTACTTCATATATTATAAAATGGACTAAGTCCCACAATTATTTTAACATATTTTCTGTTTATACGTTATTTGCATAGATACAATTATTTAAGTAATGCTCTGTTTATAATAAAGAGTATTAATTACATTTACCGGTGTGAATGTCCAAGAAATTACTTAGAAAATATGTGACTTCCGACAGTTAACGTAAATGTAAATAGTACTGTTTATTATAAACAGATTGTTATTTAAATAATTGTACCTATAAAAATAAACGTATAAACAATATATATATATATATATATATATATATATATATATATATATATATATATATATATATATATATATATATATATATACGTACATGTTAGTGTGTAAGTTGTGTATATATGCATGCATTTATATGTAAAGTGTCTGGGTGTTTATATCAAGGAAGTGTAGTCATTGTCCATTTAACACCTTACGACATGGTTACACCATGATCAGATGATCGCATTGGGTGTGAAACTTCCAGTCTCAATGCAGTGGAGATTTCTCCTGTCTACAATGTTTATAATTACAGACGTTCTAATGATCATTCATCCCCCGTAAATACAGCGAATTTCTATCCATCTCTCTCTCTCTCTCTCTCTCTCTCTACACCCCGCACAAACACACAACACACACACACACACACACACACACATATATATATATAGTTGTATATTTAGGCAGCAATACTTCGTTTATGCATGTGTCATTAAAAATGGCAGGCAAGGTACTAGAGTTAAGCTCTTTATTTAATTTTTCTTGTGTTCGAACAAGAGGTTTCTTTTCTGGACAAAGAGTGTGTAAAAACTGTCCAAATGTTTTATAGTTCCGAGCGCTTTCGGCTATACATTTAGCCATTATCAAGGCTGATTCAATTTTTCAGCTTACTTGAGTGTGTGCATTATGTGTATGTTTGAATGTATTATAGAGATGTTTTTAATTTTCGAATACGGTTATATATATATATATATATATATATATATATATATATATATATATATATATATATTGTGATTGACACTTCTTAGACATATGAGAGCTGAATGATCATATTTAGCATCACATGTTATATCTCCCGTCCAATTTTTCGAGTTCCATGGACTCTAAGATGGCTCTTGAGAACAACATTATCTTTCGTAGTTATAATGCATGTATTAAAGATAAAATATGCCTCGTTGATTGGTTTGATTAAATGTGCAGGGACTACAACTTTTCTGTGTACAACCCTGTGCATTTCCGTCCTGAGCATGACCTACAAATTTTGTTGCAAAGAACACAAATATTTCTGGAAAAACGTTGAGTCAGGTTGATGTGCTTTTGGCTGTTATGAGCATTTTCACATGATTTACACAACCTCCCATCCACAACACCATGTGCTCACTCGGGTCACATTGACAAGACTGCATATTAACTGGCAAATCAGAGTGACAGATTCTTCGTATATCACGTTTAATCTGCGTATGCCTTAGATATTCATCCTCAAAGGTATTACATCCATCCATTATAAAGTGCCTTCGGCTCTGTACAGATTCTTCCCAGTTCTTTATATATACATACACTCAATTAGAAGACAAAATAGAATTATGAATATTATGTACATTTCTGCGCAAACAGAAAAATACCCACTTAAATATTTTATTGAAGAAAAACTGATTCATCAAAGTTCACAGTGAATACACAAAATTATTTTAAAAATCAGGAATCTGGAATATTTAATAAAAAAAATGTTAGAAAAACTTGTGGATATAATATAAATTTTTAATATATAATTTGGTCTTAAATGTCTTTCACGTTTAAACATTAAAAACTTATTTCTTCCCTACTGGTGTATTGTTTTTGTCATGCAGTAGTTAAAAATTTTTGAGGTACCCCTAGATTTTTTTTTAAATTGGTATAAAGTGTAATAGTTTTGTACTTGAAACAAGAAAAAAGTAACATTTTTTAACATATAAGTTTGATAATTGATCCCATTGTTTTTACACCACTTCCTATTTTTGTGTATTTACTGAATTCATTTTACGACAGCAGTGTGACACCATTTAGGGGCGCAAAAAGAAGGAAAAAGAAGGAAAGGAAAAAGAGAAGGAAAAGAGGGAGGAAGAGAGGCGAGACTTAACTTATATGATAACGGGAGGCCACCCACGAGAAATGACATTTGAAAATGTTATTTTGATAATGGAAGACACTGGTGAGGGTTCTGTCGGCCATTGTCTTGGGGCTGGCTGGCAGGGTCAAGGTTGATACATTGTTTTGTTTAGATAGATACACAATTAACTGTGTCTTTGTGGCAGGCGGATTGTCGCGGGTGGTGGGGTTCCCTGCGAGGAAATTTTAAAGATAAAGTCACCTACGAGAAGAGACATTTGAAAATGTTGTTTTGATAAATGAAGAATGGTGAAAATTCTTATGGCCATTGTCATAAATCTAATTGACAAGCACCAGGTGGTTACAGAGTTTTAAATAGATAAAGGTTTACTTGTGTCATGATGGCACACAATTTAATAGGTCATCTGTTGACCACACACAGAGAGAGTCATCTCTAGGTTGGGTCTTTGTCGATGGGAGGTGTCATTGAGAGAAAACACATCTGGGCTGTGTTGGAATTT
>OZ010579.1:124362283-124394783 GCA_963932145.1 Acanthosepion lycidas
AATTCTTATTTTTGCCTACTTCTCAAGTTATTTTGCTATATAATGACAAATTTTTTCACACTGTTTTAATCTGGCATGCATTTTCATTATTACTAAGTCCTAAAAAATGAAGCGTTATTAATATTAACGGAAGTTCTAAAAAAAAAAAATACCCAAAAAACAAAGAAAACGAAAAATGACACTGTTCTATTATGTTGGTGCAAAAATAATGTCGTTTTCTCACATATGTTACTATGTGAGAAAACGACATTATTTTTGCACCAACCTAATATTATTAAATAAACTTCAAACATTCAACGTATGATTGGAGTCTTATAAAAGGAATTGGTTGAAATATATTATCCTTACAAGGAAGCGACTGACAGAGGTTCATCAACCATACAATCTATTTCATATATTCGTTAAAAAAATATAATAGTCAAAACATCTGGCACATCGATTTTCAGGATTACCTTTCCTTAACAAAAAATATCTCAATTGTTCATTTAAATACTACTCTCCTGCGGCTTTCAATGTAATCATTCGAAATGTTTTTATTTCAAAATCTTTTAAGTTATCATCATCATCAGCCTCATCCTCCATATGATCACGTGTGGTCCTAGTAGCATTGCTATGCAGTTGAGCACCTGACCACTCCCTGTCACATAAAAGCGAGTGAAAGCCGTAGAGCTATTCATTTATTAGCAGGGTGTCTTGGGTTATACCTTCTCCCTGGTTACCGATTTCGTCCAACTTGAAGGCACACATTGGTCACGGTATTCTTTATTTCCGACAGGGCATCCATACGCCCTGACAGCTGATTACAGTTCTATAAGCCCGCCAATCAGTGATTTCATTCAATTACAGCAATGACTTCTAACACAGCTATCACGTCCGGTCTAACCCACCACATATTGATAGATGGCCGTCGAGCTTGCAAGAGAGATCTTCCGCCAATGTTTTTAATCCTGGCAGTTGTCTACAATTCTCACCAGATGTTTGTTGAAGGAACCGGTTCATTCTCCGATGACAAGACAGTGCATCAGAGAGCAATGGGTTACATGTTATCAGTATTTTAAAGTTTCGAAACTGTAAAGAGTCACCTGGCTGTAGGTGTAGTGAATAAGTTTGTTGTTCTATGAATTTAAAGAGGATCAAATCCTCAATCGTACCAGGTATTTGTGGAGTGTTTGGAATAGAAAGAACTCTTTTCACTACGCCCATCGCTATTTCTTGTCAACACCTGCTTTAATCGTCACAATTTACTATATTATTTAATATTATATTTTTCTTCCTTCCTCTGGTAGCCATCAAAAGACATTTTCCCCGAATAAACGAGACCATGATATTTCTTACAAATTTTTTCGTGTTTGCTTCTCTTCCTTTAGACATATGTCGTATATGGTCTATATTCGGATACTGTCCGCAAGTTCGTATCCGGGGATTTCTGTCTGTTAGGGCGGCTAACCAATCCCTGTTTCAGACGCCTGTTCCGGCGCATTTGCTGTAAGCCAATATAACTAACTTGTGGTTTAGACTGCAACGAGGCAGAATTGGTATTAGTTACAGTTTCTGGCGTGATAACAAGGACGGTATGTTCAGAGCCTCGATCAAAATGTGCCAGCTGATAATATCAATCATTACCTTCCTGATGAATCGGTCTAATGAGATTCAAACTCATGTCTCACGCTCGGAAAGCGAACGTTTTAACAACTCGGCTACGAGCACATAGTCGCATAACCATGTTGCATCAACGGTTGCTCTAAAGGAATTATTACTATATTGTCGAATACTGCAAGATACACTTGGTATTCTCCATTCGATATTTTGTTATCGGTATCCAAATGTGTAAGCATTAATTTGATTAATAGATTATGCAAAAACTCATATTCAAGAATTGTATCCCCCATAACGTTCAATAGATATCGGAAGTGTTTCAGCAATCCTCTTGGTTTGGATTTGTTAATCAGATTAAATTAAATTATGAACTCGATTCGCAATTCCTGTAAATGATACAGTCAGAATCCACCAATAGCATACTGTAACATTCCTCGAAAAATCTCCAAGTTGACACCTTAATTAATCACTGATCATTATGCATGAAAAATATAACACTATATCTGACGAATCAATCATGGTTTACTTTTAGAATTTGTTTTTTTTTTCCTGCAGGACATGACAGACCGGAGAAAACACTGAAAAATTATCTACATGTTTTTTTTTTAAGAACAGTACGGCTTTGTGAAGAACACTGTAATGAGAAATTCAATATTGCTCATTAAAATCATACGAGAAAGAGCAAGACGCATACAAAAGGATTTATCTTTATGTTTTACAAATTACGCAATTTGACAAAGTACAAATTGAGGATCTCTTTTTAATTGCTAGTAAATGTAGACCTATTTGGAAAAGATGTTAGACTATTTCAGAATACATATTAGGAGCAAACCACCTAAAAATGAATTGAATAGCAACAGTCAAATAGAAAGTGGTGTATGACAATGATGTGACTTCACACCAATTTTATTCAAATGTCAGTGGGCGTATTCGTAACAATATATTAATGACACTGTAGATGAGTGGCACAGAAAGAAACTGCAGGACGTGCTAGACAGGGTGGTCGAAGAAAGTGTGAAAATAGGAATAACTTTCAAGTGCAAGAAGACCGAAAATATGGTCATCAATAAGAGAAAAAGTCCAGATTCGAACAGGCAGTAGAGTAGCGGACGATGCAATCCAAAAGATAAGTGCAGAAGAAGACAATAATTTCCTTAAGCTTTTCGATTTGTATGTGATATCCATTATTTTATATATCAATAGATGCCGAGCAATCTCTCCGGAGATGAGGGAAGACACCGAAAACAGCACAAACATCGTTCAACAGAATACCGAGAATCGCATGGGAGGAGAGGTTTTGTCAAACATGAATTCTTAAAGAAAATAGCAACAAGAAGAGTCTTATGCTCAGAACCAGTAGAAGCTAACTGAAATTCCTTGGTTATATAATGAGGATGGAAAGACTGGAAAACTTAACCTTCACAGGGTATATTTCAGGGCAATAAGATAAGAAAAGTCAGCAAATGGATTCTCCTTTACTATATGAAAGAACAGACTTTCTTTCTACAGTGGCGAATTCAACTCCAGTTGGCAAAAAATAACAGCAATGATATGTAATGCATTTTCAAAGAACGTTTAGTAAGCTGTGTTATTGTTCATTGTTTGCACGCATGTTGATTTGCTAAAGCTGACTAGAGATGATTTAAGCTACTTCTATTTATGAAAACTACTACTTGAAAATTTATATGAAATCACGTCAAATCATTGGATTAATGAGGTGCCATATAAATATTAATGTTCATAGATACTGACCTAATATCCGAATTAAAAATTGTACATACTTTGGATATAGAATGCACTGAGCAAAATCAGGAAAAACATTGTTATATTGTCAAATCCAACAGAGATAAAATGCAAATTGCTTGGACATTTTCCAGAAACTATAGATGAAGCATGATAAAGAATGCAGCTTAGGATTGACTACAATTCCAATGACCAATTTTCAAAATTCTGCTGACTCCGCACGCTATGACCGACAATTTACAAAGTCTCCGAGTACGCACGAACAGAGATCTGGCAAGAATTTCGTGACAAATTCCCATCGTGCAATGGCATATAAAGAGATCACTAACGAGCCCAGTATCGCCACTTTTCTGTTTATTTCACCAGACCGCAATATTAAAAAGGAATTGATCATGCAAGCTTAAAAAGTATATATATATATATATATTACCAGGGTATATATATATATATATATATATATATATATATATATATATATATATATATATATATATATATATATATATATATATATATATATATATATATATATATATATATATTCGAAAGATTAAGGCAGCCACTGATATTTTTTTTAAATTTGGCCTAAAAAGTAGTTGTGTTGGATTTTAATATTTTGTGTTTAATGTTTGGAAGAATGTATACTACAGTTCAAATATTTGAGGGTACCGCTGGTAATTTTTTATTTGCCGAAAAAGTTGTTTTGTAATAAAAGGAAATAATTATACATGGTTAAAAAAGTGAGATATGATTTTTATAAGAAAATTTATTATGAAAAAATAAAAAAAAGGTAAGACTAAATTTTGCTCGCGTAAAATATCCACCTTGATTACAGCAGCAAACATGCTTGGCATTCGTTGCAAAAGTTTTTCAAAGAAGAATTTTGATAATACATTCCGTTCTTTTTCGTGGGGCAGTACTATATATATATATATATATATATATATATATATATATATATATATATATATATATATAGAGAGAGAGAGAGAGAGAGAGAGACAGAGACAGAGACAGAGAGAGACAGAGAGAGAGAGATAGTGCAAGAGATAGATAGATAGGTATGGCAAGATTTTAAATCAATCCGGTCCAAAGTTTTTCAAGAGATATTTATTTTTATGTCTACATGTTGGCATTAAGTACAAATTATCTAACGTTATATATATATATATATATATATATATATATATATATATATATATATATATATATATATATATATGTTAATTTCATGCAAAACAATGTGATATACTTAGCCACGGCAAAATCTATACAGAAGTAACTGAAGAACCGTATGCAAAATTAAAACAAAAAAAATAAACAAATTCCACCCAAAAATATAATGGAAAATATGGAAAACTGCCTGAGTTTAAAATAATAAATTCAAAAATCGAAAATTCTTTCTGGTGAAGAAAATAGCGAAAATCATCCTCGCTAACAGAAATTTCTAAATAAAGAATGCGAACTTTTCTCAAAATGCAGACTCGAACACAAATTTTACTAAGTAACTTAAATTCGAAAACTAAAAAAGAATACCATTTAAAATGCACCATACACAACGCAGATAAAACCAATATTTTAAGCTAAACAAAAACGTCTACCAACCCTCGGAAAATAAATAAAGAAAATAAAAATATCTAAATAATAAATAAGTAAATAACAAGCAAATTAGAAAACGAATAATGCATATGGTAATACAAGTAAATGTAATAATAATAATCTGCAAATAATTAAGTAATAAATAATATTATGTTGGTGCAAAAATAATATGTTACTATGTGAGAAAACGATATTATTTCTGCACCAATCTAATAAATAATGAGTAAAAACTTAACAGTATAAAATATATATAGATAATTGCATTTGGATCCACAATTATTTACACGTAATAATTTGAAACATAACCGTTACCGGCCACATAATGATCGTTATGATAATACAATACACATTTCTAACCAAAATGTACCGATGACGAACTTGTATAAATACTCGTGTCGAAACACAACACACATGACCTGAAGATTGTGTTCAAGCATGAAACAGACTTTCGCCGTTTGGTGTTAACTGTAATGTCCACTTTTATAGTTAGATACACTCTATCCCTAATATTAATCAATTTAACCCATAAATATACATAACATACATTAAAACTATATTTGATCATATTTAGCTCCTGATAAATATTAGAGCATTTTCACTATATTTATAACCTCTTATGGATATCGAAAAATTTAGCCTCTACTTCTCCCTAATGAACATAACCGTCCTTCTACCATCCGTTTAAACACTAGAATTTATAGAAAAAGTGATAGCCTCATAAAAAGGATTAGAAGGAAAGAGAATTTCTTCTTAAACCAAGGAAAATCGCAGTTTCAAAAAAGAAAATTTCCACCGCAACACAAAGAAGTAGACAACATCGGGAGAGACATAACTAACTTAGTAAGAAATATATATTCTTCTATATGCCGTGTCAATTCAGGACGTAGTTGATCATAGCCCTCCGAATATTTCTGTCCCTTGTAGCGCTTAATACGTTTGTCATTTTGTTATTTCTTCCAAACCTTGTTTTAACATCCATTTACTCATATATATATATATATATATATATATATATATATATATATATATATATATACACACACACACACACACACATATATATATATATATATATATATATATATATATATATATATATATATTAAATGAAGATGATTCTCGGCTGCTTTTTTATAACATTTAGATTTAATAGAACGGTTGATGAAATTTGAGGAATAAAAATATAACAATATCATAACATTAGTGGCAATATAATTGATGATGTTTATTATATATTGTTTAATATTTAATAAATGTAATCAATCTTATTATCAATATTTGAAAGGATTTAAGTTTACTCAAAGTCTATAATTTCCACAGGAAGCCCTCTAACCGAAAACAACAGCATTCCTTGGAAGAGTAAATCTTATTTCTTAGTTTATTCCTTGATTCACTGAAAAAGGACAATGGTGTGTCCGAAAATTCCGACTTTCAAATTTTTCACTACGTGCTTCAATTTTGTCAAATGGCTAATATATGATAAATATCATCGATCTTATTGTTAATATTGTTATAATTTTGTTGTCTTTTTCTGCTTTAAATTTCAGTAACCAGCCAATTAAGAGCCAGTCTATATTTCTGAGATGAGGTATTATATACATTATTTACATTATTCGGACTATTTTCCTCATCTTTGTCGTCATATTTATCACAAAGTTTCGGCCGTTGTACTTTGACATCATTACCAGAGTCGAGGAAGTGGCCTTGAACTTCCCTCAGGCTCAGGCGGATGAACTAAGATGGAAGGTAAGACAGGCCTTGGAGAGAGCCAAGCCGCCCAGGTCTAACATAACAAAGTTGGAGAGGCTGGCGATTGGATCCCTACAGAGGAACGAAAACATCATCATACTACCGGCTGAAAAAGGTAATGCGACTGTAGTGATGGACAAATCAGATTATACAAGAAAACAGGAAGACCTCATTAGCAATGTTAGCTACAGCAAAGGGAAAAAAGATCCTACTATGAAAACGGAACGCAAACTGTCACAGATCCTAATCAAGAACAAGGATCACTTCGCACCTAATACATATAGGTAGTTATAGCAGCGTTACACCACGCTACCTCACATATACGGTCTCCCTAATATTCACAAAGACGGAGTTCCGCTCAGGCCGATTGTTAGTTGCCATCCTCTGAGTCGCTTCCTTGTATAATTGACACCTTGATCGGAAAGTCTGCTTCATATGTCCGAAACTCCGCCCACGAAGATGTCCCTGCAAGTGTATGCATTTCCTTTAAAAATGAGTATTGCATTTCTAACGATAACAACTGTGTGACATTAACAAATTATTGTGTTACCATCTTACTAGTATATTCAAGTTGGAATATTGAGGCTTTCTGAATTATCGAACAATGTTGTGGATTCCAGAGTGTCGATTTAAAAGTTTTACAGTGTACTGAAACTATGGGCATATTTACGGAGCAAATCTAGTTGCTGAGAGGTGAGTAGTTATTCAAAGCAGTATAACAATTGGACTTATAAATCAAACAGAAAAAATTCTTTGTGAAAAAGCTTGTGAACCGAGAATGTAAAATACTTCTACGAGTAAAACATAATTAGAATTACAATGACCGCATTTATTCACTAACTTAACAGAAATACACTATATTTCAAAACCGCAAAATATAATAGGATGAAAAGCGCTATATGTTGGGAGAGGAAAATAGAGTGTTTTTCCGTGTGTGAATGAGAGGATTGTAACGCTTCATTCCAGACAAATGATATCCGTATTTCTGCCTGAATTTTTCTCTATGTCAGTTGCGGTAATCTATGTATGTGAGTCGCTTATCTGCTAACCGTCAGTTTTAATTAGCCTCACACTGATAATTGGGCACAAAATGAATAACATCTTCATGCTTATCTGAAAATAATCGAGGCGAAAAGGTTGGAAATAGAATTTTAATCGTTACTTCTTATTGATTAAAATCTGGGTTAGAGAAATCTAACTTTGTTAAATGATTAAACATAAAAAGGAAAAATGAAATGTTTCAGGAAAATGGGTGAAGACCAAAAACAAAATGTGCACACATAAGTTTTCCAATATATGGACAAAATCGCGGACCTGTAGAAAAACAAAAGTAGACAGACATTTAATCTAATTGCTGCGTTTCCTATCGTCTCTCTAATTCTTCGCCCACTGACGCTGCATCATAGATTGCAGAAATAAAGAAAAGTTTAATGTTCTCATCTTACTTTATTATATGAGAGACAGTATTTACAGTATCCACTCTAAGAAGTGAATGAGAGAAGATCAGAAGGACGCCTATTGACTCCGTGGCGAGAACTTCATCGCCACAATCTGGCTTGCCTCACTAAGCACTCTGGGTGCGTGAGGCATGTTGTTCCTTCAACTCCTTCCAATCGTCTCAGCATCCTCACATAATATCGGTTGTATATCAAAAACTTCGGCTAATACAATCCATCAATGCCAACATTCCACGCCAACGTGGTATTTGGACCAACAGTATGCCACTCTAGGCCAACCTACGTATTCTCTAACAACAGATATAATTTCGCACATTTTTAAATAATTGGTAGAAGTAGAAAAACAGCATTCTCCCGGGTTTTCTCGAGTAGTGTTACTATTCTATGAGATATATTTCTAGAATAACATATATTTCTCGAGTGGTATATATTTCTCATCGCAAAGGCTGAACCAGCAGATGAAGAGTGCTACGCATGACTGACATGGTACAGAAGGCCCAACTCGAAATTATAACGGCTGATCGTTGCAGATTCATAACTCGATTCTGCATTATTAAGTCCATATGTGCCTCATTGAATTGTCATGGAAAGTGTGAGTCACTTCCTAGCAAGTTGAGTTCCACCTTAAGAAAATGCCCGCCATCTGCACATTCATATTACTCTGATTTCCATTCACCCCCCCCCAACCAAAACTTGCGAGACCAAACAGCGATAGGCAATAAATGAAGGGAACTGGCTTTGGTGAAACTGGAAGCTTCTAATCCTGAACTTGCATCTTGTCAGCGAATTTGAGTTATTAATACCATTATCATTAAGAAAGCGATCAGCAAATATTAAAATTTTGGATACGAAATAAATCCGTTAACGACAATATTTTTGTTATGGAACACCCACTTCTGCAGTAATGTCTGCTTTTAGGGTAGCGTTTGTTACCAATTAAAATACTTTCAATTTAACCAATAAAATGAATTAATACAATCGAATTAATTAATTTAAAAAAGGAGAATCATGATTTCGATTTAATTCAATTAAAATATGTATCAAAAATGTCATTTTTTAATGGTTTGTCGCAATGATTCATGTTCTCTTTTAAATTAAACTAAACAAGTTTTCAAAACGGGGATTCTGAATGATTTTTATAAAAACACATAAGCGTAAACATATTAACGCCAAAATAAACGTTTTTGACCGTAGCTTAGTTTATATTGATAAGGTTTTCTCTGTATCAGTCTATATTTCTGAAAGGAGTTATTATGTACACTATTTACATTATTCGGACTATTGTTCTCATCGTTGTCGCCATATTTATTACAACGTTTCGGCCCTTGTACACTCCGATCTTCTTCAAGTGGTTGGAAAGTCGATCTGTTCTAATTTCTACGTGCCATGTTTTAAGAGATGTCAGTTATCAGTCATCTCCTGTTAATTCCCCTCTGCAAGTTCTCCACTGCCTTAACCGGGTATTGAACTCACACTCTTTGGGTCCTGTTACTGGATCTAACCAACCACTTTATCCACTGTTTTCTCTATTATATATGCAATTAAAAATGCCTTAATTCAAACAGAACATTCGAACTGTTCGCTGGTTATATTTCCATGAAGCTTGACGTTAAAATATATTAATATAGAATGGTACACGTATAGAGCCTGTTTAGCAGACATATACCGCCTGTTTCAAAGTTTTGTTTAATTTACTTACCTTTTCTAAAATTAGGATAATTTTTTATTTACTA
Source organism: Acanthosepion lycidas (assembly GCA_963932145.1). NCBI lineage: Eukaryota > Metazoa > Mollusca > Cephalopoda > Sepiida > Sepiidae > Acanthosepion > Acanthosepion lycidas. The sequence continues at coordinate 124,372,161 of OZ010579.1, forward strand.
TGTTAATTTTAGCATAACTTAACTAATAACATATGAGCTATTTCAGCTTTTGTTAGAAATTATTAAATAATTTATATTTGTGTTGGTAACATAGTTATTTCTGCACTTATACTATTCAGTGATGATCCATTATAAAAGCCAAAATTATTCAAAAGACACTGACCAGTGTAACGTCAAATTCTCTTCAAAAACCAGAATGATGTCTTAAACCATAGAAATATAGTACACCTTCCAAATTTATTGGACAAGAGTACAGGCTTATCTGTTCTGTCCCGTTTAAGGCAAGGTGTTCTGGTTCTTTTCTCAGGTGGCCTTAATGATTTTAACTGTCTTAACGTTTCAATGATCTGACTATTCAATGACTGCGACACCTCATATTGAAGAGACCGAGTTGGAAGCTTTTTTGGTTGCTATATCCCTACAGGTAGGAAGTTCCTCAGCCTCTTTGGTCATGCCTAGAAAGGCTTCTCTAGCCGATCGTAGCATAACATCGGTGTATTTGTTGTGCCATGACGCACATAGATAGATAATCCTGCATGTATCTCCGCTGGTCACCTCTGAGAATATATTATCCATTAGTCTTAAGCACACTCTAGTTGTTTTGTAGCGTTTAGAGGGTTGTCATGGATAAATTATTTAGGCCTTTTCTTTTTTAAAGATTAAATATATTCTCGTGAAAGAAATAGAGCAACCAAAAATATTTCCTTCTCCAATATTCGTCGTAATTTTACCAATGTCTGTACAGTACGAGCTGATCAGAAAGTTTTGTTACCTATATCTAAGAAAGTAATGGGAACTATAGAAGAACAAGTACAAGAATAATAAAAATCACATCTACTGGTTTCAACTTATTCACTTTCTTTGGCGCTGTTAAACAACGTAAGTTCTGTATGAACAGAACAATTTTCTTGTCAGTCCGCTGCAAAAGAAAATTATGTTATATACTGGTGACAAACTTTTGGACCAGCGTGTAAATTAATTTCTCTTAAGCCGTTCTCCAGATAGATTAGCGATTTGTGAAAATAATTAAAACTCTTCTATCACTATCAGTGAATTTTCTGTTCTAAGCCAGCTTCGTATTTGATGCATATGTATGGCCTTAGTATTTATACCAGGAAAATCTTCCAGTGGTAAGTGAAAAAAATCTCTTGAAACATAAGTTGATTCTTTCATGTGCTTTCGACTTACATTATTGCACTCTGTTATCTATCATATTTTATACGTTATTCCCCTTCTACTCAAAACTGTAACATATTAGACAAAATATTTGACGATATTAAAATGTAATTGAAAAAGAAGACGTCTGAATACCGGCAGCTGAATACCCTGTACTGCATCTGTGAACTTCAGTGTGTTAATGATTTTTATGCTCATTATTTGATGTGAGTTAATCATTCTAATTCAACTGATGCTGCCGGTATTCAGACGTCTTCTTTTTCAATTACTCATTTTCCCAATCAAATAGGGAAGTTCCTTATTCCTTCTACTTATAATTATAATCAACATGCGTTTTCTTTTAATTTCTTTTTGCCTCCTTGTATATTGGTTGTTAGCATTTGGGATAATATCGTAGGGTCTGTTGATATTTTCTTTGACTCGTTTATTAAACATTATCCCTCTTTTTTCATGACTTTTTTCTCTTACTAGTGTAAGAAATCTTTGTTCGTAAGTACACTTCTAATTCTAATCTTGACTTATCTGATAGTGTTTTTCCTTATGACGTTGTGACAACTGCATGATATGTGTATAACTCCGTCCATGGTTTCCGCTGTCCCCTGTAAATTGAACTCCCCAAAGAATATAGAATCGATATTTTCCTGGAATAGGCCTAAGGAAAGCGCTCACAAACTAACTACTATTATCTCTAAGCTCTGCAATAAATATCGCGCTGCTTAGCATAATGTCGTAGGGTCTGTTGATATTTCGTTTGCCTCGTTTATTAGACAAGAACCCTCTATTTTCATGACTTTTTTTCTCTTACTAGTGTACCGATGTGTATTAATTTCGTGATTTACTTGTTGAAACTCCTTAGAACAAAATTTTTAATCCTCCCATAACACATTGCGACACAGAGGTTTCCTCTTTCGGGAAAAGCAGGCAACGATGTCCGAAAGTCTTGTCACCCGTATATTAAATAATTTTCTTTTGCAGAGGGTTGACACGAAAACGCTACTGTTCATATAGACCTTCCCGTTGTGTAACAGCCTCAAGAAATGTGAATAAATTTAATCCAGTACATGGGATTTGTTTTAATTGTATTAAGAATCTCCCTTTCCAGCTTGTTGGGATTTTTTTTCTCTAGTTCCTTTTTTTAAGAACTCAGGTGAATCATCATATGCTATGAAATGTCGACCTGTTAATCATCTACGGCACATTGGCAAAGTACTAGATGCTAAAATCGACTCCGAATTCATTTTTAATCTCACCACGTCTTCATTCAGGCAAGTTATATGGCTTTCGCTTCTCAAGGTCAACTTGGCACGTGTAAAGGTTATTACTGAAAGTGTCTGTAAATATAAGTGTATCAGGTTGTTGCTTTAGGCATTTAGAAGTCGTTTGATAAGTTTTAGCATGCTGGTTTTCTTAACAACTTGAAGAGTTATGGTGTTTATGGCCAAATTATTGAAATCGTTAAATGAAACTCGTTCATAATCCTCATCAATAGCATTCCGATGACATCAGTTTTCGACTTGGTGTCTAAACTGATTAGACAACTATTTAATTCTGTCTCATTGAGAAATCTACTATTTTCAATAACGTCTAACTGACACCTGAACTGAAACTTTTTAAATCTGTTGCGAGCTGGGCTTGCTAATTCTAACAAATCCAAACTAAAACTTTTTCATTATTTCATAGAACCGTCTTTGTCTTCCATTGAAATGGCTGATTTTAACCTCAGAAAATATCTCAATGCGCCTTCTCGGGTTAATGTTTTCCACTGACAAGAAATAGAACGATTATATCAAATCAATTGTTCGCTGCGTCCTTCTAATCAATTTTTCTCTTCGGAATCTACCTTACACATTTATATCATCCGCCTGTGCATTGCATATTAGTAACATAATCGGTTTGGTTTTTCTTCAATGTATCTACAGATTCGTGACAAGATTCAATGACAATTATGCAATGTTATCTATCCTATCATGGTACCTAGACTTAAGTCACATTCCCTTTGCCGTAAACTATCTGCCTTGTGAAATTTCTATGAATATTTTCAAGTTGATTGTTCTGATGAGCTTTTCCCTTTGATATATCTTCATGATTTTAAACACAGTAATATATTGGCAGTTAGGTCTCATAATATAATGTGGCAGACGCTAGATGTATCCATATGATCTATGCTGACAGTTCCTTCTCCCGCACTTATTGCTCGTGGAACACACTTTCCTATATTTATAGTGAAAGACTGATCATTATTGGAAATATGGCGTTTGTATAAACAATATCTAAACAAAAGAATCAACATTGGCTATAGCTTCAAAATTTAGTGTTATATTCAGATCAATGCAAAATCCGGGCAAATTCCGTTCTTCTTCAATTCCCTTAATCATCAATTGATATATATTTACAGCACACTAAAAGAGTTGTTGTACCTGATCTGGAACTCTAATATGACAAGAATCTAATAGTTACCATGCAATGTTGATGCTCTGCCTACACTAAGCGGAATAAACGAAGCTATGAGTAAAGCGTCAAAGGACAACTCTATCCATATTACGCCAGCCAAAGAAACAACATGAAAAGACAAAGACGTATAAGAAGCAAGAAAAAAAAGACAAAAAGGCAAGTGACATGCACCTACATGCATAAAACTTGGCACGAGCAATGGTACTATCAATTTGAATAAGACTAAGCTGTGACTTTAACAAAGTAAAGACTTCTGTGTGACCCGGATTCAAATCATAACTGACGATCGCATAGTTCGAAACTTATTTTACAATTTAGATCGAAGTCACTGATCCATGTTTTCCTTTTTCAATATATATATATATATATATATATATATATATATATATATATATATATATACTGAAATTCGGTATACCATTCACGTAAAATATTAAAACTGATCCACAAAAATTGCTCATTGTGTTTATTATTATAGAGCAAATAATTAATAAGCAATAAAATTAAAAAAAAATGCCTCATATGGAGAATAGACAGATTTCAACCGACGAAAATTTCGGCCAACATATTCAACCCTGGTATAGGTTCTGTCAGAATTAAACATTTAACTGTAACAACTGCTACAAAAAAGTCCAAAAACTAAGAAATAATTCATTCATTTAAATCTTTCAGTCAGACGAATGACACGAGTCAGTGGTTAGGTGAGGGTGGAAGTTATTAGTCTTAAAAGGAAGGGGTTTTATAAAATTAGACACACATATTAACCATATATATATATTGTGTGTTTATCTAAATATTTAAAAATAAATAGGTTTAAATTCAACTTCATCCCTGCCGTGCGCTAACGAATTACTGATAGAATATCCGACTAACGCCAATTCAGCCGGGTTTCGAACCTAGCTAGAGACAACCGGACGTCTAGCCACATTGATGTGCTGTGATACAGCGGAACAGTTTTTCTATGGATGATAATATATATATATATATATATATATATATATATATATATATATATATATATATATATATATATAGCTAGTAGGGTGAACATATTTGTCGCCATATTTATCACAACGTTTCGGCCGTTGTACGCTTCGGCCTTATTTCTTCAGGTGGTTGGAATGTCGGACTGATCCCGTTATTTCGCTCATTGCTGTAGACTTTTCTAGTTTCGCGTGGCGTGTATAATGGATGTCAATTATCAGTTATCTCCTGTTAATCCCCCTCTCCAAGTTCTCCACTGCCTTAACCAGGTATTGAATTCAAAATCTTTGGGTCCTGTCACTGGATCTAACTAACGCCTTTATCCACTGTGCCATAAGCAGTGGATAAAGGCTTTGGTCAGATCCAGTGACAGGCACAAAGTGTGAGTTCAGTACGCGGTTAAGGCCGTGGAGAACTTGGAGAGGAGAAATAACAGGAAATAACTGGTAATTGACATCCATTAAACATGGCACGCCGAACTAGAACAGTTTACACCAGTGAGCGAAATATAGGGTTCAGCTCGACATTTCAACCACCTGAAGAAGGCTGGAGCGTACAACGACCGAAACGTTGTAATAAATATGGCGACAAAGATGAGGATAACAACCTGAATAATGTAAATAGTATAAATGTTATAGGCTGTTCTTTTTTCTTTTGAAATTTAATCCCGTAACTTTTAAATTTCTCTTATTTTTCCAAGACAATTTCGCCAACGTTAACATTAGTCAGCCAACCAAAGGCAGAATTATTAATATAATTTTAACAGTCCCCGTCTAGTTATTATTGCTTAAAATCTTCTTTTTTTTTGTTCCTTTTTATTCTTGTAACTCTCTTTCTGTTTTAGGCTGTTGAGTGCTACCTCTACGTTTTGATAGATTGTCTTTTCTTTCCATACAGTAATTGTCTTTAGCATTTTAACCTGATTAAATACAGAGAGAGATGTAAATGGGAGAATTAAGACATAAAAGTTTTTTTTTTTTTTTTTTTTTTTTTCTGGTCGAACGTAACCTTGACAACATGTGAACGACAGTGTAACACGCATAGCAATAGGAAAATTACTTTTCAGAAAAGTATTATAAGATTTAAATGTAATTTCCGCCTCATGTTGCTTTTCGAAAATCAGGGAATAGGGAATAGTGATTAATAAAGAAATGATTCAAGTATTAGCGATATAATAACTTTGGATCCAGCTAATATTCCTAACCAGTTGCGAAGTGAGATAACCAGGAATATACAGTAGGAAGTTCTGCAATTGGTGAAGAACCAGGGATGTGTGGATTGCAGAATACTGGTAAATGTCTGTATTTTTAACTTTTCTTCTTTGGCGGGGAACTTTTAAGTTTTAATTGTGGTTCTGACTGTACGTAAGAACGTATTTACCAAATCTAAAAAAAGCAGTCTTCAGCAAGCAAAGAGAAAAGTGCTTCTTCTCTGTATGAGAGCCAAGTAGAGCCATTTTGTCTGAAGTTTTCTTTTGAAGAAAGGTTTTTCCTTTAATTTCTTGACAGTTTTCAGTGTTTTATATAATAGAAAAAATAAGTATACATTATTTTTTTCCTTTGATATCCCCAGTGTTGTTTTCTTTTAGTCAATACACATAGCTAAACAAACTGCTTATTCTTAGCATTTCCCTTCTCTATTATCATTGGCGTTTAGATGAAAGATTACAATGATTTTCATCAACAATTAAAGGAACCCCAATATAGTGTAAATATCAGCAAGATACATTTGTACGGAGTTCGATCCTTACTGTGGTTATTGTTTTATCGCGAAACTCGAGATGAGCAAGGACGCATTCCAAAAGTTTGGTAGAGTGCTGCTCGACAGCAGGATATCTTTGACAACAAAGAAAAGAATACTAAAACTTTTACGTGACATCTGTCCTTCTTTACGGCAGAGAATGTTGAACGATTTCCTCAAAGATGACGAAGACACTCGAGGTGACAGAGATGTGGATCTACAGAAGGATGCTAAGGATATCATGGACCGAGCATGTGAGCAACGATGAAATCTTAGATAGGTTGCTAACAAGGAGGCTTATACTTAATATCAGGAAGACGTAGCTGAATTTTCTGGGACACATCATGAGGAAGGAGGACCTGGGGAATCTGATACTCACGGGTCGAATAGAAGGAAAGAGAAACAAGGGAAAACAACTCGTGACTTACTTGGCGGACATAAGCAAGTGGATGACAGAACGTGGTGTGGTGGAGGAAGCAGAGGGAAGGAACTTGTTAAGAGCTGCAAGGGATAGAAGGAGGTAGAGAGCCATGGTCGACTATGTCCTGAAAGTATACGGTACATAAAAATGAAAAGAGAAAAACAACTGACGTTTAGTAAGTATTTTTAAACGCCTCAATTTTAGTGTATAAGTGTGCCTGTTCGGCCCACCATTAGTGAATTCGACCCTCCTAGTATTTTCTATATTTATGGTGTCGCTGCAATCTATTTAATAAGTCACATCTTTAGTAGCGATTTCGGTCCTCAGAGGATGCCCCTGATTTGTGGTATTGTATCTAATCTCAGCTAGGTTTATAAATAATTTTGATCCGTTTGCGATCTTTGCTAACCGACTATTACTATCGAGTTCGATCCTCACTAGGTACTCCAGCTAGTCTTTTGTTTAATTCTAATCCGAATTTAGTAAATAAATATCTATATACACTCCAGATATTCCGTGATCAATTAATTTCTTAGACAAATAATACCTATTCAATGAGTTCTGTTTTGTCCGTAACGAGAGAAAATATTTTGGTTTGGTTTTTGTTTTTATCAACCTCAATGGGTCATTTAGTGTCGCCAACTTTTTTTTTTCCTCGTAATATTTTAGCTTTGTCAAAAATCTATTTCTGGTAATATTTTTTTCCTCAAAATTATATAGCTGGTAATATTTTTTTCCTCAAAATTATATAGCTGGTAATATTTTTTTTTCAAAAACGTATTGCTGATAATATTTTTTTCTTCAAAAATTTATTTCTGGTAATAATTTTTACAAAGTATTTTGGTATTAAAACCTATTTTTGCACTTTCATAATGTTTTTACTTCAGTTTCTGGGTAAACTATTCGCCATTAGCTGGGACCATAACAGTTGTTACCACTCTGGGTCAGGGTGGACCTGGGAACACCAGCAATTACGAGGTGGTTCCACGCTCCTCAAAGCCTACTGATCAGAGGCCTTGCTGCTAGACGTAGTTAATCGTCTTACCCTGGACGCGGCTGTAGTTTATCGTCATACCCAGGACGAGAAAATATTTTGGAATGAAACATGGTGATGAATATAGATATATTTTAATGTCTCAGGTGTTTTGCATAATGAACACACCATGATAGACATTGCCATCGGTATGCAAACATTTTATTAAAAGCCAAACTTTATAGAATTCTCGCATTAGCATAAACGCTTTTAAGAAGCTGATTACGAAAAATATTTTCGTCTGTAATATCATTCAGTTTCACCACATTTTCAAAAATTTCATTCCACGAGTCTCTGAAACCATGAGCAATGGAATGACACCACATGTATAGTGGATATAATAGTGGCTGTATATTTTGGGGAAGACAATCTGATGCAGCCCGTTCCTCTTCAAGCTGGTTTCGAATTCTAAGTTTTACTTCTTCTAGAATACTTGTTACCCCGAGCCACTTGTTTCCTCTGTAATTTAACCCTTAGCTAGATGATGATGAATCTATGCCTTTTTCCAAGTGTATTAGCTTGAAAAAAACGAAACAGAATCGAGTGAGAACTGAACGCGACACTCCATTTATATTTTCCGTGTCTATAATAATAATAATAATAATAATAATGGATAAAATAGCTATAATTACCTTCGCAGATTATTCTCAGATTATTAAATAAACGATTAGAACTCATCTCACAATGCAGACACGAAAACAATTTTTTTGTCCGTTAGTTAAAAGTCGAAAATTAAAAACGAGAAAGAATAAACAAAAATAAATTAATAATACAATAATTTAAAATAAATAAACAAAGTTAAGTAAAATAAATTAATACAAACCGATAAATAAGTAAATAAATTAATTAAATAATAAACAAATTAACAACTCACTAATGCACACGTTAACAAAGAATACTATAAATAGCACAAAACTGCATCTGGATCCACAATAATTTCCACCCAATAGTTGAAACACACCCGTTATCCTCCTCCAAAACAACCGTAAAAACAATACAATGCCTAACAATGCCGCAATGCTTCACTGACCTTTAATATAAAAAGTCGAATAAAAGTACAACGCGTATGGTCTGACGATTACGTATAAGCATAAAACAGACTATCGTCGTTGGGTATTTACTTCAATGTCAATGTTCTTAGCTTATTGAACAAGTTGTTGGCACACATAGGAATATATTCTGGTGTTTTCACGATTTTTCCCCTCAAAGAGCTGTAATTGTTCAGATATTCGAATCTCTGAAGTATGGTTATTTCGACTTCTCTGATTTTAGTTGGTGAGTACATTTTATATATTCACCTGCTACTCTCGTTATAACACCTTCATTTAACCGGGCGACTAGAAATGCCCACATCTCTGAAAAGTCCATTAAAGACCGCCTGAAGACATCGTGCATAGCTCGCAAAAACCACCAATCGAAGAAAGTCGGAAGTACACCGGATTATTATGACACGTTGGTAAAGAAATTATCCGTATTGTATTTTTTCATATATATTTTTTATTTATTTTTTTCATATCAGAATTTATAAATATCTATACATATATAAAGGACAATTGTTTGCGTGTGTTTGTCTGATTGTGTGCGTGTGTTTGTCTGATTGTGTGCGTGTTTGTGTGTGTCTGACTAAAGCTAAAAGACTACAATAGTTTTGAGAAATTACATATGTATACAAACTCATTATCAACAAGCCCGCTTTCTGTAAATATTTATCATCGACTAATTTGTATTTACGAAGATATTTTAAAATAAAATTCATTAGAGTGCGTTCGAAATTTTCAGAATTAAAAAGAAATATGAGCAGTAATTATTATTAATCCAGATTAAGATTACCGTTCGATTTTATTTTATTTTTTTTTCTTATCTGCTAAACGCTTTACATGTTTGTATTTTTAAAATGTCTATTGTCTTGAATTTTTTTTCACATCTAAAGTAAATAAAAACATAACTTTTAACAAATGAATATTAAAACAACAAAACAGATTCAAACGAAGAATAATATTAAATACAATTATTTGACAAAAAGTTTAATATTTATTTATTTAAATATTCGAGTGTGTGTATGTATTTGTGTGTGTGTTTCCGACAAAAAACTAAAAGACTACAATAGTGTGTGTGTCGTGTATTGACTTATTATTTTTCTGCCATCTTATGGGAAATATATTTTTTATTCAATCTTTAAAAATAAACTTCATTATTTTTTTTATTTGTAACTAACATAAAAATGTAAATAATTTTCAAGTAGGTTTTATTAAAGTAAAATGTATATCCAGCTTTATTTTCTCTTTCAAGCTTTCGATGTCCTCAGCCAATAAAAGCTAAAATTTATTGGCTGGTCTAATTATTTCTATTTAAATACTCTGCATGTTAAATTTTTATTTATTTTTATATATTTTCTTTTTACGTGTATTGAGCACATTTTAATACAGTATATATATGTATTGAATAGGACCAAAAAGTTTTTGGCGCTTATACATATAGTTCGATGTGGATATTTACATATTTGTCCATATATTTCTTCTCCTGTACATACACCATATTGTCCCACAAACTTTCAACACCTCTAAGGCTGCTTCTTAAGTAACGAATTATTTACCACACTACAACACCAATTCTCACAGAAGAGATGTTTTAAGCCTCTCGCTGTTCAATCGCTAGTGTTGATATAAACTACACACCTTAGTTCCACTAGTCATTACCTTCACGGCTAGGAGGCGTTGCGCCACGCATATTTTAACGAACCAATCTCATTCTTTTCGTATTCCTTTGTTGCGATGTAAGTCCTACTTGAGTAGCTTCCTTCCACGAGCCGTTGACTTGTGGATACGACACCCAAGTGAGTATTTCTCTGATCGCTACAATCTGTTCAAGTATAGCGTTAACCGTTGTCTTCGCTACATATCAACAAAAACTCTGGGGTTTTTTTTTTTTATTCTGTAACCCTTTAACTCGGGCAGCGCTCTGGCCTAGCTCAGGGCGAATTTCAATGTCTAGACTAAAAACAATTTCTGTAAATTTTTGTGAACCATAATGAAAATGGATGCTTTATTATCACTTTCAGTGGAGACTCAATGTTTACAAGCCCATAAGTTACTGGATCGAAACTAGGAATTGTTGTTGAGAAGCTCATTTTCATGAATATGATAGTTTTTTTCTACTACGCTGTGTTGTAACGAAACTACCAATTCTACATATTATTACCAACTGAGAGCGCACTACATAAGACTTTCAGGAAAAGAGTGATTGCAGGACAACAAAAGATCACCTGTTGCAAAATCCGCCCATGAAAACCTGTTGACGCTGAAAATTATTTTTTTCTGATACACGACCGAAATTCACCCGTAGGATTATCATTTTGTCATCGCTTTATTGCCTATCTTTCGTAGATATCAGTAATCTATATTAAAACGACCTAAAGATTTTTTGTTGTTGTCTCGGATCTAATAACTTTTATCCTACAGGCATTAAGAACATCTCTGTACAATTAAATTTGTTAATCGAAATTGAAAGAAAATAATTTTTTTCGAGAAATTGTAATTGGTAAGAAAATATAGCTATGAGTCAAAATAAAAAAGGAAATTATTTCTTCACGAATAAATACACATCTAAACACCCAGATATCTTGAAAGCATTTAACTGGATTCGAAAATAAATCAATCTAAATATTTTGGTAAATAGTTGAATGCGGACCTTTTTCTATAATGATCAACATTTACTTTATAGAATCAGTTATTTTATTACTGAAAAATTGCGGAAGCAACCTGTTATATCGTGTGTAACAGCATCATTGTCCAAATAGTGTCACAGCAGAATTATCCAACCCACAAAATGTTTAATGTCTAAAAAAAACATTGAATTTGTTTTTCCTTGTTTACAGATAAGTCGTTTACCCATCTTGACAACATTTTTCGTAAAAATCCCAGAAGAAAAACCCTTAAGTTATTCAGCTAAAAGGTGAACAGGTTAAAATTGTTTTGCTTCACAACCGCTGTCATCCAAACTGAGAAAACCTCAGAGGAATAATATCATTAAGATCTTCAGTAATGGTACGAACATTCATACTTCCATCTTCAAAGTGCATTCAAAACAATCTTGGGAATGGTGAATAAGTTTTCAAAAAAGGGCGACAGAAGAGAGGAAAACTGTATCGGGAAAACTTAGAGCTAAAAAGATCAATTAGAAAAGATCCAAATCAATACACAAGACGTTTAGCACGTGAGAGCAGACTTTCAGCTTTGATAGTCTAAAGAGCAATGGAAAAGAAACATCGTACATGAAACCTGTGAAGCCACCTTGTTCCATCAGTCTAAAAATATAACGTTAGACATGGTGAGATAATCTTGAATAAGTTGTAAAATGACCCTGGAATAATACACACGCACACGCACACACATATAAATAAACACACACACATATATATATATATATATATATATATATATATATATATATATATATATATATATATATATATATATATATATATATATATATATATTACCTGTAATATTAATATATATATATAATACCTGTAAAAATTATTACCTGTAGAACAACATTTCCGACTGGAAAAACACGATTTCAAAACCCATGCCAGTTGTGGAGGCCTCACACTTATACACTCACCCACACGAATATACACACTTACACACATCATACGCACTCACTCCCTAATGAGCCAAATGATAACACACACCCACAGCAATACACACGCTTACGCATATCATACTCACTCACTCCCTAAGAACCAAATAACACACACACAAACACTAAACAGAGACACATCCCCTCACCAGTTGCAATAAAACTATCAAACTGACTAGAGAATTCGGAGCAGCATGTATATCCAGCTTTTATCTCAAATAACAACATAAAAGAGACTGTTTGACCAACACAAGGAGTGTTAAAAGATTGATGTTAAAAAGATAAAAAAATAAAAAACAAAACAAATGAAAACTACAGACAAAAGTTCATTTTCTCCATCAAGACATTCATTTCTGTAGTTTAGTGCTAGCAGCAAGCAGAAATATTTCTCCTCCCGATGATGGCCATTTCGGCCGAAACTAGTCGAGGAATCTAAATGGAATAATAATAAAAAAAACGAAAGAATATTAATCTACAACCCAGTGTGTCTGAAGATTTTAATTTTTTAATTTTTTTTTATTGTTCAATATATATATATATATATATATATATATATATATATATATATATATATATATAACTACACATACACACACACACACACATACATATTTATGTGTGTGTGTGTGAAATTTATATCAATCCTTCTTGAGCTTCTGATCCTTAGCTATGATTAATTAACGGTAAACATATCATTTTCGTTTATAATCGATTTAATCGCGATGCTTCTGTTAAGCTGAGACAGTAATTATGCATTCTTATTGCTTAAAATAGAGTCCAGTAAACGTTATAATCTTTAATCATTTCTAAGATACAACTGTACAGAGCCTAATCTAACTATTGGATAATTTGGCAGTTACACGATCTGGAAAATTTTGGTGATACACACACACACACACTCCCTCTCTCTCTCTGTATATATATATATATATATATATATATATATATATATATATGGTGTATTCTGGCAGTAAGAATTATTTTATTTTATCGGTGTAATGACCCAAATTAACTTTTGTCATATTCTTTGTCCGAATACTTTCGAATAGTACTCCATTCATTTCCAAGGATTTTTTCTGGGTGTAATCAAGCTACAGTGTTTTTAATTCCTGCCTTATCAGGTTTGATGGAATCTATTTCAAGTCATTCACGGGGACGTCATATAAACGGTGAACCTGAACACTGTGTGTGTGTGTGTGTATGTGTGTGTGTGTGTGTGTGTGTGTGCACTTCCATATACTGTCCTCTATGGAAAATGACGTCGTATTCAATGTTAGCACTTTCTCTTTTATTACAAACGCTTCCAGACTTTGTTCTCTTTCTTTGCACTAAGTCCGATATAAAACCACGCCTACATAAAAATTTCCGGATGACAAATTATGTGACGTCACATTAAATGAGTATATATACATATATATATATATATATATATATATATATATATATATATATATATATATATATATATAGAGAGAGAGAGAGAGAGAGAGAGAGATAGTAAGAACGGACAGCAAGATTCGTAATCCTGTGTTCTTAGGAATTATTTTCATTTTTTAAAAAACTGCTCAATACAAACAGTAGAGGAAAATATAATTATATTTTTAGAAATATAATTCCAACGCAATACAAAAAACGTCTATGCTTCAAATCTGAAACTAAATTGATAAATTTAATTATAAAAACCAAAATTAAAATCCATAGTTTCGTTCCATTTTAAAGAAATTTACTTAATTTAAAAGCGCAAATAATAATTAATATTATGAGTTGTTAAGTTTAAGGAAAATTCAATCAATTTTGATTAAATTTGGTTTGGTTCCCTAAGATTCACAAAGACGGTATTCCGCTCAGGCCGATTGTTAGTTGCAAAGGGTCTGTGTGCCACCCTCTGAGTCACATCCTTGTAGATATAATTGGCCCATTGAACAGTCTACCCCAGTGAGCGAAATAAATGGTTCAGTTCGACATTCCAACTAACTGAAGAAGGCCGGAGCGTACAACGACCGAAACGTTGAAATAAATACGGCGACTAAGATGAGTACAACAGTCCAAATAATGTAAATAGTGTCCATTTTTATTTTTATATAATTGAGTTTAGGGCATTTATAGACACTTCTCTTTAGAGCTTTATTATAGAAATTACAGTGTTCATAGAATATTCACTAATTTGGTGATGGTGTACTTATTCTTTTTTCAAAAGATGAAGGTATACATTTAATTATGGATGAGGGATGATTAGACTTAGGGTATATATGCAAAGAATTAGTATTGGGCATTTTTATGGTAGGTCTATAGTACTCATTTAATTTAGTGTTATATCAAGGAGGTTAACTTTTTCATTTTAGTATTTACAGTCATTTTCAAGTTTAACACTAGATTAAATGAATACTGTAGACCTACCTTAAGCATTTAAATTCTCTATGCATTAGTTTTCTAACTTTAACTATTTTAAGTTCGGGAAATTCTTTACAGCCATAATTCTATCATCTCTATACAAACCAATATCATTTTTACTAATTTCACGATATGCAGTAAGATTAAATAATATAAAAAGACCAATAATTTCAGAGGACTCTGTAGAGTCCAATGATTGTGATGTCATTGTGGTTATTTATACTGAGAGTAATTGGAAAATTGTCTAAATCCTGTAAAAGAAAAATTGTCCACTTGTTTGTTTAAACTTTGAACAATTATGCTTTAGATGTGACTAAAGACATCTTACTGGAATTCTCCGACGTTTTTTCTGAAAATATTGAACTCTACTGCGAACAATAAGAATGTATTTACCTCTAAGTTGAATGATGACCTCTTTTGCAGCTGAGACTTATTTATCCATCTTTCCTTTCTACAGTTCTCTCATTTTAAACTCATTCAACGTTCTACTGATTGTTCTTGAATGAACTTTGAAGAAGAAAGCCAGATATCAATGCCGGTGCCATTATTTAAGGCCTGGATAAACTTTTTCCTCTCAGGATTGCTCATTTGATAAGACATGGTGGGCCTGATACAAAACGATTTTAAACTTTTCGCTTTCTAGCTGACTAACTCAAATGGATTTTCAATGATTCTTAGAAAAATGGTATAATGATGGCTAAACGTCTAATCTGAAAGCATTGGGGAAAGGTAACTAAATTAATTTACTGGTATTTCAGATATTAAATATTTTTTGGTATGGACAGTTATCACATGCTATTACACAATTCGGAACAATTTTGCTGTTACACCGTACACATATATATATATATATATATATATATATATTTATATAGGTTCATCATTGAATGTAAATCGACACGCTGTTTTTTGCTTGATCTGAATATCCAGGCATAAAGATATCTGAAGTTTGGTCACAAGCATTAAGGATATTGTCGTTGTTCCTTCATGAACTCTGTGTCTACAATGATTAAATCAATAAGTTCCTGTTGTATATATGACCCCTAGATGGTAAGATCTCTTACGGTCATATCAAATTGAACACCAGTTCTCAGTTAATCAGCGTCGTGTCCGTTAAGTAAATAGATGGGCGGCTGCTTCAGAAGACCACGTAATGTAAACGAATACTCGGAAAAAAGAACCGGTCAAAGGAAGGAACTAGCATCTTTATTCAGTAAAAGTTTAATATGCTATGAAAACCATAGTAGCATCGAAAAGTGTTGCCGTAAGCTATTTTCTCATAATCCTTATTTGAGTCTAAGGGACTAAACGACAAGAACAATGAGATGCAAATAGGATGCGCATATTCTTAAATAACTTCATTGAGAAAGATGTATTTTGATTGTATTGTGAAAGAAATCTCGCATTTTCGAAAGAGTAAAATGTAGCGCATTTTTGCTGGTTGAGCCGTATAGACAATTAAATAAAATAATATTTGTTGAGTTATCAATTTTCTGCTATTCGAAAATCTTAATCGAAAGCAAAATATGCACTGTTTATTGAGATGGTAATATGAGTATTGATATTGTCAAAAGTGTTTTGCCAAGTTTTGTGCTGGCAATCTCTCTCTGACTGAAGTTGAATATTCAGATAGAATATGTGAAACTCATATCAGTCATCAGTAGACATTAAATGAATATTATCAAAAGCAGTAGAATAAACAACCGCCCCTTACTGGTAGGTGTTCCCAGGTTTACACTCACTGAGAGCAATTGTTATTGTCCCAGCTATGGGCAAATAATGAACAACGAAAGAAAAATCAGTTTTATTTTTATAATAGAATTAGCAACAATACATTTTTATATCAAAATGGCAATTAATGTAACACAAAAAAAACTATAAAAATGCATTTTTATAGTATAATTACCAAGAATGCATTTTATTATTTACAAATTATATATCTATAAAACATATTTTACTCAAAGTATAAAATTATGTACAAAATATATTCAGTTGAAGTCATAAAATTACATTCAAAATATTTACATTTCGGGATTAAATAACCCATAGAGATTGATATGCCGCTAAACAAAACCAACAAATCAACACTAATTTCACTCATTCAGAGAGGCATCTGTCCACCAAAGAAACTGCTCAGAATGATTTTAAATAAAAGGCGTAATATTCACCGTGACAATCCTAAAACTCAAGTGAGCAGTCAGAATATTGTTTTAATGGAAATTCTATATTCATTTGTCGCAAGTACCAATTATAGCACCTCTAGTTTCCCATAGCTCCGTTTTCACAGAGCGTGATTTTTAAAAAATCCTTTCCTGGAAGTCTGTTAAACACCTGGAACAAATATTGTCCTCAGAAAGATAAAAGATTAAGAGAAAATGGATTTAAGAAAGTTGCTTCAAGGATGAGCGAAATACAAGAAAACTTATCGGATTAGCAACGTATAAAATTTTTGAAAAATAGTTTATTTTAGCACACCAAATTTATAAAATAGCTTTCGGTTTGGTAGTGAAGCAAAAATATTTGATAGAAATATTAATGTCAAAAGTCGGTAATTTTGGTATAGGATTCTCCACGTTGTATCGGGTTTCTTAATTAACCTCTTCCTCTTGAATATTCCTCAAACGAATATTATGTGACCTGGTGACATTGCTTAATTATGTTTTAGACTGTCAATGTATCCACCATATTTTATCGCCATATTTTACCTCCTAACCTGATACCACAATGCCTAATATTTCAGGTAAACCCACACTTTCTGCGTCCTGGGTATGACGATAAACTACATCCGCGTCCTGGGTATGACGGTAAACTACATCCGCGTCCTGGGTATGACGATAAACTACGTCCAACAGCAAGGTCACTGATAATACGTTTTTGAAAAATAATGTTGCCAGCTGTACGTTTTTGAAAAAAATACTACCGGCTATAGTTATATTTTTTTTTTTTTGAAAGAATAGTGTTGCCGGCTATAGGTTTTTTTGAAAAAAAATAATATTACCAGCTATACGCTTTTTTTTTAATAATATTACCAGCTATACGTTTTTGAAAAAATATTATCATCAGCTATACGTTTTGGAAAAATAATATTACAAGCTTTACGTTTTGAAGAAATAATATTACCAGCTATACGTTTTTGAAAAAAAATTATATTACCAACTATACATTTTTGAGGTAAAACTATTAACAGAAACAGTTTTTTGACAAATCTTCCAGGAAAAAATAGTTGTCGGCATTAAATGACCCATTGAGGTTGATGTGCCGTAAAACAGAACAAACCAAACCAAACCCACCCTTTCTAAGTACGAACGACTGTCGATGATACTTAACCTCAGATTTCGATTTAGAACCGGTATCCAGACTTATTTTACAGTCAGAAGCAGTAGGAATAGACATTTTGCTATTATTGTTGATATAAATATAAATATTGTTTAATATGCTTTATATATAATATCTGTAGGGTATATCGGTTTGTCAACTACTTGGTTCACACTTCTCCGCCGGAAGTAGACTTTTACGACTTTTTCTTTCCGATTTCTTTTTAAAGTATTCTCATTCTCTTTCACTCCAAGTATCCCCTTGCATCTTAGTGGCATTATCACCTTGCTTGGTGTGAAATGAGTAAAACAAGGCATTTTTATGCAGTATCCTTCGTGTTTCGAGATG
The DNA here is from genome assembly GCA_963932145.1 of Acanthosepion lycidas. NCBI lineage: Eukaryota > Metazoa > Mollusca > Cephalopoda > Sepiida > Sepiidae > Acanthosepion > Acanthosepion lycidas. The sequence continues at coordinate 124,390,661 of OZ010579.1, forward strand.
AAATTCAGCTAAATTACAGATCATTGAGCTGCGTACTTAAAAATATTAGATAGGCCGAATGTATTTATGAATATACATATATATTTAAATTTGAAACATCGTTATTTTAATTTTTTTTTTAAATACGTATGCATTATAAAATAAAATATATAAAATAACATCGAGAATTAAACTTTGAATGGAACTGCCAATTGCTTAATGAAATTAAGGTCTAAATTTTAAAAATATATTAATTTAAAGCGAAACATATATATATATATATATATATATATATATATATATATATATATATATATATATATATATATATATATATATATATATGGCGTATTGAAGTATTTATCACCCCAGGAAATAAAATCAACGTAAGTAGTTCAGATTCTGTTTGTTACATTTGCACTGAATACGCTGGGGAAATCATGAATTAACTTAACATCTCAACCTATTGTCTGATCACTTGGTGTCTTAATACAATTGTTTATGAGTAAGAGTGCATTTAGTTAATGAATGCTTTTGTGATATTCTTCTTATTTATCTTGTCTGCGAAAACGTATTATGCATCGCTATGTAAAATCTCTTTATCTACAAGATGCGAGGAAGGATTTCTGTTTGTTCCTGTATTCTCTCTGGAGAGGACAGTCGTTTTTGGCTTCTTTTTTTTTAATTCTAGGGAATTGTATATTTCTCTTTAAGGATGTTAACACCCGAATATGTGCCATTGCAAACGAATACCTATGTGATGGATTGGGAGTTCTGATAAAAATGATCACACAAGACTTGAATCTTCATTACTTAACATTATATTCACTCCAATATTTCGTCAGATACTCTAGGACTGTGTGGATATGAATCAACCCAACTTGTTTCGATATATGGACCTTACATTTCTTCTGAAATATGTGAGAGACTGCCTTAAATCATATCAGTGGTGGTTGCTTATATATACTACTGTCCAACATACTGGTTCTCACGAAATACGGGATACATGTGTGACACCGCGCACTTCTGCGTTCAATGGCGGGAAGTAACCCTATGTCGACCAGCTTCCTTTGATTGTCTAGTGTTGATATTTGAGTTTAATGTCTATTACACAGAAGGGAATAGTGATGTAACATTAAATTTAAGACGTTCCCTCTGATGATATATATATAAAATATAATATGAAAAAGAGACCTGTCAAAAATACTACACTGATAACTGTTTCGACTTTCTTTTATTAATGTTAGAACAAGTTTTCTGAGGAATTGATTATAACGGGGTTTCTGGATTGACTGCTCGAAAGGGCGATATATTCATAAAAGAGCAAACCAGACATGATATAAATAACATTTATATCTCAATTTTCACCTATTTTTAACTCATGCTAATATTTCAAGGCACTACTGAAAGAATTTGAATTAGACCAAAATGGCGGAAGAGAAAAGAATTGTAAAAGGCTACAGAGTACAAGTCTAGATAATTGACATTAAAAATTTTACGATTATCAGGTTAATACCGACACATTAGCCTGAATTTAACTATCCTAGCCGAAGAGGTTTTAATGATGTTTGAGTAAAGGACGTCCGTTCTTCTATTGCAATCCGCAGTCATTCAAAACTGACTTGTTCGGCGTTTTCATTTCTGTCCTACTTACTTCTAAGTAAGTAGGACAGAAATTCTAACCAGTTAAGCAAAGCACTATGCAGGATGGTGAATAGAACAGATCTAAAATCTTTTAAATCTTGAGTGATTTTGTTTAGTGGCATATCAACACCTCTCTTGGTTATTTAATTCCGAAATCTAAATATTTTGAACATAGTTTTTATGGCTTCAACTAAATATATTTTGAACATAAATTTATGGCTTCAACTACAGAATAATAATAATGGTTGCTAATTTTTATATATATAAAAGTGAATCACTGATATTGTTACTATAAAAATGTATTTTCATGCTTTCATAGTGGTTTTGTTTATAGCCTATTATTGGAACCATAACCAGTGCTACCTCACCGGGTCAGTGTGGACATGGTAACAGCATGGATTAAGAAGTGGCTCCGCCCTCCTCAAAGCCTCTAATTTCCCGATCAGAGGACTTGCTGCCGGATATCGACATACCCAGGACCTTTTCAAGTGAAAACATGAACAAGAACATTTATAAAGGAGGAAGAGAGATTCAGACTGGTGATATTTTCTAGCACACCAAAGTGGACCAACTTCGTTAGCAACAGATGCAGCAATCGACACGATATAACCATTCTCTTACACATCGAATCTTTAAGTCTGTTCGTCGCCTATTTCATATATTTCTATTGCTTTCAGTGCGTCTTGTGATGACTCCATTTATCATTATGTTTTAAAATGCTTCAACAGTTTATTTCTCATTGGACGTATGAGTTAAATTGCTGTTCCTATTTTCCAATTCTGTAAAGATTCCTACCTCATCCTACTAAAACGTATTGAATGTTTCCGGCGCTAGTGTTGGCCCAATATTATCACCAAACGTTAACCGAGCATGTGTCACATTTTACAAGCTTACCGACAATAAAATTCCCAATGGAATTCATCAGATCATCTCACTTTCTAACATAATGAACAATCATCAGAATATATATTCTTGGCAGGAACATTTTACCATATGACATTTCTTTAAATTATTGGGAATTATTATCAAAATTTTATTTAATGCCTTAGCAACAAGTTCTTTTTTCTATTAGGTTGCTGTAAAAATAATGACGTAATAATGTCGTTTTTTGACGTATTATTTAACGTCAAAAAACGACATTATTACCTCATTATTTTTGCACCAACCTAATATATTTAAACATGTCAGAGGATTCCCTTTAATAAAGTTAAGTTATTTTTTTTTAAATTATTTTTAAGGGTTTCACCCTAAGCAAAGTGGGAAGCGACTAGCACGCAAATGGTTACAAGGAGTTACAGATAGTTGGAACGAGAGCAAGTAGGAGTGATAGAAGATGAAGAGAAGGATAGTGGGATACATCCGGGCATCTGGAGACGTCGATTGACATTACATTTGAATAGTTGGAGATTATAGCTATCAGCGAAACAGGAAGGGGGGAGGGAGTTCCAAAGGCGAGAAGTGCGAGACATGAAGATATTGGAGTAGATGAGACGGCTACATTTAATAGTTTCGACAGTGAAAGTGTGAGAGCGAGATACCAGCCGAGTTGAACGCTTAAATTCATGAAGTCTGTGAATCAGCGAAAGCAAATCAACGGAGCAGTTATCGTGAAAGTATTTGTAAAAAAGATAGAGGTAGGCGACGGCACGTCTGTGATAGAGCGACTGCAGACGAGATGCCAGATCAGGGTCAATTACATTACATATCGGTCTCTGGATTTTATCAAGAACCTTGAGACAAAGTGTAGGGGCTCCCTATATGCAAGGCGAATGGTTGATTTGGAGATTTGAATGATTGACTCCGGCGAGAAAAAATTCCTGGCGCTGCACAAGGAACCAACTTTCCTTGCGGTGGACAAAGCAATTGACTCAATGTATTTGTTCCATCTCAGGGCAGTTTTGTTTTTGAGGTATTAAAGTTAACCAGCCAATTCCTGCCCCAGTTCACAAGCAATTGGAGGTACTTTTCGAGACGTACGGTCAGTTTAGTTTTGTCAGCGATACTAGATTTGTTTTTGAGGAAGGAGTAAATTGTAGTGTCGTCCGCATAGATGCCTACTTTGGAATCTATGGCGTCAGGAAGATCGTTGATGAACATAAGGAACAGATCATCAAACTTTCAAATAAAGTGAATAATTGAAATGTTCAATCTGAAATTTTTCATATATCCTAACAGATAACATTAGACGTGACCGGAATATTTGAAACACGTAAGGCAAACCCAGAATAAACCAACGAAATAATTTATTTTATTCCTCACAGTTTAAAAATATCAAGTTAATACACCGCCACATAATTGCTGCTTAAAATGAATTCTAAAATATATAAATTTTAACCATTAAACCAAATAATAAGTCAATTAAATTATTTCTATGTTTCAGATAATCAATACATCTAAGTGCTAAATTCATAAAACAATTTATGTGAGACACATTATTTTATTTGCAAATGGAACATATATTTCAGTTTAAGTTCTAATGTTTTAAATACAACATGAATTG
>OZ010579.1:124399783-124452283 GCA_963932145.1 Acanthosepion lycidas
CTAGCAAAAAATTTTCAATAACTGAAACAGAATTTTGGTACTAATTTGTGTCGATTTAATTAGCATGCTACAATGTGTATTCCCCATCCCCACCAAACACTGCCGGATGACGAGGAACAGGAAAAAAAAAGAAAGACAAAAAGAAACACAATGCAAAATTTCGTGTCAACATGTACTTCACATGGTAAACAGAATTTTTTTTTATATTTATTAATCCGGTAATTTAATACAGCAAAATAATGTTTACGTAGATTTTATGTTTTTTTATTTTTGTTTTTTTTTACAGTAAGGTTCATAATTTACAAGGCCCGGGGTCCACTCAAGTTAGAGGGGTACATTCGGAGGCCGTTTGCGTGAAGAGGAAAAACCTTGCCTTTAACAGGTTAAGATTGTAGTAATCGGGAAAGTTCCACAAGGGAGTGATTCGTAAAAAGAAACTGATCAGGTGGAACTGGTAAATGTGTGATAATGTTGGGTGATTTGTTACAATGTAAGTAGCATGGCGTAATCTGTGAGAGTTTAACTTGATGGGCCCAGGGAATGTAGTTGAAAAGATGAAAGCGAAGATATTTGCCTTATCTATTCGAGGAAGATATAACAGAGTGGCCATTTATAATTGTGGGTGCAGCTGTTTTACGTCTGCTCATTATGTGGTTGCTGATCTTCCAGAATTCAGGGGATCCAATTTGTTTCTTTTCAACCTTAGTCTGGACTTCTTGTGCGTCTGTTTGCTTGGCGTTTCCGAGAACTTTTTGCAGCGATTGTGGGCAGTTCTGAATGTAGGAGGTGGGTGGGGAGAACTGCTTCGCACCTGGCGGATAGATATTGAAGTAGTGGCTTCTGATAGTTATATTTGCGGCGCATTTTGGTGTGAACCAAGATTGTCTGTTTGGTGTTTGCTGGATTTTTTAGGGATATAAAACTCTCCATTTCAGAAAAGAACCAATCAATGAGAAGAGCAGCAGTTTTCGAGGTAGCATGCTTTGTGAGGAGATCTTCCATCATTAAGACCGAAAGCTATCCTAGTCTGCCTTCCTATAGCGAAAGTTCGTTGTATGGGACGATACATCTGGAGATGCCTTACTCTTAGTATCAATCTGGAAACTGATTAGGGAATCGTCTGAAGTGTCTATTAGAGCTAAAATAAGCATTTAGGCTTGGAAAAGGTCAAGGAGGTTCTTCTGGACAAAAGAAAATGAGCGGGGATATTATCAATCACCTCAGATAGTCGGTCAAGGATTACCATTACTTCAAACTGAGGGTGATAGAGAGCAAAGACAAATGTGGTACTATAAATAAGTAGCACGCACATATACAGGAGATTGAATGCCTTGTTTCGGGGTTGTTTTTTTCGTCCCTGACAAAGGGAAACTCGTCTTTGTTGGTGGTGAAGATTTAGGTAGTCATGTTAGTCATATAAGAAGTGAATAGCCTGGAACTGTCAGCTCTGTTAGTGCACTTGAAGCCTTGTAACGGTTTCAGGCCGTAACAGGAGGGGTGGTCTCGGTTGGCTGTAAGAAGATGGTGTTCTGCTTTTAGAAAGTTGGAGCTTAGACAGTTTACATTGGTTTAAGAGGGATCTAATTTGTTTTTTTTATAACGTTGGTTTTGCGAGTTTTCTTCATTTGCATTTAGATTGGTCTCCTGTGTGCATTATTTGATGGAAGACTAGAAGGCAGAGAGAAAGACACACATAAACACGATTTGCATGTATAAATAACTTGGAAAGAATCGTCTAGAGATGGAGTCGGAGTAGTATCCTTCATCATGGGATTGAGAAGCCCCAACCGGAGACTACTGCAACGTCCAGAAACTTTTCACAAGATATTGGTATAATAGACCCGATGTTATATACCTGCTGATAGGATAACTTCCTTCGGATCCTTGATTATCAGGTGGATTACGCTAAACAACCAGAAAATGTCTACCTCCTTCTTAATGAAGTAACAATCAAAACAAGAAAGAAAATTCATGCGTGATACTCCGAGTGGACATGACATGTCTGCCCAGAAGTCAAAGCAACAGAACTCCCCCTTGGGTCACAAACATCGTACCGATCCGAGACCTAAAGGTACCAAGACAAAGACAGCCATTGATAGAGGGGGTGGCTAGAGTTGGTCAGTGATGCATTTGCATTACATACACGCATTATTATTTGTATAGTAGATAGTTACAACGAAGGGGGATTGCAATGGGCAAGTTATCTATTCGAGAGAAAAAATAGGTTTACAAAGTAGAAGCCTTATGGGACCAAAGGAAGGAATATAGACAGGAAGTGTGAAACATCTATAAAGTTTTAACTTAAGTCTCAATATCCATTTTTTCTAAAGGTTAACAGATTCTACCTCTCAATTAAAAAACGCTAGAATATATCACATTAAATGTACAGCTCTCAAGAATTAACGGATGTTAGCATTCATATATATATATATATATATATATATATATATATATATATATAGTGGCAAGTATTAACAGAAATTTTAAAGCAAAGAAGGAGAGAGAAAAATACTAGGAATTAAAAAAAAATTCAGAAAAGCGATTAAAATTACCAACATACATTAAGACAGGCGATGTTTTCTGATGGACTGATTGAGCAAATATTAAAGCAGGGCTGATTATAGTCACCCTGGATTCAAAGATGAATAGATGAGAGTTAAATCTCTCAGGTGAAATAAAATTGGGCTAGGTTTATGCTAAGTCCGCCATAGTACCAAATATCCACTTTTCTGAATACTTGATAGACTCCATCGTCTAGTAAACCACGATAGAGAACAATAAATTATTGTGCAATTATGTAGACGTTAACATGCGCATACCTATATATATATATATATATATATATATATATATATATATATATATATATATATATATATGAATGAAGATATATGAAGAAATATAGTTTTAATGTAGGCTATATTTATGGTATAAAATGTTTAATGTCTGAGATAGAGCGTATGTAAATATAAATGTGGACATTGTAGCCTGCGCTCAGAGGCGACAGGCTGTTTCATGCCAAAGGCAATCATTATGCCTGATGATTGCGTTTATCGTGAAACATTCTGTGGCCTCGTAATGTAGAATTCAGTGTTCACTTATATATATATATATATATATATATATATATATATATATATATATATATATATATATATAGATAGATAGATAGATATAGATATATATACCTACCTACCGTGGCAAATATTAACAAATTGTTTAAAACAATGAAAAAGAGAGAAAATAGAAAGAAGTAATAAAATGCACGTAATAAGGTGTAAGGGGAAATCCACAAAGTTAAAGATCGATGGTCTGAGCACCATCTGAAAGTGATTCCTCTCTGACAATTTAAGATGGACTTCTTTAAGGCCATATTAGAATCGGTCTTCCTTAACAGCTCAACAACAGCTGGTCACCCCTGGGGAAGTAAGTCAGAACTTGTGAGTGGCACCCTCCTATGGAACACATTGCACGGCAAAAGATCTGTTGCAAGACCTCATCACACCTACATTGACCAACTTGTAGATGACTGTGGATGCCATTTGAAGAACCTACCGAGAGCTCTGATAGAGATGGCTGGAAGGAACGGTCAGGACAAGAATTCTCGACTTGATGATGATGACTAAGGCAAAAGAAAAAACTTCCATATAAAATCATATTTGCTGTGTCACAGTTCAATCAGTTTTATGAGTGAACGTTTAGAGTTTATCCTTCTTTTTCTTGAACACTCTACGAAAGAACGCCGAAAGGTTTTATCTTCTACAATATATTTGCTTGTAATTCACAAAACGCACACTACTACTGTATCGCGTAAAAATGTGACATATTAAGTGAAAATAAATCATAATATGGAAAATATAGAACAAATAATTATGATTTAAATTCATTTTTCACACATCTTCTTAAAAAAGACTAATTAGATACTTTATGTTTTGCAGTAACGAATTAACTTTTTACATTCTTCCAGCAAATTGCCAATAATTCAATACGGAGAACCAGAATAAAGTTTCATCCAATATCCCGACAAAACAGCAAATGAGTCAAAATTCACATACAATTTATAATAACTTTTTTGTAACTACAAAAAATAATCCGGGTGTTTTATATTTCTTGAATTTATGTTTTAATTAATCTATCATGTGGCCCGAAAGTCTTGTCACATCCTACCAAAAAGTAATGAGTACAATAGTAGAACAAGTTATACTGTAATACAAAGCACATGTACCGGAATCAGTTTATTTTCATTGATGCTGTCAAACATCGAGAAGGTCTGTATGAACAACATCATTTTCGTGACACAAAATGACGCGGCGCAATGTCCCATGTGATATTTTACGAAGCTCTGCTTTGTTGATTCTTGCAAACGCTCTCCGATCGGCGTCCTTTAACTGATGGGTATTCTGGTATCGTTCATGTGAAACTCTCTAGTTGATAATACACACAGAGCGTTGAAATAGAGAATTATATTATGTACGAGTGACAAGACGTTCGGAACACCCTGTAAAAAGTTTTTTACAGAAATTCCCTTCTTCCATTCCTCTCATTGTAATCAATACTTTTGTAATCTTTTTCTATACCTAAACAAAAAATATATGCCGAAGATAATACCTATTTTTCCGACATTCAACATAAGAAGCAATAAATAGAATACGCAATTTTCTGCAAAGGAGAGTTGATTAATACACAATATAACAAAACGCGATGATTTTGAATGCATTTTATTCAAATAAATACACTAAATGGTATAAATGGTAGCTAATGCATGCGCAGTAAGCGAACTAAATCAATGCTGAGTTGTTTGGATAGTGTAACGGTTATTGGGTCGAAATCGGTGAGGCGAATTTACTTGCCCGTCCATAGAACTCCGTTCGCTCCATTAATAATAACCTTGGGAAATGCATGGATCATTCTTCCCCCACTCCACTGATCTGGATTGCATAACATTGTAAAATAAACTCATGAATCTAACGGAAGGAAATCACTGGATTCAAATCAATGGACAAGCAAACGTAATGTGAGTCTATATTTCTAAGATGCGTTATGGTAAATATTTACATTATTTACATCGTTATGGAGGGAAAAGGGAGATCACCGCGCTCTGTGGGATGAAGCTGAAATATTAGAGAACATCACTGGGGAAATATGACAATTTAATGAATCAAGCTATATACTAGGCCACAAAAATCTAAGTATAGACTTAAATACAGCATGGAAACCAGTAATTCAGAGAGCTAAATTAAAAACAACAATAACCTAAAATGTAATATGATCTCTGGTAAAAAAAATAATTACTGAGTCATCAGGTTCATACGTCCCCAAAAATCACTCATTGATAGCCAAGTGAATAAAAGCTTTGGTTGAATAATCCAATAAGGGAGATGACCCAAAGAGTCTGAGTTCAATACCTGGTCACAGTAAAGGAAATGAAGGGAAACTAAAGGGAATTAACTGATTAAAAGAAAAAAAATCCAAAAATAGCATGGCACGTGGAATTAGAACAATCTACCCTTCTGGAGTAAATGATGGTTTTGGTTCGAAATTTCAACGTATACTACCTGAAGAAAACCAGAGCGTATAACAGCCGAAACGTCGTGAATATGGCAATAAAGTTGAGGACAACAGTTCCGAGTGTTGTAAATTCTGTAAATGTTAATTCACAAACACTAGAGAAACATTAATCTGATGATACAAAGCATAGAAAAAATCTAACAATACAAGCTAATGGAACTTTTCAGTTGATCTATTTTTTTTAGAATACCCATCATCCAGTTCCATTCTAACTATGAAGCTAAATTTATTTTCTGTATTTTGTGAAGGTAATTTTTAAAAAGTGAAATGTAGGTTTAGAGACTTGACTTAATGATTACTGATCATGATATAAGAAAGGCCAGCGAATATAATAATTGTGTCTATGTATACCTTAGGAGCACATGTATATTTTATTTAACAGCTACGTCAGAACAGTGTCAGATTTGGTTACATCAGGCCAAAGTGGGCGGTTTTCTAGAACATGTTTAATGTTTTGCAAATCACTTACCAAATACTGATGTTTACGCCTCAATTGATCATACTGTTTAATATCCTACAAATGTCAGGATATAGAGCACAATTCGCAAGTAGTGTTCCAAGCTCAGTCAGTCTTTCTGTTGGGTTTTTTAATTGTTGAGAACCGACTACACACGATTTTGTTGATCTCTGTGTGTTGGGATTCCAAACATTTAACAAAAAAACAACAGCATCAACATGAATAATACTACCTCTTTTAAATGAAACATGTAGACGGTTATTTTCTAGGAGGAAAAGTAGAAGCAGAACGTTAGTTGAAATCACATTTATAAATTCTTTTCAGAAATGTTCAATTTTCCTGGCAGTGAAGTTTTTTTTATAAAATAATTACCTGTTCATATGCGATTTGAGATGTGTGGAAAGACTTCATGACGCTCCTTCTAATGTGTTTGTGAGTTCGTAGACAAAGCCTTAGTTGGTGGCTGCTGACTGCCGTTTCTTCCATTGTGTGTGTTTGTGTGGGTGCGTTTGACTCGGTGCGTGTGTGTTGGTGCTCGTGTAGCTCAAACTGGCTTGCGAAACTATTTTGAACCTCGTGAAGTATTATGGTTCGATTTTTATGTCCATAAGGAGGATCCAAATTTAATTTCACATAGAGGTGTGAAGATTTTGAATACAAGGTTTTGATTGGTTAGAAAATAATTTCACATTGGCTCGCGAAAAGTTTTTTTTTTCTCGAATTTACGTGAGTCAGGAAGGGGGTTATTTTATTTTCTGAATGGTTAAAAAGTAACACGTGATAGGTGTACATCTACTTACACAAATATTTTGGTGGTGTTTGACCTCATAATGATTATTTATCCAACAGACTCTCTGATTGGATTTTATTGGTTGAAAAGTAAATACAGAAATTATTTTTTCCACTGCATTTTTCGATTAAGTTCTTGCTTCTACTCGTTTCTTCATGCTTGGGAGTATATTCAATTTGAAAAGTATTCCACTAGATTTTCCCCGCCATGAAGGTGAATTAGTTCCCGTGAAACCATATTTGATCTGGATATTTTTTAACCTTTATTTCTTTGTTTTCATATCTCCGGAGAATAATACCTAGAGGTCTTTAGGTGACTTTAGTTGATAGTTTGGCCTACTCAAAAAAGTTTACTTTAGAATCCTACTACTCCAAATGAGAACAACTCTCATGTTATATGCCGTATCAAGTAGAAGATACAACGATCATTAGCTATTTAATCATACGTTATATAAAAGTAGATACCGATAGTGTATAATAAGGTTTGAACAGATAAAAATATACTTCATCAGACTAATTATTGTAGAAAAATCTATGGAAATATTAAAAGTTGGACATTATCTGTTTTTTTCAACATCAGTGAAGAACATTATTTACATTACTCGGCCTATTGCCCTCATATTTATTACAATGTTTCGGCCGTTGTACGCTCCAGCCTTCTTCAGGTGGTGGTAATGTTCAACTGAACACATTATTTCGCTCACTGGGGTAGACTGTTCTAGTTCCACGTGCCACGTTTAATGGATGTCAGTTATCTCCTGTTAATTTTCCCTCTGAAAGTTCTCCACTGTCTCAAGGACACATGGCACAGTTGATAAAGGCGTTAGTTAGATCCAGTGACGGGACCCAAAGAATGTGAGTTCAATACCCGGTTAAGGTGAGCAAAATAAAAAGTTCAGTTCGACATTCCAACCTCCTGAAGAAGGCCGGAGTGTACAACGGCCGAAACATGAGGACAATTGTCTCAGTAATGTAAATAATGTACATAATACCTCATCTCAGAAATATAGACAGATATCAATGAAGAATTTATAGACTCACTGTCAGTAGCTCGTAGTGTAAATAAAAACTGATTCATCGTAGTGTTAACATGCCTTCAAGCGAGTTGATGCATGAAGAACTCTTCTTGGAAACTCGTGGACTGGCGCAAGAGGATCCCAAAAAGTAAATCAGTAAACAGGATTTTCAAGAGAACCAGCAAATGAAATCACGCGTAACTCGAAGACAAAATAATGATATAATTCAGATGTTAACATTGCAGACTGCTTCAAAAAAGGATCGGAAGAAAGACTCAATTAATACTGAAAAGAGCGATATCATTTGTTGTGAAAACTGCTCTCCTGAAACATTTTTGAAGAGATCGATTTTATAGATCCCAAGTTAAAGTAGCGCTGAGAATTTAAATTACTGAAGTCATCATACAAGTAATTTACTTTTCCTGGAGTTGAATATCATGCAGGAATTTTCTCCTTCTGGAGCGAAATATCTTACATTCCTCCATATAACGATATGCAATTACATTTATGCTATAAATGGACGTCCGGTATTTCTTTAATGAAAAAAAAACAAATACATTAAAAATTTTACCTGCAAACGACGAGGAAAAAATATATTCTAATTCCATATGGTTATGGTACACACATCAAAATACACACATCAAAATCTAAATTTCCGACACAAAAAACAGAATAAATATTATCTGTCATAGAGTTCAAATTAATTAAAAAGCAAATATAAATAGAAATAAAGAGTTCATATTTTATGTATTTTTTTCTATTGAAAACTATCAACATGTTTTTTATCATAAAAGGTTTTTGTTTAAAATTAGGTTTATAAAAATTATCGAGGAATAATTTGTTTCTCTTTTCTCAATTTCTTATCATTACTACCATTCTAGTTTTCAGCAACCCCCACTCGTATAATCAAGTAATCTTGAAATTTCAAAGTTCAATTTTCGTATGTTTTTTTTTTTCAAAGCGGCGGATCTAATTTTAGTTCAATTACAAAAATATTTTTACTTTCAATTTTTAGTGTTGCTCGATTTCGTTGAATATTTTGAAACTTTTAACTGAGAAAAATATTTTTGAAATTTCAAGACAGTATGATTATACGAAAGGGTTGATAAGAAATACGCGATGAAGAAGAGATTTAAAAATTTAGGATGTTTGGTCATTTTGATATAATTATCGGAACGTATTTTGCCTAGGCGACAGAGTTTAAAGCAAATATGTGACAAGCCTGCTTCAATCTATGGCATTTAGCAGTCATAGCAAGAGTCTCGTTACATTAGCTATCATAGCAAGAATCTATACCTTTTCAACTTCAAAATGATAATAATCAACTTCAAAATGAACTTATTTTCAGGTAAAAAAATTAATCAACTCCAAAAAACCACTTGCTGGCACGTGTGAGTATATAGTTTCTCTCTAGCAGAAACCCATTTACGTTTTTCTTTGTTTTTTTTTTTTTTTTTTTTCTTGTTTTTTAAATGTATCTATTTTTTCTCCCCCCCCACACACTCACTGAAAGACATTTTGTCACAATGATTCCCCCTTATTTGATAGTTTAGTAAAAAATCCCGGTTCGAAAGAAAAAAAACCCAGGAAAAATGGAAAATTAAATGTCTTTGGCTAGATGCGAAAGTGTCTCGTCAGTATTCTAATGATGTTGTGACAGTATCCTTTTGCTTGATATATTGTCTGAACTTGGAATTGTTCTAGCCGCTTCTTTCTCCTGTTCTAAATCTTATTGAAAGCATATCTCCCAAGCCCAGTACTTGGTGAGGGCGGAGGATTGGCCGTTGATCCCCCCGCCCCACCAGGTCGATGCTTGAACAAAAGGTAAGCCGTATATTCAGTTACCATCATGAGGAAGAAATCAGACAACCACTTGCTGGCCCGTGTGAGTATAGTTTCGCTCTAGCAGAAACCCATTTACGTTTTTCTTTGTTTTGTTTTTTTTGTTTTTTTTTTCTTGGTTTTTAAATTTATCTATTTTTTCTCTCCCCCCACTGAAAGACATTTTGTCCCAATGATTCTCCCGTATTTGATAGTTTAGTAAGAAATCCCGGTTCCAAAGAAAAAAAACAAAACGAAAAAACAGGAAAAATGGAAAATTAAATGTCTTTGGCTAGATGCGATAATAATCCGGGTAACCTTATTTTCAATTTCTTTTTAGAATAGACAATGGGACTTATACTAAGTTAAAACTTAATGTGATAGGGTATAGCCAAGTGTGATCCAGGACTCCTTACCTGTTACCTCCCCCCACAATATTTCCCTCTGTTTGTGTCGTCCTTTTTTGTGTTATCTGTAATAGGAGTAAGTAGTCTCTTCTATCGCCTGGTCAACACTCCTCCCCCTTCTATTAGACATGAGTAGAGGCTTACACCTTATTTCTTGTCTAGGAAGGGGTTCTCGGTACTCTTTGTCTCTCCGGCCTCTGTATTAGTGCATCTCTGTTTCTCCCGTGATGTGTGCAGTCTGTGGCATCACCTCTTCATTCTGAGGGTACACGGTTGACAGTTCTCTGGTTGCTGTTTCCGACTGGTAGTTAGGAGCCCTAACTCTTGCGTAGCGTCTTGAGCGGCCGCTCTGATTAACAGTTGTATAATACCGGGGTGTTTGTAGTGCCATGTCGCGCATGGAAAGTTGTCCCTGCAGTCACCTCCGGTGGGAAGCCCTGAGGCCACATAATGATGCAGATTTTGCCAACTCCTCTCTGCCGGCGTCACGGTCGAAACTGTCTGTTTCTTTTACTTCGGGACTTCTCATCTTACAAACAAAATTCAACATGAGTTACAAAAACCGAAAGATTAACCCTAAACCAGCCTCTGAAAAACCACCTAAACCCCTCAACATTTTGTTCTCCAACATCAAGACAAACTTCTGCAGTCTGGAATCTTTCCTCACTGCAAACGGCCCGGATATACTGGCTCTCTGTGAGACAAACCTTGTCTCGTCTATCCCCTCCTCTGATCTCTCGATCCCCGGCTATCTTCCTCTTCTCAGAAAAGACTCTCTAACCCACATGCACGGTCTTGGTGTCCACGTCAAGGAACATCTCCCTCTGGCCCGATCTACAGCCGATGTGCTTACGGCCATCACTGAAACAGTCTGCCGAGCTCTTGAAAATAACGGGGAAGTCCGAGCCGTGGCACTAGACATCTCCAAAGCATTTGATAGGGTTTGGCATGACGGCCTTCTTCGCAAGCTCCAGGGTTATGGTATTATGGGTCGATTATATAACCTAATACGATCATTCCTGTCAAACCGTAAATTGAAGCTCGTTCTCAATGGATTCTCCTCCAGTTCCTATCCCACGAACGCAGGTGTTACTCAAGGCTCCATCCTAGGCCCCACTCTATTCCTTATCTGCATAAATGACCTTCCTGACGCAATAAGTTCCAAAGTTGGCATCTACGCGGATGACACCACAATTTATTCCTGCCTCAAAAACAGATCTAGTCTCTCTGACAAAACTCGCCTGGCCGTGCGTCTCGAAAAGGACCTCCAATCGATTGTGAACTGGGGCATGAATTGTCTGGTCAACTTCAACGCTTCTAAGACAAAACTGCTCTCTATTAATCACCACATAGATCTTTCCCTTCCTTCCATTAGAATGTCTGACGCTCAACTTCTCGAGAGCAACTCTCTGCGGGTTCTTGGTCTCACGTTGACTGCTGACCTGAGATGGAATAAATACACTGAGTCAATTGCCTCGAACCACTGCAAGGAAAGTTGGCTCCCTGAGCCGCGCCCGGAAGTTTTTCTCTCCGGAGTCGATTCTCCAGATCTACAAATCAACAATTCGACCTTGAATGGAGTATTGCTGCCATATATGGTCTGGTGCCCCTTCTGTTTGCCTCGGGGTTCTTGATAGGCTCCAGAGGCGGACATGCAATGTATTTGGCCCTGCCCTGACGTCTCGTCTACAGTCACTTTCTCACAGACACGCCGTTGCCTCCCTCTGTCTGTTATACAAATACTTTCATGAAAATTGCTCCGAGGAGTTGCATTCGCTGGTTCCCAGATGTCATGAGTTCAAGCGCCATACGAGGCTGGCATCCCGCTCTCACCCCTTCACTGTCGAAACTCCTAAATGTAGCCGTCTCTTCTACTCTAATATCTTCATGTCTCGCACTTCTCGCCTGTGGAACTCCCTTCCCTTTTCCTGTTTCCCTGTGAGCTATAATCTCCAGCTATTCAAGTGTAATGTCAATCGACATCTCCAGTTGCCTTGATCTATCCACTACACTCATCCTTTCTTCTATCACTCCTATCTGATCTTGCTCTAAATTTTCTGTAACCCCTTGCGTTCTAGTGGCTTCCCGCCTTGTTCGGGGTGTAATGCTTTTAAAAAAATGGATTAATCAACTCCAAAACGGATTAATCAACTCCAAAATGGATTAATCAACTCCAAAATGGATTAATCAACTTCAAATTGGAAAACAACTTCAAAATGAGAAATAATCAACTTCAAATTGGATTAATCATTTCAAATTGACAATTAATATAATATTAATAAATTTAATATTTATTCTTTTTTTTTTACTTAAAAGGGATATAAAAAATAAAATCGTTCCGAAGAAATTTATTTTAAAGATTACATCATTTAAGTTAATTAAAGTGGGAAGTAATCTTTGTATTCCATATACGAAGTTAGTGCAAGTCTCAGGGGAAATATTATTAATTGCTTCGCAGATCATCGCTTCTAACTTGCTGAGGCGGAATTCTTTAGTCATTAAAGATCCCTGGCCATCACCTCTTAAAATCACAACAATTGAGTCTGCCATACTTCTTTTTACATCAGCTTTAATGACTGACCAAATCTTTTCAATGGGATTTAACATCGGACAATAGGGGGCAAGTCTGAAAATTACGTGTTGCCTAAATCCATCCTCCTCCACAATTTCTTCAATTGAAATATGGCCAGGAGCGTTATCAATAACTAAAACAACTCCCCTTTCATAAATTTCATTTGCCTTTGTAAGGCACTCCCTGGGGCATTCTTTCGCATCCTCGTTTTTGAAAGGACCTCTTTTAATTTTATGATGAATTAATCCATTATTACTAATACATCCATAACATGTATGTTATTTCCCCTGCATCCAGCCGCGACTTTAGTGCACCTCGTGCCTTTTTTAGGGCGACCTTCTGTTCTTGAAATATGGAGATTAAAATTGGTTTCTTCCATTTAAAGAATTGGCACAATTTGGGACTGAAATTCTAATAAAGCTACTGCGTAATCCTTAAGTTTCACCTTGTTGACATTATTATTGGCAGCTTCTAGTTCATAATGAAACGCTTTTAAAGTAAAGGCCATGGAGTATAATTGCTTTCTTATGCATTCTTTCGTCACACGAACCTCATACTTTTCGACCAACTTATTTACAATGTCTTGATGAGTGACCCTAGGAGAGTTTTCAATTAATTCGGCCATAAAATTCTTATGCTCTTGCCTAAATTTATATTTTCTTGCTCCTCCCCTAGAGTCACTCTTATCAGCACCCTGGTCTAACCACCGCTACAGTGTTGGCAGAAGCACACCAATTGTTCTTGCGAGGTCTTTCCAATTTCCTGCTGCGGCATGTGCAGCTAAAATCTGGGCTTTTCTTGAGGTAAGTCCTCTTTGGAGCTGTTGCTAATTCTTCTTCAGCTTCTTTTGTAGAGGTTTCTCCAGCAACATCATCAATCATCATTTTTGTCCATACGGGACTTTCTCCTCCTACTTTTACTGTATGCTCACCCAATGCATTTTTGGCCTCTAAGTTAATAAATACGAACAGTCAATTTTTTTACTCATGAGGTAAATTAATTGAAAATATAATTTTCAATATACCAAACAAAATATCTCAATTTGAAGTTGTTAATTCCAATTTGAAGTTGATTGTTCCATTTTGAAGTTGATTGATCCAATTTGAAGTTGATCCCTTATTTTTTTTACTTGAAAGTAAGTCCATTTTGAAATTGAAATGGTATAGTTACATTAGCTATCATAGCAACAGTCTAGTTAAATTAGTTATTACAGAAGCATTCCCGATATTTTTTATCAGACTTCGTCTATATACGAACATTTTATCATTACTTTCAATTTAAAATATCTGCAAGTTTTTACAAATGTCATTGGCTTTCAACGTCTCCTGTTGTAGTTCTTGCATAACGTCTCATGGATTAACTGGGCCAAGGCCTTAATTATCTTCTTTTAGTTGTTTACCTTTAATTTGAAATCTATTTGTTTTTGCTTTGTTTTTTTGTCCTTTCTTTCCATAGTACTTGTTCTGTCGTTATTAGAACTTTACCTTATTTCTAATGCTCATAAACATTTTCGTTATGACTTCCTTACTTATTCATTTATCTCTCATATAGAGTAAGCGTCTCGAAATTATGAACAGAACTTTATTCACTTTATAGTGTTCAAATGTTCTCCAAGCTAAGGTGATATTCTTTATAATTTAAGACATTCCCGATATTTCATGATGCAATTTCTATTATTGCTTCTCAAAATACAACTGTGATAAAAAAGAGAATTTATCTCATCATCTAAAATAATTGTTCTTAACGAATTTAATACGTTAAAACAATGATTAGAAACAAAAAAAATAACTGCAGAATTGTAATCATTTTTATTATGCAATATATATATATATATATATATATATATATATATATATATATATATATAGTTAGATATATAGATATAGACTGATTCCAAAGCAGTCGAGTTTCAATCCCGGGTTGAGGCAAACGTGTGTGTAGCCACACAGATGAGCTGTGATACTGCGAAATTGTCTTGGTTTGGATGACATCATATATATATATATATATATATATATATATATATATATATATATAATACATTATATGATGTTTTTTAGAATTTACACAAAAAATTGAATACAGGATTGTACTCATTTTTATTACATTTTTAATATATACACACACACAAACGCACACTTTTTTTATAATTTCCAGAAAAAAGAGTACAGAATCGTTACGTAATATCACTCAAAATATGATAGGAAATGCTGAGCAATCGATTCATATATGAAAAAGAGACTTGAAGCAACAGAAATGTGGTTCTACAGAATGGAGCTGCGAAAACCGTGTACCAAAGAAAACGAAGATATAAATCATAGTTATATTTAACAGAGACAGATGGAATATCTAGGGCACAGAATGAGGAAAGTGGGCTAGAAAAAATGATACTCCCAGGACAGATTAAATGGAAGGTTTAGGAGAGATAACAAAAAGACAATATTTCGCAAGAGGTACAAAGGACATGATATTATGGAGTTGCTTGATCATCATTGTCCTTAAGGTTTAATTGCGTGTCTAATTCATAACATTGGCAAACCCTATCAGATTTCATTTTAATATATAACGTTCTTCTCATGGAACGATTAACAACAAGATCCACATATTTTATAGAAATTTAATCCAAAACAAACATAAATAGGATGGAATGTTAATAAAAAAACTAATACGTAGATTCATTAAACCTGTTAGTAAAAATAGCCATTGAAATTTTATGACTTGTTATAAAAAATGCTAAACTGGTATTTCTCAAAAATATTTCTCAAACTACCAATCACATATGACTAATTATTTTATGAATTTGTTTTTGCGAACGAAGGTTGCATGTCTGTAAACAGTTTATATACATATATAAATACATATATATATATATATATATATATATATATATATATATATATATATATATATATAAACTGTAACGTGTTATGAAAGCATGGATCGACTACAAATTACAGTTATCTTTTTTATATCTGAAACTGTCACATTTGCAAATGTTTATTCATGTTTTTGCAAAAAAACATTGTTAATATATTTAACAGACATATATGAATTGTATATCTGAAATGTTTAAGATTTGCTGCCGTTGATAAAACATCAGAAAGGTTCTCAAAAGTAGATGAAGAATGTCTCTCTAGCCCAGATGCATTTGGCGGAGAACATTACCAAGAATTAGATAAACTCCATTTTCTCATTCTGTTTCTAAATATACAAAATCGAGACTAAACATCGCCTAAATAAAAAGATGGATGAAGGGTCTTTTTCAGTAATGACTCATAAGCAGTACATCTAGCAGATGTATATTTGAATTTTTTTTTTAGTATAATATGACTTATTTCCTTCCCCTGTCAATTTTAAAAGCATATTTCAAACGGTTACATATTTTTTATCATTGTTATTTTTAAATATTCTACATTGTGTAAACATTAGTTTTGAAAGCATATGGCGTTTCTTTGTCATACGTTAGTTCAACAGTAGCTCTATATATTTTCTTAATTTCTTGTCAAAGACATTGGCTGAAACATTATAATACCTGACTTAAGGAATCCCTATGGGTTCAAGTAAATCCAGATACAAACTTGGAAAAGTGTATTATCAAAGATGAAAAATAATATTTTAAATGTTATCAACACTAGCAATGAAAAACAAGTTTATTGAAAGGATGAAAACTATAACGAACCTCAAATCAAACTAAAGCAGATTAAGCTGAAGAGTCTTTAAGATAGTGTAGTTTCTTAGTGATTGATGATATTCAGGAAGAATCATTTGTTGTGAATTCGCTTGAATCTGAATATTTTATTGCGGAACAGAGTTACAGTGATCAGTCGCTAGAATGACGCACCAGAACAAAGAAAAACTTTTGCCAACAATGACGTCAACTAAAGCTTCTTTATGCATGACAATGTCTGGCCACAAGCTACAAATGAAACAGAAAACATAAAGAAACGGTTTTTCAGAACGGCATCCTTCTGCATACCATTTGTCGTGTTAGAAGTGCTAAAATGATCAAGATATTGAAAAATACTTCGAAAAAGTAATTGGATCAAGAGAGGTCTTTGAAAATGGAACTTTCTAATTAGCCGAAAAGGCGTACAGTCACAGACACGAAAGAGTAAGCCTTAGACGACCGAATAATATGATTTCACTTTATACGGATATTTTTTCGCAAACCGTAAGAAAAAAATATTATATATATAAATATGCAAATAAGGAACACACACACACACACACTATATATATATATATGTATAAACAAGGAGACACACACATATATATATGAAACTATATTCTGTAATTCAAACACACAAACACACACACACACACACACATATATATATATATATATATATATATATATATATATATATATATATATATATATACATTGTATATAGTTTTAAGACATACTATATTTATTTGTACTACTCAATATCAGGGATAGACCGAGTATACATTTAAGAGGAGCACTGCCATATAGTTTTGTGAATATATATATATATATATATATATATATATATATATATATATATATATATATATATATATATATATAGACTTTACCGTTGGTTTCGACGTATGAGAATCTGACAGCTTAATTGATTCAATTATGATAGTTTGTGCGATAATCTTAAGTAGCACTTAAGACCCGCAAGTTATTTACAAAGGAGGCAGCATATGGAGAAGAGTGAGGATTGTGAGATGAGATCACTGTTAGATTGGCTGACCTTTTAGATCTTGCTCTCGGTTCTTGAAGATTATTCAGACTAGCAATTTGAAAACTGCTAAGTCCACTAAAACACGTTCATCTCAATTCTACCCGCTCAAAAGCTAAGCGCTCAAGGGTGTTATGTGGTATATTGACAGCTGACAAGTTGCTTTTCAACTTGCCTTTGTATCTTAGCCAAGGACATCCTATATTCTTCAAGCCCTAATCTAACTCGTTGTACATTAGGATATTGGAAATCTTGTCATCAGACATTCTCAAGACATAACTTGAAATTTTCAGTGTCCTTTTTCCTTCGTGCGCATATGTAATAGGCATCACTTTAGATTAATGCAATCCCAAGAGAAAACGTGGCATATCAATTTTTTCTTAGGTTTTAATGGCAATATGACCCAATCTCTGGTGCCCCCATAATAATGTAACGTATTGTAAATGACGTATATATGTCTATATTCATCATTTACTTTGACAAATATTCTAGTTTTTATATTAACCTTATTTTTGTCATGTGCAAAAGAACTATATTCAGGTATATTTTTCAGGAGGCAGCAACGGATAAGCCTTACTTTTAAACAAACAAGATGGCGAAAAAATAATTGTCACCATCTTGTTTCGCTAAAATAAGGTTTGTAAATTCCCCTGATTACGTAAAAGATGTCGTCATGTTTCTCCAATTCTAGGCCCACTGGCAATAAAATTAATCACGCAATTGCAACAATGCAATTCCCATGGTTCTAATCCATAATATATGTTTCCATCAAATCTTTCTTTTCTGACGAAGGAAATCTACGCTGTCTTTAATTAGGCACTCGCCTTATTTACTCGAATTGACGACAAATCTACAGTGTGAAATATATATTTTCCATATATTAGGATATTTGCAAATTAATGAGGTATAAAATCTCTATTAATTCTTAATCACCCATTCTATAGGAAACTAAAGTTGTATGTCAGGATAATATGTCTATTAATTTATCATATTTTATATACAACGGTATATCGTTTACATTGAATTTCAGCGTTTAACCTAATGGATAAGCATTCAAAATAAACATGTTATCTAATGCTAGCGAGACATTTAAAAATATTTCAACAATACGTAAGATTTTTCCTACATGAAATCTAGGTTTACACTTATTAAAATGTGATTATGCAATTTGACAAACAAAGTTCGAGATGACCTGCTCTGAATGAAGTATTTTTGAAGGAAACTTTTCAGAATCCATCTTGCACATTTACAAATCTACCATTCATCGAAGACTGTTGTCATATCTGATCTGGTGCTCCTGCTGTACATCTTGAGATTTTTGCTAAAATCCAAAGAAAGGTCTGCAATGTAATCGATCCTGACCAGGCATCTAAACGGCATCACTTTCTCACCGACCTAGTGTGGGTTTTCTGTCTTTTCTACAAATATTTTCATGGTTCCTCTGGGCATATAGATCTCATCTTTTTACTGGTGAAATAGCTAGATGCAACCGACACATCTACCCCAAAAGTTTCTTTTCCCGCTCTTTTGCAGGAGTTAGATTAAAAATATTTCAATAAATCTCACTATATCCTTATGTTTTTCCTACGGGAAAACGTAATTATTTTCCTAACAGCCTAATAAATCTTCAGACTTGGCAGAATGTAATCGCCTATATTTTCTGGCTAGAGTTATCATATGTCGATTCTAAGATCAACCAATTATAAATTAAAATATTGACTGCTTTCATACACAATTGGGTGTATTTGACTATGGCGTTCTATATTCCATTTTGTATTATTCAAAAATAATGAAAAATAATGCAAACATTATATTGGCCACTTAACTTTCCGTTTCCGTTGTACATTATTGTATAATTGCTTGTCATAAGATGCAAGCTTCATTTAGTAAATCTAGTTTTTGTCGTTCAAAAGACACAGTCCATCGTGAGTAATTAATTCTTTATCTACCATGCAATCCACTTGAACTTGTGGGAACCTAATTAAAATACGCACTAGACCTTTTAATTGGTAAACAGACATTTCAAAGAAAGGTTACCGTTCGGTCTTTGATAGCACGAGAATCGTGTTATAGGAATTTACTTTTATTTATTCCATATTTTCCAAATAATCGTTATACTCATTAGGTGATGGAATCGATTCTTATGTTTGCTGTTCTACCTTTCCATACATGTATTATTTTCGTAGAATAATAACAAAGTAAGTATGATTAAATGTCTCACTTATATAGATACTGCGCAAAATACCAATTTCTATATCCAAGATAGAATTATATATATATATATATATATATATATATATATATATATGAAATACATATATATATATATATATATATATATATATATATATGAAAATATTTTTGAAGGTACAAAATCTAATTGCAGAAATAAAAGTGTAAAGACATGTTAAAAGCGAAGCAACCGGTTTCGCTCCCGCTCTTCAAGCCTCTACGAGAAATTTAACTTAAATTAAAAACAACAGAAAATGTGTAATGAGAAGGGGGATAGGAAAAAGAAAATTAACCCAATGAGCTAGAGACAAATAACAGCGAGTCCCAACAAACATTCACGCTGTTTACCCATGGAAGGCTTGCAGGACCCGATATAAAATGCCTCGTTCCCTGGGTAAACAGCGTGAATGTTTGTTGGGACTCGCTGTTATTTGTCTCTAGCTCATTGGGTTAATTTTCTTTTTCCTATTCCCTTTCTCATTACACATGTCCTGTTGTTTTTAATTTAAGTATCTCGTCTGAGCAGTTTCCCTGAAAATACTTGTAGAAAAGAGAGAGAGGGAGAGAGAGAGAGAGAGCCGCATAACGTCTGTGAGAAAGTGACTGTAGAAAAGATGCCAGGTTAGGAACAATTACATTGAATATCCGTCTTAAGAGAGGAACAGCGCGGGCAGCCCATATATGGCAACCGTATTCAATACAAGGACGAATGATAGATTTGTAGATTGGAATGATTGGACTAAGACCAGAGAAATCTGGCACGACACAGAGATCCAACATTCTTTGTGGTAGATGAAGCTATTGATACAATGCAATTGTTCTACCTCAAGTCAGTGGAACACGTGAGACCAAGAAGGCACAAAGAGACGCCCCCGTGGAGTTGGGCATCAACCATGCTAATATGAGGCAGGCAGGTTTCTCTGTGGTGGGTAAATGACAGCAATTTCGTTTTGGAGTCATTAAAGTTTACAACTCATTTCCTGCCCAATTCAACCACAGATTGGAGGTCCTTTTTGAGATGTGTGTGTGAGTGTCTGTGTGTGTGTCAGTGTGTGTGTGTAATATATATATATATATATATATATATATATATATATATATATATATATATATATATATACAAGGCTGATGAAAGACATTCGACTCAGGAAAAACTATATTGATAATTAGACTAATAACATTTATTAGATAGTAACCTTATGTCTTTTGACCAAATAGAAGCCTGATGAGAAAAAACTTTATAAGTCGGGATTTTCAAATACACCCGTGTCTTTAGTCAACAAGAAAATAAACGAAGGTGTAATTTTGTGTACTTATATTACTGATGACATCTAGTAGTTTTGGGTTAGATGTTTGCCACTAGTAATGTTATAAATGGTTTGTATAAGGCATTTCGAGTAGTCATTCATTGATTACGCCTAAATTCCAACTGAAAGCTAAAATTTGTAATAATATTATATATATATATATATATATATATATATATATATATATATATATATATATATATAAGAAAAGGTATTGCTTTCGTATACTTTTTATTTACTGCCTAGAAATATGTTTCTTTTCTATATGGCTGATCGCTTTCGGCTTAAGTAGCCGAAAACGGTCAAGCAGAAAATAAGTATTATTAATTTTTATAATTTATTTTCAACTAAATGCGTATATTTTTTTATGTATGCATCTAGAATTATGGAAATATTTTTTTCCTAACACGGCCAGCACATTATGACCATGTTCATAGTTGACATTATTGAGTGTTAGGTTTTATTTTTTTATTTATAAAAAAATTAAAATTATGTGATTTTGTCTAAAGGAATAGACGAATGCGCTCGGACATGGAAAAAATTCGGCCAATTTTACAAAATTTATGCCCAGAAAAAAAAGAAACACATAATCCAGAGATGCAGAGAGAATGAGATAGATAGA
This sequence comes from Acanthosepion lycidas, assembly GCA_963932145.1. Taxonomy (NCBI): domain Eukaryota; kingdom Metazoa; phylum Mollusca; class Cephalopoda; order Sepiida; family Sepiidae; genus Acanthosepion; species Acanthosepion lycidas. The sequence continues at coordinate 124,421,287 of OZ010579.1, forward strand.
TAGATAGATAGATGTGGAAAGAATTATATATATATATATATATATATATATATATATATATATATATATATATATATATATATATATGAAGATAATAAGATAGATAAATAGATAGATAAGAAGTTATTAATTAATACAGATAATTTTATGTCTAAACGATGTATTTTAAGAAACGGGTCAATATATGTGTGTGTAATAACTGTATAGTCTCTTGCAAATTGTGTATTTGTTTTCATTACGTAATATATATATATATATATATATATATATATATATATATATATATATATATATATATATATATATTATTGCCGACGTCACTAATCCAGACCTAGACATCACTGAGCAGCCTTGATAGAGTTCAAAAGCGACTTCGAGCCCTTCGAAGCGACTTCGAATTATTCTCCACCCCTCAACCACTCCCTCACATGCGGGATGTGGTAAATCTCTCGCTGTCTACGGTTACATTCACAGAAAATTTACGGACGACCTACATTCCCTTGCTCTGTCGAGGCAAACCTTCACGGTAAGAATACGCCATGCCACTTATAGAATTGCAAACCACCCACATAACTTCCGTTTTCCATCGGCGAGAAGTAAGTTAAACTCGAACAGTTTTTTCGCCCGAACCACTGCCCAGTGGAACGGTTTCCCAAGCGGATGTTATCCCGATCATACAATCTTAATCTAGGGTTAACCATTCCTTTTCAGCTCGTATACACACAAATGATCTCCAAACGTAACACTCTACCTCTAGTGGCCCACGGATCTTTTAATAGTTGAAAAACGCTGTAAAAAATTATGTTTTCTTTTTTCTGGTTTCATAGTGGCAGAACACATTTTTTGTTCATTTCCTTCGATTTTTTTTTAATAGAATCGTTATATTAACAAATTTCCATTAGATCTTTTACATATCCCCACTTCGTAGGTAATGAATAGTAGACCTTACGTTTGTTAGTTCGCTGCTCTTAATATTCCCGGACACTGAAAAAGAATCCAAGAAATGCATTTTGTACTGGAAGTTTTTTGATTAAACTCTTAATTTTGCTTACGATTTACAAACATAAAAACAAAACTAAAACAAAAAAAAAATCCTAGATTTAATTCTAGAACACCCAACTTCATTTCTTCTATCGAACTGCGTCTTGCCAAAATATCATTTCGTTTGGTCTTACATTTTATTTCATCAAACATTTGTAACAAGAATCGACATTTAATTTATTGCGACGTATTGAAGTTATTTCTACAGGGAATGGTTTAGTATCTTGCTCTTCCAGTGGAATCAGATAATTTTATATAAAAAGAAGTCCATGGTATTAAGGATTACTCCGAATTTACTTCCAATCTGCTGGCAATTTTATTTTCAAAGAAAAACAAACACTTTCTCATTAAAAACCTATTCAGTATAAAATAAGCTTGGCACAGTTGTCTGTATTAATAGAGAACCTGTATCAGATGAAATGAACGAAAACAGTAGCAGTCTTTTGAAATATCTCAATACGGATTTTCCTCAACATATTTTACATATTCTCTAATGTTTACGTTCGTCTTTGCAAGATCACATGTGTTGATAATCCAGTGCGTATCAACTCAACGGCAATAGATTATGAAATTATCTTGCTAAACCTTGATCCACAACATCCTTTGATTTGCATTGGTTTGGTTTCGTTTGGTTAGCGTTGTTCAACTTTTAGAAGACCCGTGGGCAACTAGAGGTAGAGTGTTACGTTTGGAGGTCATTTGTGTCTATATGAGCTGAAAAGGAACGGTTAACCCTAACCTTGAACAGGTTAAGATTGTACTGAACGGGAAAACATCCTCTTGGGAATCGTGTACACTGGGCAGTGCTTGGGCGGAAGAAGCTGTTCGAGGGTAACTTACTTTTCGCTGATAGAAAACGGAGGGAATGTGGTTGGTTTGCTATCCTATAAGTGGCGTATGGCCTATTCTTGCCGTGAAGGTTTGCCTCGGCTGGACAAGGGGATGTATTTCGTCCGAGCATTTTCCGTGAATGTAACGGAAGAGCAGCGAGAGGTTTACCACATACCGCCTGTGAGGGAGTAGTTGAGGGTTGGAGAATATGGCCACAATGGAGTAATTGATATCGGCTCGGATTGTGAAATCGGAGAACCGAGTTCGAATTCTACTCAGATCCATTACATTCACTTACGTGCTAGTACGATTAGAAAAGGTATGAATACTCTTCCTCTCCCCCCAGCTATGGGTAAATAGCAAGAAAGACTCGCTTCTATAGCCTTGAATAGCAACTGGTCTCCCCCAGAAAGAAATGGCAATCTATTACGGGAATAATCTGCATCGTCAGTCATGTATCGAAAGATACATGATCGACTAAGTGTGTATCACACATAGCATATAGCTGATGGGTCATTTAACTTCGAAATTTAATTTTTTTCTTAGAAGCATTAATAATTTCTTCTACAAAAAATGTATTGATGGTATTTTAATTTTTGTTTTAGTCTGTTACAAAATTATATTGTTGGTAATTTTTATTAATATGAAAATATATTGCTGGTAGTTACTCTATAATTTTTTTTATACTTTCATAGATATTTTACCCCCGCTAATTGCCCATAGCTAGAACCCTAACAGGTGCTACCACGCCAGGTCAGAGAGGACATGGGAACAACGGCATTTAAGAGGTAGTTAGACGTTCCTCAGAACCTCTTCCTCAGAGGTCTTTCTGTCGGATTTAGTTTATCGTCATACCCCGGTCGACTACAGAAAACGACGTTCAAGATTCCCCTAAGTTTGAAACATTTCTCTAGAGGCCAGCGAGTTCTCCATAATTATAAGGAATAAGGACTTTAATTAATACATATGAATCAAACCATGAGTATCCAATTAGAAATCTGCCTAAACATACAACATTAATATACTGCGTGTCTCAAATAAATTGATATCATTTTCTAGTTTAATGACAGATAATTCTCGCTCAAATAATCGCAGATTTTAACAAAATGTATGAAAACGATGTTGATTGTATGGACTTATCTCAATGAGAATCTACCAGGAAGATGGATCGGCCGTGCCAGTGATAATGAAAATGTGCTGTTGATATAGCCATTAAGTTCAACTGATATACTTTTTCTATTGGGCTATAAAAAGGACAAGTTTATGTCTACCGTCTTCTTACAGGTCTAGAGGTACTTAAGCAGAGAATCATTGAGGCACTGAAGAATGTTACGCTAGGCATGCTACGAGTTTGTCAGGAGCTGGACTAACGACTTGACGTGCGTCGTGTCACAGGAGGTGCGCATATTGAATATCTACGAGGCTTGTGAAATCGGTTATAAAATCTACATCACTGTGAATATCTTGTTCGAATTTTAACAATTAATCTTCCATTGTTCAACATGAACCTTATTTAATTCCGTTTGTCTTGGATATACAGTTACTCAGATATTTACACTTTAAATGATATTAATCTTTGGGGATACCCTGCATATTTCCATGGCAGCAGAGGATTTGAACTTACAATGCTTAAATCCCATAGTAATAAAATCCGCGGTATCTATGCAATCGCTTTTTTTTTTCATAACTGTGTTCTGCAATATTCGCTCTTTGCAAGTTTCTCCTTATCTTTCTTTTTCCACCATCTGTTTACACAAGATAAGATGAAGCTAGAAAAACCCAGCAGGATACGAAAAGATTGTAATAGTGATGATGATACCGAATCTTAAGCAATTTCCTTATCTATAAGTTTACCGGTGTGATAACGATACAATAACAGCATATATTAGCAGTCGCCGAATATGTCAATCGGTTAGTGACCAGACTCAGGTCCTGGATGTTGAGGCCCTGAAAGGGGGAAAAGGGAAGAGAGGATAACAGCCAAAGATGCGGTAAGCTTTCCGAAGGCGCTCATGTTTCTAATTAAATAGATTTCACTTGCAGCGCCGACAGAAAGCATACAAGTTGAGTATCCCACACAATGTCGATGGCTAACACGTGACAAGTGATGTACCCATGTTTAATTTTTTACCCATTATTGACGAAAAGCGGATCTTGTATGACACTCACAAGCGTGCTTGGCATTGGTTTTCAACTCGGGACGTTATGCCCCACAACAAAAGACCACCTATACACACATGCAATATCATGCTCTGTCCCTGCTGGACTAGTCGAGAAGTGCGCTATGAGCTACTACCCACTACAGACTTGTATTGCAGCAGTTGGAACGTGTGCAATAGGCACGGAAGCAGGAGAAGGCAGCATTGCAAGGGATTATTGTTCCTTCATGACCCTATGGAACACAATGTCGCGTGTGACAAAAGAAAACATATGTTGACTTGGCCGGGTGACATTTACTCCTCGGATCTTCTACCAACAGATTACCAACTCTTCTATTCTTTGGAAAACCACGTTTGGGAAAATTCTTCGTAGAGAATGCAGATTTTCAGCATGCACTCACAGACTTCTTTGCATCCAAGGCACATGATTTTTTATCTCCAGGATAATGCGCAGTTTGAAGCAAATTGGTAAATGTTCATGATACCGATAGGGATTATGTTAAGTATTAACGGTATATCAAATTTTCTCAATACGTTTTTTAGAACTGCAAGATTCTGCTTACATTTGTGCTGCTGAATAAAAGATGAAAGCAATGGGAACGTCATCGGATAATCAGAATGATGAGCCATAAAACGAAATGAGTCATGAGCATTTTATAAACAGGGAAAGAGACAAAAGTAGACGGGAAATTGGATAATAATTGTGTGTCTTTGTTCAAGAGACTGGAATAAAAAAGCAATATTTTGTATGACAGAGAATACTATCATAGCGATCAATATAATATCAAATCGATTTATACTTATGTTTCATAATAATAATTAGTTTCTTAGTAAATAGTATGGGTAGCAGAATTAGAAAAGAAATTGGGCAAGAAGTGTGTGGATTTGTTCAAGCCACTGGAACAAGTAATGCAATCATAGCGAGCGAAATAAGTTAAAAAATATCCTAAGTTTTTGATAAGATTGTATAAGATAATATAACTTGTATATTAGAAAATGTTTTTGTTTCAAATATCGTAACATCAATTGCGAAGAAACAGTTTGCAATCAAATAAAGAATGTTTTTTTGTCAAATACATTGAAGTAGAAGGAGAACTACTACACGAATTTGCTTTCCCTCCGAGTTTATTTAACCGTGAGAGTGAGGTTAAATATTGAAAACGTTAGCTTACAATTATAGACGAGACATATTATACTCAGAAACGGAAAACTCACCCAGGCAGTAGACAAGGTAGATGAGGGTATCAAGAAGAAGACAATAACCGTTAATGTTTAAAGGCAATGTTAGATTGTCAAAATAAATAAATAAATAAATAAAAAAGACAGCCCAATTTGCACGTTGTGTAGGGAAAACGTCAAACTCAAACAAGGGGAAAGAAGTTTAATTATCTGGGCAGTGCATTAACACGTGACGGTAAGTGGGCTACTTTATTCCGAAGGCGCATATTAATAGCGAATGATTGCTTTCAGAAAAAGGAAAGAATATTATGGGATCGAAAAATATTATAAGAAGTGAAGACAAGAATAATGAACGCTTATGGTAAAACCTAATCATCCATAGGGCAATAGATTTGTACCAATTTACTTACTAATGAAACAGCTGATTTCAAACGACAGTGATATTTTGCTACTAGAAATACAATCGATTGGTAATGTGAATAATCTGGATATTTTAAGTGGAAAAGTAACTAAAAAAGAAACTCTTTGGAAAAAGCAGAAAGAGACAGTATATAATTCTGGGTCACAAATAAGGAAAGAATGACTAGATTAATTAATGCTAAGAAGCTCATCATAAAATGATTGTCTTCTTCTCTAGGTATAAGCGAAATAGTAAGCAGAATGGGATTTTTAGCTTGCTTCGGTAACAGGCCTATGAGAAGGCCAATTCAGAATTTAAAACTGGTGGGCTGAGCATGAAGCTAGTAACCAATCAGTAAAAAAAAAAAACTATAATTCTTAAACAGTTTACCACAAACAAGGCGATAACGCCGCAAAGATACAGGTGCTTACTGAAAGCGAAAGAACATGAAACAGAGTTAAGAAAAACAGAAGATGGCGATTGATGTTGCATTTAAATTTTTGAAGATCTTAGGTAACAAAAAAGCAAGAAATCTGAAAAGAGTTTCACAAGCGATAAGTACGAGAAAAGAAACTATTAGAAGAGAATTTAATGATACATATAGCTATCTGTCTATAGTTCTGTAATGAGATATTATGTACATTATTTACATTATTCGGACTATTGTCTTCATATATGTTGCCATGTTTATCACAAAGTTTCGGCGGCTACGGCCTTCTTCAGAAAGTTGGAATGTCGAACTGAATCCTTTATTTCGCTCACTGGGGTAGACTGTTCTAGTTCCACGTGTCATGCCTAATGGATGTCACTTATCTTCTGTTAATTCCCCCCGAAAAGTTCTCCACTGCCTTAATTATTAGGTATTAAACTCACAATCTTTGGGTCCTGTCACTGGATCTAACTAACGCTTTTATCCACTGTGCCATGTGTCCTTGACGACATCTGTGAATGAATTTCTGGGTATTATAAACCTAATGACTTCAGCATCAATTTTACCAGTGCTCATATTGCAATTTTTGCTTTTATCATTACATGTTTTTTTTTTAAACAAAGCTCATATTGCAATTTTTTTTGTTGAGGACAATAGTCCGAATTATGTAAACATATAGCTATTTCAACAGTAAAAAGAGAAAAACTAGTTGCCAATATAGTAGTACGCTTAAAACTATGCGTTAGAGGTACCAAGGAAAAAAAATCATTAAATGATTGCCATTAAATCTATATCTATAAAAGCGAAAATATGTGTGTGTGTGTGTGTCTCTCTCTCTCTCTCTCTCTCTCTCTCTCTGTGTCTTTCTGTCTGTATACACTATTTATGCACGTCCTCATTTCTCGACTAATTTTGATGAAATTGTACACGCATGTTGCAAATTTATCAAAGATATGTCAAAACGAACTTTTCAATCTCCAGCCCCAGCTCCAGCGTCTTTTTGCAAAATCCAAAGCAAAGTTACACGCGCAGAACATTTTTATTGAATGATCAGATGTTCTTTGCACTTAGTGTAAAGCACAATCTACTACATGAGCCTAAGAGGTTCGTGTAGATTGCTTTGATATTTTTCCTGCGACATTGGCCTTACAGAAAAATTGAAACAAACTGTGAAAAAATCATGTTTTTCCTACTACTTTAAAAAAAATGAATAACGTGCTCATTTTATCCGATTTTCTTCAAATATATCGGAATTTTTTCCATCTTGTAAAAAATAAGAAAATGTAGTTTTAGTCCTGCTCGCTTTCCTACGTATAACAAAATACCATGAAAAACTATTCAAAAAGCCCGTATTTCGCCTACAACTCATTCGATGCTTTCTAAATGTGCTACGTAAATTACATATAATACACAAATTGTCTTGCGAGAATGTTTGGTTTAGATTATTTCAGTTAAGTGGACGAAATCTGCGACAAACTAGCTCCCAAAATCGGCTTTTGCCATTAATCCAATATTTTCTTAATATAATTCCTTCCTAAATTGGCATTCAGACAATATTGAGAAGGATTATTGGAGCGTTAAAAGGGGGAATTCCCGAATAGCCCCAGCTTTACAGTAAACGTGCTAAGGAGAAGGGTCCACTCATGAGTTTGCACTTGCAGTTGAATCAAGGTTTCACCGCTTTTTTAGTTTTAGATTTGTGAAGAAAGGCATGCTATTTGAAAGTTATTACGCCCATAGGAAATTTATTGAATATCTAAAACAGTGAAACAATATAACCCTGAAGTGGGGAGTAGCTGAGTATACCAACGCATGATGCATGTAAATGGAGGCGCAGACAGATATTTCTCTACAGTGTTGTTCGGGTATGCAGTAGCTGCAGCCATATACACCCGGGTAACGCCGGGTACCTTGACTAGTTATTTATAGAGAAGGCACAGGGAAGTAATATTACGACGGTGGAAGGGTGAGGACCGATAACATTACAGATCTTTTTTTTGCAAGTGTTTAAGAATCCCGTGATTTATGGTAGGCTCATAAGACAAGAAATGCGCCTCATAATATGTAAGTTGTGTACGAACGCCCATCGTCTGAAAGGATATGCAGATAAATAAACAACTTCTTTTTTGTTCAAAACATGTAAATACATTAAAGTATGTAAATAGATTTATGGGTTCAATTGCAGTAGAAAATCTGCATTTAACAGAATGCCCACTCGAATGGAATATGACAAAAGACCGGGTCTGAAGCAGGTGCAAAATTGCTGCATAGGATTAAGAAAGACGTTGTTTTAGCTCCATCAGGATTTACCATTTTATTAACGCTTCAGGCGCCACCGATTAAGCCTGTACTCTTCCGTAAGAAGGGAATTCTTGCGGGGAAAATTCTATGAATCTGAATACATTATCCTTCCTTTTATTCCCGATTTCATCAGAGATGAGACGAGTATATATATATATATATATATATATATATATATATATATATATATATATATATATATTAAGATATTTAAAATGTAAACTTATCAGACACGATTTATATACGATGTGGGTGTACACACTTTTAAACCAAGTCACTTCACAAAATCTGACAAAATGACCAATAAGAAATTTTCGAAGGGTTATATTCTCAATTGTGAGGTAAACCTTTCTACAAACGTATTTATTACTATATTAATATAATATATAGTGTACAAACCTTTCTACAAATGTATTTATTACAATATTAATATAATAGATACTATAAAAACCTTTCTCCAAACGTATTTATTACTATATTAATATAGTATACAAACCTTTCTATAAACGTATTTATTTCTATATTAATAGAGTATGAAAACTTTGTACAAACGTATTTATTACTATATTAATATAATATTTAATTACCTATTGATCCAAATAAATATTCAAAATCAAATATTGAATATTATTAATGGTACTATAAGGCTGAATATTGCAGGGTTTCAGCTCTCTTCAGAAATAGGCAGTAAAGTGTAATTCAGGTAAGTAAACATTTTCCGTTTAAACTTGTCGCTAAAATCAATAAAAGGTGATGTCGGAATATTAGAAATGACATGTTTCTTACATCGAAAATTGGAAACGGTTGATTACTTTAAGAGAAACTGTGCGTATTATAAAAAAAAAATATTAAAAAAATGTGAAGCCATTAAATTTCTTTCTTATAATTGAATATTGGACTTAACGTCAACGGTCAAATAAAATCATAGAATTAACCAAAAAATTAAGAGCAAAATGTAATTTCCACACTCGATTTAAAGTGTGGATTAAAAGGCATTAAATATATATAAGGTTTCTCTTAACCAAATATAAAAATGACATCTAATGAGACAAATAATTGTTTACTAAGTGTCATTTTGGCAATTATACCAAATAAGATATGTTAGGAAGTACGGTGGAGTAATTGATAGCAGCTCGGATTAAGGAATAGGAGAGCGAGTTCGAATTCCAGTTAAATCTATTACATTCACTTACGGAAACCTCTTTCCTAATCCTCGCTAAAACTATGGCTAAAATAACAGGACAAACCGGGTACTATATCCTTGGATGGTAACTGGTCTACCGCAGAAAGCCATGTATCGAAAGATACATGATCGTCTAAGCGTGTATCACGCATGACACATAACTGACTGGTGTTATTCCATATTTTTTACTCTATGTTTATTCTCTGTTCATAACATCATTTTGTTATAATAAATTAAAATAAATAAAAATAATAAGTTATCGATTTGCCTCACCCTGAGAAAATAACATTTAGAATTGCTAGCTCCACAAAACAAGCATCGATATATATTTCAACTATTTTAATCGATAACATATTTCTCCAAGGCAGGTTTCTGATTGGTTGTGAGGCGATCGATTGGATGGAAATCTATTTGCATAATAAATTGCTTTAAGTCGCGTCCATCACTTTATTTTCTAAACGTGTTAAGAGTGTGAATATTTTCTTATAAAATAATTATAAATTTTTAACTGGAATTTTCTTCAAATTGTTTCTTTTGTTTTCTTCATGGAAACTGTCTCTCCTTTTCTTAGAATCGTTAATAAAATTATGAACAGTAATTGACAACTCTTCATGTTATAAATTCAGATAATAAAGATTATTCCTTTATTCCTTCTAATATGGAAGATATTTTAATATGCTGTAAAATAACGCAAAACGCCCTCCACACAATCCTGACCTTATTTTCCTTAAGCAAATCTTCCTCCTTTATACATTTATTTTTCTATATGAAGTACTTGTTCCCCTATTCGTTTACTGAAATTATCAAATAAATCATTCGGTTTCATACACTGATTCCTTTTCCTTCGGTGTATATATATATTTTAATCGGAATCACCCCAAGGAAGACAATAATGTCACTAAAACACAACGGATTACAGGGCGTGGAAGACTTAGGAACAGAAACATTAGTAATGAGTAGAAAAAGAAGAGAGTAACCAGGTGGACAGTAGACAGCGATTTACATTACATTTGAATTTTTGCAGATTAAAGTTGGCTGGAATGTATGGAAGCGGAAAGGCGTCATTGACACTAAAATCTGAGGTACGAATTACATCATTTCTTATCATTTTTTATATTCGATTAATTCTTTTTGAATAAGTACGTATCTTTTAATGTACACGTTAGGCACACTAATCGACAGGTTTCTGGATACCAAATATTTTACTATCTTGTTACTTATCTATATTTGTATCAAATCACATCAATGGTAATTACGGTACTTTCTTATAATCTCGTCTGTTGGTTAGTCTTTTCTAGTGTATCGTAAATTTTATATCTTTCTTTTCCAGAGGCTTTTTTCTTTGATGATTTTCTTGAGACACCCACTCTAGTTACGTGGCCGTCAAATATTGAATTTCATCAGCATTTTGATAGATCTCAATTATTTTCAAGCTATGTTGATAATCACATTCCTCTTTCATGAGAGAGAGAGAAAGAGAGAGAGAGAGAGAAAGAGAGAGAGAGAAAGAGAGAGAGAGAGAGAGAGAGAATGGTGAATAGATTAAAGGACCAACAGTCGAAAAAATTTAAGGAATATATTTTCCATTTTTTGTGCTTGTTGCTGCAGTTGCACATAAGTAGCAGGGGGATGTGTGGATTAGTTCTCAAGCCAGCACAAGCCAGCCGGATTAATATGCAATGTTGTGTGCACTTGACCAAATTCACGGTTCCGGTCAGAGGTTTATTCACCTTGGCACAGAAGAGGTATAACAAGTGTCGAAAGTTTATGCAGGCGATTATCCTGCTAGGCAAATGGCAGATTTCACGGCAGATGTCTACCGCTTTTTTTCCACGGTATGGCTGACCTGGTCAGATCGTGGCTTCTGGATTCAGTTAACTTTCAATAATTGATAGATTTATTTAATGTTATATAAATTAGAACTGATTAAAAAGGTTCTGTAGATATATAGTTTCTAGATTTTACATATTTCTTTTGAGTCTTCACAGGTGGAATATTAAGTGGGGCACGTGAGATTCTTGTTACTATTTTGCTAATGAAAAACACTTGAATTAACCAATAATGAATCGAATAGCCGACGTTTTCTCTTTAATTAAATGTTTCGCATTTTCTAGCTTCAGTAGGCATACAATCAGAAAAATAAATATAAATGAAAACGCAAATTTCCATCTACAAACATTATACACAGTAGATCTAAAAAAGCGCAAATGATAACAAAGAGTTTTAAACTTCAGAACATAGATAAGACTTAAATTGAATGTTTTACTTTAATTATAAATAAGATAAACAAACAATTATTAATGAAAATAAATATTCAATCTGAAAACATTATAGATAAATTTAATCGGAAAAAATAGAATGAATTGTAATTTAGTGATTCAGGCTGTAAAACGTAAGATACTGACTTTAATTCGAAATGTATAAGGAATTCTAGGCTATTTAATGCTTAGAAGAATCTTTATTATTATTTATACACCCTCTGCTTAACTTGTTTACAACGATTCAGTATTGTACAGGGTGTTGCAGTAAAATTCAACATTTGACAAAAAGAAAATGAAATAGGCAATAAAAACAAAAGTTTTATATGCAGAGACCCAACAGTTTATTTAGCAACAGTTAGACGTACATACTACATTATTTTTGCAAATTAACCGTCGCCAGCGGTACGACCATCTCAAGGCGAGCGCGAAATGAGTCACACGCTTTGGCGACCATGTCCATAGCGCCGTATTTCGGGCGTGCTTGTTGGCGCTGGCTTCGATCACGCCCCAGAGAAAATAGTGGGTTGCAGTTGAGGAGGGCGGCCACAAGTCCGGTGACCAGTGGTGAGGAACATTGTTGAGCAGCCACGCCTGTGTCGTCTTGACCTTGTGTGCAGCGACGGTGATGCCATGCCTCCGTTTTTCTTTAAAAACAGCCTGATAGTCACCGCTGGGATCTACCAGGAGGTGCTCAATAGCGTGGTGAAGCCCTGGATGGACAAGATCACCGCCGAACACCCCTACGTCTTCCTGACTGCAATGCCCCCCACCTTTATTTCTTCTGGGGCGTGATCGAATCCAAGACCTATAAGCACGCCTACAACACGGTCGATTCTCTGAAGGCTGCCATCGTCGAGGACAAAGACAGGGTCACCAAAGCGTGTGACTCATTTCGCGCCACCTTTAGATGGTCGTCACCAGCGGCAGTTACACTGAAAAATAATGTAATATGTAACTCTAACTTTTGCTAAAGAAACTGTCGGGTCTCTGCATATATAACTTTTGTTTTTATTGCCTATTTCGTTTTCTTTTTTTCAAGTGTTGGATTTTGCTGCAACACACTGTACATATGATAACTACTCTTTTTCGCTTGGCAACCAAAAACCGACAAAAATACATCTCAATATAGATGATAATAATAATAATAATAATAATAATAATAATAATAATAATAATAATAATGAAAGCTAACCCCCAGACATTGTTATTAGAGACCCCAAACAAAAACAAAAAACTCCTCCTTATTGATATGGCATTCCCTGCAGACTACAGTGTATCTTTGAAGATCTTCTAAAAGCTACCAAAATACAAAGACCTTGAAATCGAAATCTCAAAACTGTGGCACATGGGAACATCAATAATCCCTGTTGTAGCTGGAGCTCTAGGATTGGTTGGAAAAGATTCCAGTAGACTCATGGAAGGGATTCCTGGAAGCCCATGCCTTAAAGAAATACAAACGATTGTTCTCACGAGTACAGCCCACACCTTACGAAGGGTTTTGTCAATGTAAAATATGTGTATACTTTAAGTGGTCAGTGGAAAATATCATGATGTCATTTCTAATCTTAAGTCCCTGGGCGGGACCCGGAAAGAAATGTGTACACACCAGAATTCAGAGGAAACAAGAAATAATAATGTGACTAAAGAATTGTCAAACTACATTAGGGTAGGATTCATTGATAACAAAAGAGATGAAATCACTGAAGTGAAAAAAAAAAACACATCCTCCCAAATACTCACCGGTTTAAATCTCACACAAATGTGAGACAGTGACCACCTTCTAAAGAATCATATGACAAAGTCCAGTAAAGACATTGTGCAAATATAGAATACTGTACTACAAACACTGTTAATGGACAAAACACTAAATATAAATCTTTACAGGAAAATGTGAATCTTTTATGAAAAGGAAACTGCAAGAATCTGGTATAGACGCCACACAGAACTGGTTAAGGAGATAAGACCTGTAACAATTTTATGGGACTTCAAAATACACACAGACAGAACCATCAAAGCTAATCGTGCACACATCGTAATTAAAGAGAGATAAGATGAAATGTACTTACTTATTGTCATGGCATTCCCTTCAGACTGCGATATCTTTGAAGTTCTTAAAAAAACTATCACAAGAGAACCTTGAAAATCTCATGAATGTGGAATATGAGGATATCCATAATTCCAGTCCAGTAGTATTTGAAGCCCTCGGATTGATTAGAAATATTCAAATAGACTCATTGAATGGATTCCTGGAAGCTGATATCTTAAAGAAATACAAACATTGTTCTCACAAGTACAGCGTGCACCTTACGAAGGGCTTTACCTGTGTAAAATATGTGCAGATTTTTTTCAAAATTGCTTAGTGAAAAATGTCATGATGCCATTTCTGATCTTTTGTCTCTGGTCGGGATCAGGGGTATACACCAGAAATCAAAGAAAATAATAATAATAATAATAATAATAATAATAATAATAATAATAATAATATCTACGAAAATCTTCAAAACCTATCAATACACAATGAAGTTTCCGATAGACGCATTGAAGGGATCCCATGTAGCCTAAGATTTAAACGAATGCAAAAAATTTATTGTGCTCACAAGTACAGCACACACATTAGGAAGGACTTTATGTAAAGTATGTTTGATCTTAAGGTCTCTTGTTTGGATCTTTAAAAAAAAACCTACTCAATGTAAAATGCCATGATGTTATTTGACCTTAGGTCTCTGGTTAGGACCCGGAAAGAAATGAGTATGCACCAGAAATCAAAGGAAATAATAATAATAATAATAATAATAATAATAATAATAATAATAATAATAATAATAATACGGAAGGCTTTTATTAGAAGCTTTCGGGCAAATATCATAGTGGAGATCAAAAATGCGGGTTCTGTGGCAAATATCAGGAAATCATAGACTATCTTTTCTCAGAATGTTCTTTACTTGCGCCAAATAAATATAAAAAATCATCAGGTAGAATATTTACACTGGACAATGTGCAAACATTTTGGAAATGATGTTAATAAACATTGGTCATCACAATTCTATGGGATTATACCATCTTTACAGACAGGAAGATTGAAGCAAATAGGCCGCACATAATTGTCAAAACTGAAAAGAAAAAACTTGTCAACTAATTAATATGGTTTGCCCAGAGGACTGTAACATAGCAAACAAGGAATTTGAAAAACCTGGGATTAAGAATAAAAATGGGAAAATTGAAGACAAGAATAGTAGCCAGTCATAATTATGCGCGCTACGAATGATAAAAACCAAATGCAAAAACATTGAAAAAATCCCTGGAAATCGGAGCTTAAGAGAAAATACAAAAAAATTGTCTTCATAAGTACACCCCCACACATTAAGAAGAACTGTGTCCATGTAACGCTAGTGATGTTATGGGAGTTAGAAAAACAAATCATGAAATATAGCCATAACAACACACCATTACCTGCATTAGGTTTTCTCGCAGACTTGGTAGGTAGGGTGGCCATAGCAGAAATAGAAATATACTGATGACGATGATAATAATAATAATAATAATAATAATAATAATAATAATAATAATAATAATCTGACAAAAATGCTGGATAACAGGCAAAGTGTATAACCATAAATATGCAGCACTTTGATTATATTTTTATGACTTCGGTATTTAAACAGATATACTTTCTAATAAATATGGTGTTTCAGAGAACAATTTAGATTTAAAATTTGATAATCGTGCCTTCAGCATAGTGGAAGCTGCCGAACTTATAATAATAATAATAATAATAATAATAATAATAATAATAATAATAATAATACTCATTAGCGTCGGTTGTTCGAACATTGGAAAGACACTTGTGCGACCCGTTGTAGGTGGAGCCCTCGGATTGATTAGAAAAGATTCCAGTAGACTAAATGAAGGGATTCCTGGAAGCCCATGCTTGAAAGTATTACAAAATATTGTTCGCACGAGTACATTCCACACCTTACAAAGGGATTTGTCTGTGTAAAATACGTTTTTTTTTGGGTGGGGGGGGATTCCAGTGGGAAATATCATGATGCCATTTCTAACCTTAGATCGATGGTTGGGATCCGGAAAGAAATGAATTCACATCAGAAATCAAAATAAATAAAATAATAATAATAATGAATAAATAAATAAATTTAACTTATCTATTCAATATATCTATTATGATTTTCATGGAATCATATCCACACTTCAGGAGACTTGATGGAATAATAACAATAATTACTATTATTATCATTATTAATAGTAGTAGTAGTAGTAGTAGAAGTAGTAACAGCAGTAGTAGTAGCGTTTGAGAGATATAAACGTCAAGAAAAAAAAAATTCGTTCACAAATATTCACTGTCCAATATACAGTCATGACACCCAGTCTGATAAGAGCATACCATCCTTATGTAGCATGGACAAATGTGCGTGATATTTTGAAAGTTTTTGCAAAAAGGTAGTGTATAACTTTGCAGAAGGGAGCCAGTTAAATGTACATTCACTTCGTCTAACCCAGTGCACACAGAGGAACTTCAATTGAAGATTTTACCAAGATATGACACCCAATTCGACATGGCTGTCTTATTCTTCAAACCAAACAATCCGCTCGACATCCTTTCATAACGATCTCACAGCACTCGCGCTCATGAACATAGATAGACCACGCGTCAACCTTTAGGTGACATGTCCACTTGGGTTTGACAAGCGAATCTCTGATACTAAATGCGATATATTTAGTGCAACCTATCTTAATTCACCAACACAAAAGATCTTACAAACCGTTAAGATTCGAAAACAGAAGAGCCATGCCTGGTGTAACATCATTTATCATTCTTTGATATCTTATGCAACTAGTTCCAGACAAGCAAAAATAGCCACATCTCAGTTCCTGCCCATTGCATAACCAAAACATTTTCGTAAGAAAATGAACTCTTTCAAGAATCGCTGACACCTACGAATTTCTAGTGATATCATGTATCTCGAAAGTATCTTTCGAGACATTATTTGCATTAAAATAATATTAATAGTAATAATTTAAAATAAAATTCATAATTAGCAGTCAAATTACAAAATGGATTCCCTTAAGCACGTCATCCAGAATTATTCTGGTTGACCGAAATTTGACCAATTTTGTTACGACTGATATACACGTCTATTCAAATAAATGCAGAATTCCATTCTCTGCACAGAAGCATATATATA
Source organism: Acanthosepion lycidas (assembly GCA_963932145.1). Classification (NCBI taxonomy): domain Eukaryota; kingdom Metazoa; phylum Mollusca; class Cephalopoda; order Sepiida; family Sepiidae; genus Acanthosepion; species Acanthosepion lycidas. The sequence goes on from OZ010579.1 coordinate 124,438,273, forward strand.
TTTAATTGAAAGTATTTAACTTAAAATGGTTGATGTATTTCTAGACTAAAATTGTCAGATATATGCAGACGACACTCTCTCTAGTAAAGCCTATTAAAGTGGTCGAGAAGCATTTACACCTGTCATAAGTCCAGTTAATGGATAAACATTAGATATGAAATTCTATACAAATTCAAGCTTATTCTATATCTGGTTGTTACGTCATATTTAACAAATTAGACTTATAGAATCTTTATAAATATATCAGTGAGTTGTTCAGTCGTTTTTGTCTAACAACAGCTGGCGATAAGGTTTCCGTGGTTGCTTTGTCCAGACCTTATTAAATCCAGCCTAAGCGGGTAGTATAGTGTTTTATTGCCAAGTATTCGATTTGTTAGTAACACATTTTAAAATGGTTATACTTTGTCGTAAGCAAAAATACGCTTCTGTAGAGTAAAACATCTTTATTTGGACATGAATTCCATCTGGACACAGAAAATACATATATAGATATATTGAGTTAAAACCTAATATTTATCATTTCTGACAATACATTTCGTTTCTATCTCATGTATTATTTGTTCAACGGTTATAACACAGAGATGTGGATCTTCTAGAAGCAGATCTACGCAAACGCGTATGAATTATTTAAAATAAGTTATGTGCAAATGCTATGATGCCTTCAATTCAGTCATATTTCAAATATGTATCATGTACCAATATTATAGCAAAATATATAGGAAAAGCTCATGTCTATTTTGTTGGTTAACATAAATTGTAGTCTTCAATATAACAATATATATAGACAATATATATATAAAATATATATAAGATATAAAACATATATATATATATATATAATATATAAAAATATACAATATATATATATAAAAAACAAGGCCATATTCACACATTCACAGACATCTGTGTTTTCACTTTGTCTTTTCTATAAATATTTTCATGGTAACAGCTCTGAAGAGCTATTTTCATTGTACCCCAACTGGATGAATTTAAGCGGGCTACTAGATTGGGATCTAGCTCCTACCCTTTCACTGTCGAAACAGTTAAATGTAACCACCTCTTCTACTCCAACAGCTTCTTCTCTCACACTTCCCGACAGTGGAACTCACTTCCTACTACTTGCTTCCCTTCAAATATTCAAATGTAATGTCAATCAACATTTTTATGCCTATATCATGGTCCCCGTCCTTCTCTACATCCTTTACTCAAACACCCCTCTTTACTCTCCACTATTTCTCTCACTCTCTGTGACCCCTTGCGTGCTAGGGGTGAAGTGCTTAAAAATACATACAGAAGCCAGTCACTTTCAAGACGAAAATAAACTTATGGCTAAATCACGTTGAAACACAGGTTCCAATTCGATCACCGAAGTTATGTAACGTCGAGTCTGTTCCGTACTTAGATGGGTGACCGCTTGGGAATACGAAAAGTGTTAAAATTCGAGGTGCCGTAGGTCTAATGGATAACGATTCAGAATAAGAATACGGAGAGACGAGTTCCAGTTCAAGCCGGGCTTATTATATTCACTTACGCTGAATAACCGCAGGAAATGTATGAATTCACCTCTTCTCCCATATCTATAAGATTAATTAGTAAATCATTATTTTAATATTCTAATAATATTTTATAGCGTTAAATAACCGACAAAAGGGATGATAAGCCGTAAAAAACAACAAGAAAATATGTTGATAGACATTTAAACTTCTTACAACGCAACATTATGAACATTTTTAGGGAGATACATTATGTTATTGCGCCTGCAAAGAGATATGCTAATGAGCCTGCAAGGGCATATTGAATGGTACAGTAGCTTACCCAAAATATATGAAAACGTCATACCAAATTATTATTTTGTATCTTTAAGTTCGAATTCCAATCGAATCCATTTCGTGCTAATACCCTTGGGAAAGGTATGAATCCTCTTCTTCTCCCTCCCAGCTACGGGTAAATAGCAGGTGAGACAGAGTTCTATAGTCTTGGATGGAAACTGGTGTATTGAATAAAGAAATGGCACCTTGCTGAGGAAAAATATCTGCCTGGCCAGTCATGTGTCATAAGATACATAATCGTTTAAGCGTGTATCACGCATGGCATATAACTGACTGAATAATTTTTTGTAGTAAAAAATTATGTACACGCACATACATATATAAAGACAGACAATCACACGCACGTCAACACACACACACAAAACACACACACATACGTATATTATAAAAATATTGATTTAAGGTAAGTCATATTTATATATAAAATGCTCAATATCATAGATAACAATATTTACTTTGGCCGGACTATCATCCTCAGCCGTGTTGCCATATTTATTACAACGTCTCGGCCGTTGTACGCTCCGACCTTCTTCAGGTGGTTGGAATGCCGAACTGAACTAATCATTTCGCTCGCTGGGGTAGACTGTTGTAGTCCCACGTTCCCTGTCTAATGTATGTCAGTTATCAGTTATCTCCTGTTACTTCCCCTCTCCAAGATCTCCACCGCCTTAAACAGGTATTGAACTCACACTCTTTTGGTCCTGTCACTGGATCTAACTAACGCCTTTATCCACTGTGCCATGTGTCTGTGAAATGAATGTTAACTGACATACATTAGACATGGAACTAGAACAGTCTACCCCAGCGAGCGAAATAAATGGTTCTGTTCGACATTCCAACCACCTGAAGAAGGCCGGAGCGTACAACGGCCGATACGTTGTGATAAATATGGCAACAAAGACGAGGATGATAGGACGAGCAATGTAAATAGTGTACATAATACCTCCTCTCAGAAATAAAGATATATCATAGATGACATAGATACATTGTTGTCTAAATGACACAAACATGAAAATAATACTGACATCTCAGGCCGAGGAAGTGAAGGAATGAGTCCATTACTTAAGTGTGGACATTCTATCAGCAAAACTCGCAGTTCTAGTTTATTCGTAATAATCAAGCGAATCCTCTCGGATCATTGTACAATGGGTTGATTGATCACATGCGCATTCCTCAGTGTATCATCGTACAGAGGGTTGATTGATCACATGCGTGATCCTCATAGGACCATTGTACAATGGGTTGATTGATCACATGCGCAATCCTTAAATGATCATCGTACAGTGGGTTGAGTTATCACATGCGCAGTTCTCAGGGGATCATCCTACATAGGGTTGATTGATCACATGCGCAATCCTCCACGGATCATTGTTAAGTGGGTTGATTGATCACATGCATAATCCTCAGAGGATCATCGTTAAGTGGGTCGATTGATCACATGCGCAATCTTCAGAGGATCATCGTACAGTGGGTTGATTGATCACATACACAATCCGCAGAGGATCATCGTACAGTGGGTTGATTGATCACATACACAATCCGCAGAGGATCATCGTACAGTGGGTTGATTGATCACATACACAATCCTCAGAGTATCATCGCACAGTGGGTTGATTGATCACATACACAATCCGCAGAGGATCATCGTACAGTGGGTTGATTGATCACATACACAATCCTCAGAAGATCATCGTATAGGGGATTGATTGATCACATGCGCAATCCTCAGAGGATTATCATACTATAGGTTAATTGATGACAAACGCAATCCTCAAGGATCATCGTTAAGTGGTTTGATTGATCACATGCGCAATCCGCGCTGTCATATTTCTATTCATCTTGATATACCTGTTATTACGCCACCTTTAATTGTTGCATTCATCCTAGTGACGATGTTGCATTTAAACTTCTTGCTAAATATAGAAATGCTGATTTGTTTTTATTTAATCTAGCAATCCAGATGTTCCAGAAATTTTCAATAAAATCGATCTCATTTGTTAAGTTCCTTTTTAAAGAATCGTTTACGGACATCAGAAAGCATTGAATATCTTCTGTACATACTCGATAGTTACATAATTTTAAAAAACGATGGTTCACCCACTGCAACAAGCTCACGATTGAGAAAAAGAAGATGCAATTAATTTTGATGGAATTCTAATTTTTAATTGAATCTTCACCAGGTGCGTTAAATAATTTATGATCCATGGACCATGCGATAAACCAAATCCAATTCTCTTTAAATGAAAAACAGAAAATTATCAAAATTAAATTTATGACTTTTAACAATTAAATCATAATTAATTACTTGAACAATTAATTACATATGAGTATTTAATAATTAATAGTCAAAGTTTGATAAAATATATAAAGGATTGGTGCTATAAAAAAGAAAACTATAATAAATATCAATTCGGCATTTAATCTTGTTCAAAATAATTCTCTTCTGAAGAGACACGGTTTATAAATGTCGCTACCATTGAAGGAAGCATTTCTGGAAATCCTTCTTTTGCGATAGGGAGCAGCTGCATCATTGCATTCTATTCCATTTCCTCGACGTGTTGAAATCTTGATCCTTTCAAGTGAGATTTGATTTTTGGAAAGATAAAAACACAAGGATCAAAATCTGGGGAATATGGTGGTTGTCATACTCTACACACTTCTCTTCCTAGGATTACGAAAAAGAGTTCAAGGTCAGTCTTAGCCAATTGGATTACCTCTGCGTACTTTGGGTCCGTTGCCATGGCAATGAAACTGATAAGAAATATGATTTCACATTCAACCATTTCAACTCCTTGAATTATCTTACACAGGTCAACATGATATACGTTATTCAGTAGGAATTATTAAATAGAGAAACAGTCCAACATTTCCGATGAAATATATAACATATTCTTTTAATCCATACGATACTCAAACAATGATTTTTATTTCACAGAGATGCCTTACCAATTAAGAAATTTCATTTCCATTTAGTAACAGGGTAATGTAAGTTTCTAGAAGTCGAAGATGATGTAGAGATACCAGATAGTAATACACAGTGTTTGAGGGGCTTACCATTGAATTGTTAATGTGTAATTTCTGTTAATCTAACAAAAATATTTTTTCGGGAAGGATGTTTCAGGGAACAACACTTCTAGTACACCATTAGTGATCTCTCTCTCTCTCTCTCTCTCTCTCTCTCTCTCTCTCTCTCTGTGTGTTTGTGTGTGTGTGTGTTCACTGATTCCTCGTAGTGAGACAATGTTTATTTAAGGAGTGGGATATACACATATATACACGCATGCACACGAAAATGGAAATAGATCTAAGAACACACAGGAGCCATTAAAAGATAAGCCTACGGATAACTACGCGATCATTTCTCAAATCATTGTTAACTGTTTTATAACCCTTCACGCAGAACTTTTCACTGCCAGTTCAAGAAAGACGTTTGGATGACTAACACAAAAAAAGAGAATGTCTCATATCAAGAATATTTAACATGGAAAAACATAAAGAAAAAAATTAATTATTAGTAATAATATGTTTAAATATCCAACCTTTGCCTGAATCGCGAGACCTGAAACACGTGTAGCAAAATTATGGAAAATAAAACATAATATTTTTTTAAAAATCCACATTAAAGCCAAAACGTTTGCAGTTTTTCTCTTTCTTTTATAATATACACACTTTTCTCTCTAAATTTTCTGTCCAAATTTTAACTTTTCTTAAAATGAACTAAATTTAAAGAGTATTTTATAATGTCTAATTGAGCTGAACATGTTCAGATGCATTTAAACCGATTAAATTTTATTATTAAAAATTGTTTGATTAAAACCCTGCTAACATGGAAGTACCCAAGAATCATTTCAGGCACATAATGCTTTATGAGTTCAAGAAAGAAAACTCAGCAGCTGAAGCGGCTAGGAACATTCACTCAGTTTATGGAGAGGAATGTGTGAATGAAAGAACTTGCAGAAAATGGTTTTCAAAATTCAGAGGTGGAGATTTCACCCTTGAAGATGAAGATCGAACCGGACGTCCAGTTGAGTTTGATGAAAAGCTTCTTGAAGCAGCCCTTGAAGAAAATCTTGCTTTATGAGTTGAGGAATTGGCAGTGTTTCTCAGTTCAAACCATACAACTGCTCATCGTCATCTTCAACAACTTGGAAAAGTTCCTAAACTTGGAAAATGGGTGCCTCATGAATTGTCTGAAAACAACCTCAAATCCCGAGTTGACATCTGCCTTCTCTCCATTCTCGCCAACTTGTTTCACCTTTTTGGATAGACTTGTGACTGGCGACGAAAAATGAATCTTTTATCGAAATGTTAAGCGTCGTAGGCAGTGGCTTGGTAAAGGGGAAGGACCCCAGCCACAGCCAAGAAGAGAACTTCATGGGCAAAAGGTTTTTCTTACAATCTGGTGGGATCGCCAAGGAATATTCCACTTTGAATTCTTACCACCTAATGCAAAAATTAATACTGCCATCAATCAGAGCGTTTGAACCAAGCTTTGAGGAAAAAAGACCTGCTCTAGTGAATCGAAAAGGAGTGATGTTTCATCAGGACAATGCGCGACCCAACACAGCAAGAATCACGTCACAAAAGATCGAAGAACTTGGTCGGGAGAAAATTCCTTATCCACCTTAGCTCTAAATCGTGCTTCTTCAGAGTACCATTTTTCGTAGCTTACAGAATCATTTGGAAGAAACAGCTTCTGTAACACAGGAAAAGGTTAAAACTGACATTCGTGAGTTTTTCGAATCAAACCAAAAGAATTTTACTGTAATGGAATGAGTAAATGTGTTAATAGATGGAAGGGAATCATAGATAATCAGAGAAAATACATTGATTGAATCTGTAATTAAATGTAAGATTTGGTCACTTGTTTTCATAATTCAAAATTCGGACAGACCTTATGGGATGTCCTGATATATATATATATATATATATATATATATATATATATATATATATATATATATACATATATATATATATATATATATATATATATATATATATATATATATATGTATATATATATGTATATATATATATATGTATATATATATATATATATATATGTATATATATATATATATATATATATATATATACATATACATATATATATATATTTATATATATATATATATATATATATATATATATATATATATATATATATATATACATAGTATGCGATGAAAAAATTGTCATCCAAATGACGCCAAAATGAAAATACTACAGACATCTCATTTTGACGAATATATTTACCAAATTTAATCAAAAATATCTTGAATTACTAAAGAGTAAATTTTTTCAATACATTCGCTATTGTCTTCAACCATGGCTTCCAGACGACTCCGGAATTTCCTGCAGCTTTTCTGGACGCTCTCATTATTTAAGTTGTTGAATGCCGTCATAATCCTTGACTTAAGATCATGTTTGGAATTACAAGAAGTTTTGTCGTTCTCTCTCTCAACTGCACCTCACACATTATAATGAAGGGAGTTGTACTCTGGGTAGTTAGGTGGCGAGATGTAAGAGGTAATCTTGTTGCCGAAATTGTCTGGCAGGCATGACTGGGTTCATCTCCTTGTGTATCATGTTGCAAAGTGCTGTTTCCACACATAGGATCTTTTACCAGACAACCACTTGAACCAGAGAAGTATTACCCCCTCAAGGCAGTTGAATGCAGCCTCTGTGTAGAGACTGAGGTCCTCAGAGAAGGTGAAAGGAGGCATACTGTGGCTATCACTAGTGATCACTCCAAATACCATGATGTTAACTGGATATATGATCCAACTCTTTCCGAATTATCTGCATTGTCCTCAGATTGACGCCCAAACACGCTGTAATGTCCGTATTGGAACGTCAGGCAAGCATTTCCACCTCGACAGCATGCCGTTTCTAAATTTCTGACAGAGTGAATCAAAAACAAACAACGCACATGCGCAAAATAAAAATGTAAAATGGCGACAATTTTCCCATCGCACACTGTAGAAACGTAGGCACTGAGGTCAACACTGAGTAGCTATAGTCGCTTTTAATACTGAAAGCAATCTTCAGGCCATGAAAAATTAGTTCAAGGTTCGATGGACAAAATGCCATAAAATGTTGTTTTTTTTTTTAAATAAATACAATACTTCCTACAGTCAATATCTAAATCCAAGAAAAGATGCCATCAATTTTAAAACGATAACCAATGCAATAACATATTTGTCATACAACACGTGATTCTATGTTCACACGATATAGTCGGCACTTCCTTCGGTGTAGAAGTTTGCGAACCAAAAAAGCATTTTAGTTTGATTTAATTATAGTGGTGAAGGCGTTTGCAGAGTTATTGACAGTTTTTGGAAGAGCCGAGTACAGAGAACTGTGCATATATTGCACCACAAGTTCTCTAAACAACCCTCCACAGGTTCCTTATCCTAGACGGGTTTGCCTACTAGGACTATGGGATCCAATCTGTCCGTGGGCTCACCTCTTAAGAATTGATGGACTCTTATAATTTACAAGGTCATTTGAACTTAAGTGAAAGTATCAAATTATACTTTAATTTCTCATTCTGTGTCGCTATCGATTACACCATGGTGCATGGACCACACCCCTACAAAAATATAACATAATAGCAACCAGCACTATATCATGATTACTGTCAGTAGCAGGCTTCAAGTGGATACCTATAGCAATATATATATATATATATATATATATATATATATATATATAAAAGTGAACATTGAAGTCAAAACTTATAAGCGACAGTTTGTTTCATGCTAGGCGCAATCGTCAGGCCACAAAATGCTGTTATTTTTCTTGGCTATTTATTTATACGGGTCAGTGGTGCATTGTGGGTGGTCTATTTTGGCGGTTATTTTACCGGAAGTCGTTTATTTGTTTATTTATTTATTTAATTATTTTAATTAAATTAGTTTGCTTGTCATTATTATTTTTTTTCTTGTCTTATATATTTATTTTTTATTTTTATTTTCATCTGTGTTTTTATTAACGTACTAAAATCCGTTTATATTGCTTATTTAATAGTTTTGTTTTGGTTTGGGAAGATAAAGCTATTTATTCAATTTCGGGGTTGATTGTTTATTCTAACTATTATTTTGTCGAGAGCAGTTTTTAATTACTTGATGTATTTATATGGATTGATTATCTTTATTTGTTTTTTCTAACGGTTAATTTATCGGGATGGGTTTGTTAGTTTGTTTATTTATTTGGATGAATTTAGATTAATTTATTTTACTTGTTTTTTTTATTATTTATTTATTATAGTGTATATTCTTATTTACACTTTTCGGTTTTCGATTTTTAAGCAACGTAGTATTTTTTTATTATTTTTATCGTTATAGCAGTTATAGCTATGTTTTTCGTCCGATTTTTGGTTTGATTTTTATAGTCTAACTAATATTTTGCTCATAAGGGTATGTCAATTTCATTATTATTTACTTTATTTATTTGGGTTCATTGATTTTGTTTTTTATTTATTAAAACCATACAGAAAACACGACGATAAACCTCTCTATATATACAAATCTACCAAACAACCGCCTTCTATTATCAAACAGTTACCAAAATCGATTAAATGCAGGCTTTCCGAACAATTCTTCCAATGAATCCATAATTAACAAAGCTAAGAGTATATATATATATATATATATATATATATATATATATATATATATATATATATATATATAATTTGGAAAAGATAAACAAAACATTTACGATTAGTATATTTTTCAATGGTACTTAGATTCTGTAGCTTAACAAATCGTACACAAATAATCAAACGCGACCAATCATCTCTGTTATATGCATCTCAAAACTATTCTAGAAAAACATTAACACCATGTTTTTCAACAATCATCCTTTCAAACCGTTATCTATCTATTCAACAGAGAAAAACAATCGACTTGTGACTTCTGTCTAGTACAATCTTCAAGGCTTCAGAGCAGTTCCATCTATCTAAATTCACACACAAGTATTGGGTGATGTCGTCGTATGAACTTCAGTTCAGACAATTTTCAAATGTGCCACTCATCATCCCAAACCGATAAAGTCACCTTCATAGCAAAACGACAATGATGACAAACATTTTACCCTCTCCGCCACGCGCCAAAATATAGACTGACAGAAATATATGTACACGTACACATGCGTGTATGTGTGCGTGAGAAAGTATTTTCCCGTTAACAAAATAGACGAACAACCGGAAAAATGACAGAAACACTCCCTCCCGTCCTTTGTTGAGGGAATTTCGCTACACAATTTCAAAATCGAAAACAACCACAATTGTGTATGTGTACAAACTCATAGATTAATGGATACATGTCTGTGTCTCTTCCCACACTGTTCACATATGTATATGTTAGTGTGAACTAGAATACGTACACCTGTTTGCATGTATGTTTGCGTACATATGAGTGCCATCTCAAAATAGACAGAGGAGAATTTTTCCTCCCACTACAATCAAACATCATCAAACATAACTGACATAAATAGATTATTTTTTTTAAAAAAATAACTCAGTATGGCTGTCAATCGTAAGGGCATGAAACCCAGGGTCACAAAATGATATCAATACAACTAAGTATCCTAGCTCGATCACTGTTATTGAGCGTTTCTCAAAGTAACGTGCAAACACACACACACACACACACACATATATATATATATATATATATATATATATATATATATATATATATACGTTGGCATATAATACGGATGGACGTAATAATATTAATTATTAAAACTGATTCACAGAGAGCTGTTTTTATTTTAACACAGTGTTGTGGATTCCGAGATGAAATCCGATCTCAAATAAATGACAAACGCAGGAATGAAATATAGCAAATAAATATATTGACGTAATAATACAATTGGTAATACGATTAATAGATCCAGAAATGCGGTTAGTAGCAATAATAATATATATACAGTCTGGGAAATTCAGTATCGAAATATGACTTCCTTCTGGGTCTACGTGCTGGCAACTGTGACTCCTACAAAGCGGTTACCTCACACTCTCACTCTTTCACTCCCTGGTATTCACCGGCAGTAGTACAAGTACACACTAGGCGAGTCCACTTGTATACAAAGGGTAGACCCCTTAACACACCCCTCCTTAGATCGCTTTTGGGGGGGGAGTTAATATTTTTTTCTCTTATGGTTGATAATCAGAGGTTCGGTAAATTTCTTCTTCCTGTGGTCTTTGGATCTCAAACACTTCGAAGATTGCATCCATTAAATCGTCGTTTTCTGCGGTTGACGAGCTTGGCTCCTCAAACCGTCTTTTTTGTAATTGGTCAATATGTGAAAACTTTTCGCCTTGTACTGTGTACATCATATTTCCCAATCTGTTAATTATTGTGCCCGGCTCCCAGTAAGCCATATTGTTTCTAAACATCCTGAAGTAAACCCGTTCTCCTGGTTTAAATAATCTCTTGGGTACAATAGGTGTACACTTGTTTTTGTTCTTGTTTGGCAATAATTTGTCAAACACAGACCTTATTCTCCGAGCAAACATCGATTCCGCTGGTGAAAGACCCGATGGCGTGTTCATGTTAGGTGTTATTCTGTACACTTGGAGGAACTGTTCTATCGCTTTTATCGTCGGTACATCCTCGGCTTTTTTTTAACGCTCTTTTTAGTGTGTCAACGAATCTTTCAACTTTTCCTTTCGACCTCGGGTGGTACGGAGCTATCTTGATATGCTTTACTTGATATGTATCACAAAATTCTTTAAATCACTGGAGGTAAATTGTGTGCCGTTATCGCTTACCAAACAAATCTCGCGAATAGTTCGTGTAAACAGTTTATGGTATTTTCTCTCGTCGGGTATTTAAATCTGTCAACCTCTGGCCATTTACTGAAACTCTCTACTGTTATTAAATAGTAGTAACCCTCAATGGGTCCTGCGTAATCCACGTGGATTCTGGACCACAGTCTGTCGACTTTAGGCCATGGCTTTTGTATAGAGGGTGGTGCTTTCGTCACAGCAGCACAACCTTTGCAATTTTTCACCATTTGTGTAATATCATCGTCCATGTTCGGCCAGTAGACAAAACTTCTCATAAGTGATTTCATCCGGTTTTTTCCGGGAGGTTTACTAATCCTGGTGCAAACGCTAGTGTGTATTTGTCTTAGGATTGGACTACGGTTGTTAGAACTGATATGAATATATTTGAGGGTTTCGTTTTTTTATGGTAAGGTTTAAATTTTTTATCATGAAGGTTAAGGGTGATAACTTAGTAGTCAACTATTTTAAATAAAATCGGAAATCTGTTTCTTAAAACGTAGGAATTCGAAAGCCATGATAATTTTCTTTTGCAATTTCGCTGTTAGTGGACCGTTACTATTAAATGTGGATGAGTCAGTCATCCTCATAAATCGGAGAGCCCGGTTTAAATTCCAGTCGAATCCATTATATTTGGAAAGGTATGGATCCTCCTCTTCTCACCATAGCTATGGGTAAATAGCAGGACAGACCGGGTTCTGTAGCATTGGATGGCAACAGGTCTACCGCAGAAAGAAATGGCAACCTACTGCGGTAAAAATCTGCCTGATCAGTCATGTATCGAAAGTTACATGATCGCCTATTTCACATAACTCACTGATACATATATATATATATATATATATATATATATATATATATATATATATATATATATATATATATGTTGTGAAACTACTGAAATACAGGAATATGGATAGGATCCAACAAAATGAAAGGAGAATTAAAAAAAATTCTAAAGGTTTATAAATCTAACATGATTCGCACTAATGAAGGTTTCATGAAATCGAAATCTGCTATACTATTTGTTTTTTTATCCTATCATTCATATATATATATATATATATATATATATATATATATATATATATATATATATATATATATATGAGGAGAAAAAAATCAAAATAAATAACAGAGAAATCTAATATGTTTCAATTGTATTAAATCTTCATCAGACAATGCTATATAGAGAATAAGATGACAGGCATTCTGGAATATTTTAATTTTGTGTAAAACATTCTGATATTTTTTTCACATAAAATTGTTTGTATGAACCTATGTTTGTATATTGAGTGTAAAAACGTTGTCTTGAGTTGAGGAGTTGTATGCAGACTTTTCGCAGGAAAATTTAATCAAATGCAAGAGTGGTTTGGATAAAATAATAACCTAAGAAAAATAAACAAGTTTAGCATTGTGTTTTGCGACACATTCTCTCGTCTTATATTTCTTCAGTGGAATGTGTACAGTGGTATGATTCTAAACTCAGCCACACTGACGCAGACAAGCAATATTAAATCGGTTAAATAACTTAAAAATTAAATCTTAAATACTTGATCTTCAAAGACGCAATTTTGCTCTCCCACAAATAATTCATTTTTGACATAAATATATTGAATAAATATTTCTGAATTAATATGCAATTGCACATCATATTTGCTTGAAATTTTCATGTACGTTATTGTAGAAGGACTGTAAGAAACATATGAGTTTAGTGTTTACAGATGAAACACATGAATTTTAATAACTCAGTCACGGTATACATGAATGTTTCAAATTAATGCCTCGCAGCAGTTTTCGAAAATAGGCATATATATATATATATATATATATATATATATATATATATATATATATATATATATTCTGGTGTTAAAAAAGTAATTTCACAACAATGAATTATAAGTCGACCAACCGAGGTTAGTTGGTAAGAATCTGCGGCTAGAAAAGTTTTGTAATCTCCTCTGTTCCACAATGTGCCGTCTATGGTGAATTGCAGAATTTAATGCAAAAGATTGCTAAGCCAGAATTTGAGTTCCTCGTGTTCTTTTCGTTGAGAACCAGAGACATATTTCCATGATATGAAACTGCGTTTTGAACAAGAATGGCGGCGTTACAATTTTGCCTCCCATTTTTACAGTAGATGAAAAATGAGATAGATCTTTTTATCAAAAATCAAAAAATCCATAGAAACATTAAAACAGTTACTCCCTCCATAGACATTCTTGCTTCCTGTCTGCTGGATTATGATATCTGTCTCCCGAACGTTAGAAGAGGAAAGTCACATCACTGTAGAGGTTAAAGTTTCTCCCAACTTGTCAAGATAAAGAATGTATTACGATGAAAGTGTTCTGTTTTGGTAAAATATATTATTCTCCAG
>OZ010579.1:124457283-124474783 GCA_963932145.1 Acanthosepion lycidas
AGTAAAATGGTTTTGTTTATATGATAAAATTATAATAAATAAATAAATAAATATATATATATATATATATATATATATATATATATATATATATATATATATATATTATATGTGTGTGTGCGCGCGTGTGTGTGTGTATTTGTTGGATTTTGAATTCAAGACTAAATAATAATTTTTATATCGCTTTTTTATTTAAATATTTCTTATTTAAAACATATGCAATCAATTTTTCAACGTATTAGCTTCAGTAGTGTCGGAGAAAATTCAACAATAATTGGTCATTTGTCATAAATTATTCACTTTAAAGCTTTGAAAAGAGGTTTTAGAAATTTCAAATTAAAAATCATTCTCACTACTACTACTACTACTAGTAATAATAATAACAATGTTTACGGAGCTCTCGCAAGAAGCAGAAGAATTTTAACTGTGTCGGAGATACTCAAGCTTAATACCTGCCAACATGATCCTACAAATCACGTGTAAATAGAAAAAGTTCAAACTGATGCTTTTTACAAATACAATGGAAACTACTGAAAATCTAATATCTAGCTGCTCTACCGTAGCCCCAAACGAATTTAAATATAGACATGATTGGATGTGGAGAAAACATGCATTGGGAGATATGCCGACATTATAGCCTTCATGGTATGGATGCCACCCACATAATGATTATAGGTTAGAAAATTTTTGTGATGTCAACGAACACTCCTTGTCAATTTCGTAATGCTCGTTGTACTAGAGACTTTGTGATGGCAGAATAGCTATAGTGACGCCGTTGAACAATTCTAGTGTCAGACGCCTTCGAATAACACTCGCACTAATAGTACTTGCTCGATAATACTCGCCCGAAAGCTTACCACCGAATAGTAATCTCTATAGTGATCAGTATAAAGAAATAGTATAGTGATTATTATAGAGAATAGCGATCGGTAGAATAATAGACGATTGTGTAGAAATAGGGATCCGTATAGTATTAGAGGAGAGAATAGAAATAGTGATCAATTCGACTTCACGCTAATTCCCATATATACATTTACTTTACAATTACGTGGTCTACTTATTAGAAATGGATTCACCCGTGTTTGCTCATTGGTGATCTGTGTTCAAGCTCAAGTGTCGACACTTTATTCCTGTATAATACTCATTAAATTTTAGTCTAACGTGAAATTTTGGTTTGCTATTTCTATTGTATCGTTAACAAAAATATTAGTAAACAGACTTTCATCATCTAAAGAGGTTTTGTGATGTCAACGAACACTCGTTGCTACTTTTCTAGTGTCAACGAATATTCGTTGTCACTTTCGTGATGCTCGTTGTAGTAGAGACGTTGTAATCGTAGATACAACTATAGTAACGCCGTTGAACAATCCTGGTGTCAGACGCCTTCGAATAACACTCGCACTCATAGTACTTGTTCGATAATACTCGCTCGAATAGTAACCACCGAATAGTGACCACCGAATAGTGACCACCGAATAGTAATCCATATAGTGATTAGTATAGAGAAATATAATAGTGAATAGTATATATAGCGTTCCGTATAGAAATAGAGAAATAGTGTAGAAATAGTGATCCTTTAGACGTCACACTACTACCTTTTTATGTGTTTTCTTCATGGTCACGGGATCAACTTAATTCAAAATGGGATCGTTTGTGTTTGCGTACTGGCTATCTCTGTTCAAACTACGGCTGCGACACATTACCCTTATACAACAAATATTGTAGCGCTCTGAGATATAAATATTAATATTTAAAAAATATAACTGCACTACATAAGCCATCAAACCAGATATAACAACAAATATATTTTAAAAAATAACATATATTCTGTCTCATAAAAAATGTCGTCCCGAACCAAAGTAAAGACAAACTATAAATGCCAGGTAATATAAATTGCAATAATATATCATTTAAGCACAACTTCTACTCCAATAATTATAGGATAATTAAAAAAAATAGTGATGAATATATTATAGGAATATAAATACATTATAGAGATATAAATACATTATAGAAATATAGTAAACCCCACAGTAGCCTAAATTTGGAAAGTATTGAAAATTATGGGAAGTGCGAGAAAAGTCTTAAAAACAGTTTAAATGTTGTGAAGTGTTGGAGTATTTAGACATTATACACTGATATTAATGAGAAACAGTCAGTTATGTGCCATGTGTGACACACGCTTAGGCGATCATGTATAGACACGCTGGCGTAATGGATAGCGGCTCGGATTGAAGAATCGGAGAGCGGTGTTCGAATTTCAGTTGAATGCATTACATTCAGGTACGTGTTAGGAAACGTATGACCAGCTATGGGAAATATCAGGACAGACCGGGTTCTGTAGCCCTTGATGGTAACTGGTCTACCGCAGAAAGAAATGGCAACCTACTGCGGGAAAAAATCTGCCTCGTCAGTCATCTATCAACAGATACATGATCGTCTAAGCATGTATCACGCATGGCACATAAGTGACTGGCTGATGAAATGCATTCATGAAGAAACTACAAGGTAACCCCAAAAGATTATTTATTATAAAAAAAAAAAAAAAATAGTTTATTTATTGCTAAAAAGGTATCCAGCAAATATGACACACTTTTCGTTCGCAAAGTAATCCTCATTGATATCCAACGCGTTTAATAACGTGTCTCCAGCTACGCAATGCACTGGCGGTAAAAATCCGCTATCTTGGATGTAAAGAAATATGTGAGTACCTGCCACAAGTCTGCCTTATTTGCGAAAGATTTCCCTCGAAGGTGATTGTCCAGTGAATGGAAGAGTTCCTCATATGTTGTCGCAATATCCACAGAGTAAGGTGGATGTAGCAACGTCTCCGAGTCAAGTCACCCTATGGTATCTCTGGTCAGCCGGGCCACACGTGGCCTGACATTGTCACGGCGGAAAAATAAACACTTGCGATTAATCAATGCTCTCACCTCAGTGCCTGTTGTACATATGTGCTACGAGATCAGGACCGCAGTGAAGGTTTGGCCCGTTGGTAGCATTTCACAGTGCATCACTTCTCGACTAATCCAACAGATACAGAGTATAATCTTGCGAAGGTGTAGAGGTGGTTATTTATTTTGAGGCTTATGGTCCTGATTGAGACAACCAATATTTGGCAGACTTAAGAATGTCACGCAGGAACCACTTTTCGTCACGGGTGAGTACTCGATCAAATATAGATATGTTGCGTTCCCGTTGAACCAACAAGAAACAGGTTGTCACATATTTTTACTTGTTGACTTCCGAGAGTGTGTGGTATATCCACTTACTCGAATTATATGACTTTCATATGAGGTGCAGGTATAGTTTAACTATTCTTTCAGAAACCTGGAAGTTTTCGACAAGCTTACCACAGGTTTGACTGTTGATCTTCTCTATGGTGATACTGAGAGTCTCATCATCCAAGACCTGTGGTCGGCCACTGCGGTGTTTATCACAAATGGACAGATCTCCCGACCTGAACTAGTGAAACTAATGCCTGGCAGTGCGTTCAATGACAGCATTATCTCCAGAGTCTTGACGTATTCGGTGAATTGATGCGACTGTGTACAAACGCATCATAAAGTAGACAACCTCGAACAAACTGCTTCGACACTGCTATGTTTTGAGCTATGACATCCTAGCAAATTTAGTCAGAACAGTTCCCTCAACGCCACTGCTTTCCAGGCACGTTATGCACTCATGTCGTATCAATGACCACTTCTTCCCACACGACGTTAAAAAGCTGCAAGGAATTTCTTAGTTATCTTATATTTTGCTATAGATATGGAAAATGACTATTGAAAATAAAATAAAATCATTTATAGTTGCAATAAAAAAAATGACATTGAAATGAGCCATATCTATAATGAGAGAGAAAAAATAAGACCAGAAATATTTGCTTTTGTCAAGACAAATCTTAATCTGTTAAAAGTAAATATATCTAACAAATAAAATATGCATGAGTTGTTAGGAACACAGATCTTTTGGGAATTGTAAAAAATAAGATTCGATACCACAATATAAATAATTAGGACAATAGAACAGGGAAATTTATCTGAAGAACAAACAAAAAATGAGATTGAGATTCTTCGGGAAGTTGAAATCCCAACAAATTACGCTGTCGAATCCAAATAAGAAAATCTCGTCATAAAAATAGAGGGGCGAATAATCGGTCAATAATAGAAGCACCAATTTTACAAGAAAATAAGAGTGAAAATAAAATTGTGTGAAAATTTGGAAAATTACCACGATCGAGCTGGAAAACGAAAACGGCTAGCCTCCAAAATTAAAATCATTACTGTACAACGTGGATGTATTTAAAGAAACTTTAAATACAGCGTGCACGGTAACAAAAAAAAAAAAAAAAAAAAAAAGCGGTAGATTCAGAAAGACGTGAGACAACCGTTGAAAACTGGTGACGATTGACGTGACTGAAAAATTCAGGAAGAATTTCTGCACAATTCGTCAATCCCCATGTCAGATTTCCTTCTTTTAAAAGTACTATATCTTGACGTTCAACATCAGGGAGTTGTTTAGCTTTGCGAGAAAGGCAGAATGAAAGAGAAAAGTTGTCTGCAAATAGCTTTTAAATGGCGAGTCAAAAGATCGAGCAGCAATTAATCAATCATAGAAGAACCAATCAGAGTTAAGTAATTACACGAGAGTCGAATGATTATTCAAGGTCATGAATATTCAAGAAATTTATTCAAGGTCAATTATTATGGATAGATAAAACAGTGATAAAAAATTTGCCGTTTTTTTTGTTTATTTTTTACTGAGAACCATGTAGTTCGATGAAGCTATTCCAAAATTTCCAAGAAATTCAATTACTCACATAATCTTCTTTTTCTATATAGAGTTCCTTCATTATGCGGTCATTTATTGGTCTCGCCAACCTCATATCCTTTGTGTTAGTAATAATTGTCTCTTTACCACCACCTCTACACCTTTTTGTTCCATCTATTGTTTTAAGCTCGTCAGGCAGTTGATCCACTACCTCTGTGTCTATTATACCTTCAAGGTTTCCTAATATTTTCAAATTTTCCATCCAGCCTTCCTCATAATATATGCCAGGAATTTCAAATGTCGCTCTCTGATTCTATTTATAAGCGTCATTTTGATTCTATTTCCCTTAAAACTTCCTTCTTGCTTACATGGCCAGTCCCTGGTATTCTCAGCATCCTCCAGGAGAACCACTTTGCCGTTGCCTAAAATCTTCTCATTATCTTCAGGTAAATTGTTCAGCATTCATTGCCATGTAGGATAATTGATATTACCCACTTTTCTTTGTTTTGAACGAAATTTTCCCGTTTCTTTGTAAATTGCTTAGCGTTTGGTATCTAACTATTACCATTCCGATACAGTTTCGTATTTTTGTGACATGTTCCGTTATCTGTTAAAACATTTGAGATATTTACGCTGATGATTCACAAATCGTAGTTCACATCATGGGCCTTTCACTCCGAAAATAGCAAAATGCATAATTAATAAATATATCTTTTGTCCTCTTAAATCTTCACTATGGAAGTTGCAGAATTTTAACATAAGATGAAATATAATCACGCTAGTTTATCGATACTGTCAAAAATAAAAGCGCTATTTAAGTAAATTCAGCATTGCATTAGTTCTATTTTGTCCGCGAGTAATCTAAGAGGTTTTCTTTTCCACAAAATGTTATCTGTTGACCTATTATCTGTCTATATTTTTTAAATGAGGTAGTGTAATTATTTACACGTGAAGAAGACCGGAACGTATAACGGTCGAAACGTCGTGAATATGGCAACGAAGATGAGGACAACAGTTCGAACCGTGTAAATAGTGTAAACAATTGTCTCATGTACAACACAATTGTAGTACTTCATATTTCAGTTAACATAGCCAAACCTATTAGGTTGGTGCAAAAATAATGACGTAATGATGTCGTTTTTTGACGTATTTTTTATCGTCAAAAACGACATTATTACGTCATTATTTTTGCACCTACCTAATACCTAAGATGATCAGTATTTTTAGACAGGGACGACTATGTTTATAAAATTCTGCAATTGCATTGCTTATGTATTGTGTGTGTGTTATCCAACACTGTAATTAGAACAGTGAAATCTGTTGTCGCATGTAAGAAAGCGTGATTCTTTTTCAAATCAGTAAAATAGAATTATAATAAAACTAACCGTAACACGAATTACGTTTGTGAACTCTATTAGTTTTGTTTATTTTGTTTAGCAGCATATCAACCATTATGGGTTATTTGATTCCGAAATCTACATAATATATACGTAAGTTTATGCTTTCAACTACAGACAATTCGTACATAATTTTATACTTTCATGGTAAGATTATGTTTTTTTTTTTTTAGATATATATTTGTTGTCACCAAATAAATGGTTAAAGAAATAACAAAACAAGTGTTACAGATATATCATATTAGGTTGGTGGAAAAATAATGTCAGTTTTTGACGTATTTTTAACGTCAAAAAACGACATTATTTTTGCACCAACCTAATATATTAAACAGTATGTATATCAAAAGAGCATTACACGACAAGTGAGTATGTGTCGGTTGACCAAGCGTTCAATCTATTCGACTGTTCCCCCACGACCTTCTCTCTTACTAATCTTATAGTAGGCGGAAGAGTCCAACACAGACTCTTTAAAGAGAGAACACCACGACAATATATTGTAGATAATAAAATTTATTCTTGTTAATTCTACTATCAAAAGTGTATTTTTATATTTTTCAGTGTTGCATTGTTTGACATTTTGCTATGAAAATGTATTGTTGTTCATTTTATTATAAATATGTACTGTTGTTTTTTTTTTATTTGGAGGTGAGATCAATATTTACTCATGTTTTGAAATATAGCAAATGCTACTAACTATGTGACTAACATCAAGTAAGTGTTGGTCCCGTGTCCTTACTAAGTAGTGTATTTTAGGCTGCGTAACTGATAAATATATACAATCGTGTTAATTTATATCATAGAAATTATTAATTTATGATTTAAATACACAAATATCTCAGGACTTCTTTAGATATAAAGTAACATGATTTTTTTTTTTTTTTTCAAATTGCTCTTACACTAGAGTTAATAGTAATTGTAATATTAATTTATTTATATCATTTCACCCCAAGCAACGCGGTAATCCTATTAGAACGCCGTTGGTTACAGGGAGTTAAATTTAATGAGGAGAAATGAGGAAAGGACATAAAATAAATACGGCTGAAGAAGACAGAAGATGGCGATTGGCGTTGCATTTAAATGTTTGAAGATTGTATTGGAAGAGTGTTCCATAATGGAAAGTGCGGGAAAATAAAATGTTAAAGTACAAGTGGCAGTTGCATCTAGACATTTCAAGAATAAAATGGTTGAACCTTGTTGCCAATTTAATTGCATGCTTAAATTCATGTAGTCAGGGCACCAGGGCGAAAACCTCATCAGATCATTTACCATGAAGTTATTTATAGATAAGACATATGGAAGCCACGTCACGTCGGGGAGAAAGTGACTGAAGTCAAGGTGCCTGGTGAGAATCGATTACATTACAGATACTTCCCTGGATTTTTTCAAGAATATCGACATGTACATCAGGTGCACCAGAGGAGATATGGCGACAGTATTCAATGCCCGGATGAATGGTTGACTTATAAATGTGCAAGATGGATTCTGATGAATGAACCAAATGCCCCTTCTAGTAGATGAAGTAATTTCATTCGATAGAGCCACTCCACATCAAATCTATAGAAAACACGAGGCCAAGAATGCGTAGAGTGTTGCTCTCCTGGAGTATAGCATCAGCCATGCAGATGGTAGACAGAAAAGTTTCTCTGCGGTCATTAAATGAAAGCAGTTTTGTCTGGAGGTCCTTTTCAAGAGCAGTTTTCAACTCTGTTTTATCAGTTCTGTCGGGTTGTCTATAGAGATATGAGTAAATGGTATTGTGATCTGCATAAATACATAGTTGGGAACTGATGAGATCGGAGAAATCATTGATGAAAATCAGAAACGTCGTAGGGTTCAAGGATAGAGCCCTGGGGGTGGGGGCACCGCTTTCGTATGAAAATATCTGGAAGCGAGCCGGTTCAGCACGATCTTCATTACACGATTTGTTAGAAACGGTTGAATTAAGCCAAATATTCTGCCTTTGACAGCCTAGCTCTTGAGCTGGCGTAAAAGGCCAGTATGCCAAATTATCATTATTATTATTATTATTATTATTATTATTATTATTATTATTATTATTATTATTGCTGCTGTTGTTGTTATTGTTGTTGTTGTTTTATTTCCTTTTGTTTCTGGTGTATTCTTATTTCTTCCCAGGTCCCAACCAGAGACCTAAGGTCAGAAATGACATTTTCCACTGAGCAGTTTAAAAAAAAAAAAAGTCGCACATATTTAATATAGATAAAACCGTTCGTAAGGAATGCGCTATACTTATGAGTACATTTCTTTGTATTTCTTTACGTCATGAGCTACCAGGGATTCCTTCAATGAGTCTGTTAGAAATCTTTTCCAATCAACCCGAGGGCTCCAACTACAACTGGAATTCTTAATGTCCTCATGCGCCATGAATATTTTCACGAATTATTTATTATTTTTTTAATATTCATTTCCAAATTAATTTAATTACTTTTTTTTAATATTCATTTCCAAATTTATTTAATTACTTATTATTCCAGCACATCTGATCAACGCTGTTTACAAATGGACGTAGAGAGTAGATTTAATGAAAAGTATCTAAAATTGAGATGGAGGAACTATAAATAAAAAGTGTAAAATGGCTTCCTGTCCTCTGTTTAATATTTTTGGAGATATTAGTGTACCAGTGACTCCAGTAACTAGATAATAAATAAAGCTGTCATTGAGTGATTGCGTTAAACCTACTGCGGGAATGTGAAAAAGGCTTTAGACCTGCAATATGACTGTTGACCGAATCCATGCTTTAAACAGAAGATTTATATCACATGGCTTTCCGATATGAAACGATGAAGATAAGATCACATAAAGGTTCATCGATTTTCTGTTTGAAATTTCTTCTTCTAGCCGAACAATAGGACTGTTACTAGATGCCTTCCTTCTAATGAGTATCCCCCATATCTTCCTAGATTCCAACACTCTGTGAAGACTTTTATTGATAAATATCTTAATTTCCCTTTCTTTTCTGATATGTTCTAAAATATAATTTTTGATTTTCATGTCATAATGGATTGTCTATAGCACTTCGACGTCGTGTAATGATTAGCAAGCTTTTCTCGCTAGATCAGTAAAGAGTGAATAGCAATTTCGATCCAGACTTGCTGCCACATATTCGAGACATTGTGCCATATCTAAGCTAATCTTAGACAATCGACATAATTTCTTGTCTACGAGGATGAAAATGATAGCCAAGGATACCTCACTCAAGTGACCGCAACTGATTTGTCTCAATGTCCAAGAAAAACAGAAAATAGCACGTCAAATTCAGGGGAGATCGTAAAAGTGTAGACTTCCGAT
Organism: Acanthosepion lycidas; assembly: GCA_963932145.1. Lineage (NCBI taxonomy): Eukaryota > Metazoa > Mollusca > Cephalopoda > Sepiida > Sepiidae > Acanthosepion > Acanthosepion lycidas. Next base: position 124,466,760 of record OZ010579.1, read on the forward strand.
TTTAAGGTTTCCCAGCTTTTCTGTGTCGTGCAAACTACTCAGTCTTGCACTGTGGATACTTTTTCGATGCAAATAAAAAGAGCTCTCTAATTAATTAAAAAAAAGAAAATTGTTTATTTACAAGACGTAGAACATGGTGTGATTATATTAAAATTGAAATACTGCAGATTTCCATTTGACGTATACATATACTACTGACATAGGCACATGGCGTTTGAGCTGAGCTTACTACGATAGCACATTTGCCATTGTGCAAAGAGCTGCTGTCAGAATTTTATGTGCGATTACAGGCGATGGAAGTACAACTTTGCTGTTCAAGTTGCGAAGACGTTGCGTTTCCCTTTCGCAAAAATAACCTGGGAAATGCCTGAATGCATCACTTATCGCTCCAGAAAGTTGATATGGCTTAGGCAGCATTCGTAGCTTTGGTTGCCAACCAGTCTAGTGGAAGATAACTCTTAATTCAAAACTGACTGGTCGCAGTGCTTGAAATTCCTTCTCATAGAGACAACTTGATAGGAAAAGAACAGTGGTAATGCCCTATATAGAGAGCCCGTGGTCTTATATTCCACAGATGGGAATACAGTGTTTAAAACATCAATCATCAAAATCTGATGTACCAATATGTATCTACTTCATTTGAGTAAAGGAAATGAGATATTTCTTTAATAAGTATTCTTTGCAAAATGGTATAACTTGCACAGAAACGATTCAAAAACCTTTGCAACGGAAGTATCCAAGTGTAATTTTTTTTTTCAAACAATATTCATGTGAGAAAGTAATTGTTAAGAACGATATAAAATACTGCGAATGTTCAGGTTTTAAATGATATTGTATTCTTAGCATCTAAACAACTTCATCGGTTTGTAAGTTTTCTGTCATTTTTTTTTTAAATCGTTCGATGAGCGAATTTATTACGTTAAACCTGTAGAAAACAATCGAGTTCATTATGATTTAGTGTTAAATTGCTGGCTGGCATTGCATGTGATCCATGCAGGTAATTAGTTGAACAATTTATCAACATGAGATATAATATGCCATTGTGACAGAAAGGGGGTTATTATTTCTTGGACGAAGCCTAATTTGGAACAAAACGTGAAATTTTATTTCGGCTCAATTATTCCTTGAGAAAATAAATGAGTTGTACATTATAGGTTGGCAGAATTGAATTCTGTTTTGCTGCCGATGGAAATACTGCTGTTTATCTCTTCCTATTTCATTATGCAGTATACTTGCAAGACAATTGAGATTATGGCTCTCTTCAAATTCCTTTCATTCATGGTTCTATGTAATATGTAATCTCCTTTTTATTCCAGTCGTTTAGTTTTGAAAATACTGCAAATTAGTTTACCTACTGGAAATATTAAATTTAATCTATTAACCTGAAATTTATGCTAAAATAAAAGCTTCAGGGAAGATTTCTCATGTTTAAAAAATCGTGTTAAACCATAGTTATCTTCTTTATTTGGAGATACGTACCAGAGAATTGATAGTACCATCATTTTCTTTGTTTGTAACATAATGTTTTGTATCTGTCTATATCTCTGAGATGAGGTATGATGTTTATTTACATTATTCGAACTGTTATCCTCATCTTCTCATATTCACAAAGTTTCGGTCGTTGTACGCTACAGCCTTATTCGAGGGATCGGAATTTCGAACCAAACACTTTATTTTGTCCACTGGGGTAGATTTTTCTAGTTCCATGGATGTTTCAGTTTATTTTTTTCCTTTTAAGTCAGCTGTCAAGGTTTTTTGGTTCCCCACTGCTGCAGCCTGGTATTGAACTCACAACTCTAGTCATTGGATCTAAACAATGTCTTTATTCACTGGGCCATGTGTCCTTGAGTACATTTGTGTATGAATGTCTACCAGCTTGAATATTTAAGAAATCTTACTAATGAAACATTTTCCTTACCTCGTCCCATGAAAATTAATAAATATACTGTTTAATAAATAAACAGAGCATCTACTCAATTACGAGTGTCCACTGAAAATAATGTTTATACTGATAAAAAATCTGTTTTTGTTTAATAAAAATCCATTTTAGAAATACTCTTTGTTTACATCAAGTTTCAAAATTATTTTTGTATTTCAGTTAGTTTTTGCTTGTTTCAATTATCGTATCTGTTTGTATCTTTGTGTAATGAATTTATTTTTCTATGTAATTAATCCTGTTTGTGGTTATAATACCACCTGGATTGTCAAAGGCGTAATGTGGATTTCCTTTAGTGGATTTAGGTGACTCTGGTAATGGATTTTCATTGTTAGTTTTTATAGTAGTAGTGAATGAAACCTTTGGTGAAATCGGAATCGTTATGTCTGGGATTTTTATTATATTGTCTAACATGTCTCCTTTGTGAATTCAGGTTGAAAATTTTCAGCCACAACTTAGAGCTTCGCATTCTATATTGGAAAACGTTATATTCAATAAATTTTCTATTACATTAGGATTTCCGATATATTTCCACTTGCTGCTAATGCATAGTTTGGTGAATTTTTGTCTCGTGTTTTTGTTATGCTCTCTGCGGCTGCGCGGTCTCACGTTGACTACTGACCTGAGATGGAACAAATACATTGAGTCAATTGCTTCGTCCACCGTAAGGAAAGTTGGCTCCCTGTGCCGCGTCAAAAAATTTTTCTCCCCGGAATCGATCCTCCAGATCTACAAATCAACAATTCGCCCTTGCATGGAGTATTGCTGTCATATATGGTCTGGTGCCACTTCTGTGTGCCACGTGGTTCTTGATGGGCTCCAGAGGCGGATATGAAAAATAATTGGCCCTGTTCTGGCATCTCGTCTACAGTCACTCTCTCACAGACACGCCGTCACCTCTCTCCATCTTTCTTACAAATACTTTCATGGTAATTGCTCCGAGGAGCTGCATTCGCTGGTTCCCAGACTTCTTAAATTCCAGCGCCCTACGAGGCTGGCATCCCCTCTCACCCCTTCACTGTCGAAACTCCTAAATGTATCCGTCTCTTCTACTTCAATAGCTTCATGTCTCGAACCTCTCGCCTGTGGAACTCCCTTCCCTAATCCAGTTTCCCTGAGAGCTATAATCTCCAACTATTCAAATGTAATGTCAATCAACATCTCCAGTTGCCTTGATCTCTGCACTATCATTCTCCTCATCCTTTCCTCTATCACTCCTATCTGATGGTGCACCAAATCTTCTGTAACCCCTTCTGTCCTAGTGGCTTCTCGCTTTGCTTGGGGTGAAATGTTTAAAAAAAAAATGTTTGACACTCATTAGTTTGATATTTTGGTGTAGTAGAGTCATTTCCGGTTTTGTTATAACGTACATTTTGTGGATATCCATTCTAACGGTTCTGGCTTTTTAGCGGTTACTTATTTCAATACTTCTAGTTCTTCTGCAAATGCTTTTAGGAAATTGCATGAATATGCTGAAAATCTGTGAAGGGATGTTCTAAGTATATACATCGTTGAATGACATTTTCGTCAATGTCTCTCAGCAAGAAAACCGTTCGGTTTATAAGTTGACCGATGTTAATATTTTTTGTATCCTTTCAGAAGAAGGTGTTCTTTCATGTCGATGGAATGATATAACGATATACAATCTTCTAAAAAATTAGGAAAAAATACCGAAAATTCATCGAATATAACGATAGAACAGCAAAACTTCACGCTCTCCCTAAAACTGGTACATTTATGAGCCCACATATTTCTGGAACAGGCAGCGTGACTCCACGCACAAAATAAGTAGAGCCATATCAAAGATATTAACCCTATTCTCTGGATAAATAAGACCATTACATATAAAAAAAAAAAAAAATTAGGCAAACTTGTTGAAAACTAAGGGAAAGTAATATGACTGACAAACTCATGGTCAGTTTAGATGTAAAATCACTTTACACTAATATCCCGATTGCAAAAAGCTTAAATCTTTTAAAGAGTGGAGTGATGGCATGCATTCTACTTTTTCCAAGACGTTTTACCTAAATAATCGAATTAATTCCGATAGATAGATAGATGATGCATTATTAATATATCTCCGTGACATTAACATCTTGTAGATAAATTAAACAAAACTGAACACGCAATAGAATTCACATATGAAATTGAAAAAAAAAGTATTTACCTTTTTTAGACATCATGATACACCGAATTGACAACATTTTAGACCTTAGTATCCACCTAAAATCAAGCAATAAAAATAAATTAATAAACTTCTATTAACATCATAACAGGAAAATAAAATCCGGAATGAACATTGCATTCTATTTAAGAGCACTCAGAATTTGCAGCCCTCAATATTTACACGAAGAGGAGAAATAAATTGAAAATACTTTGAAGACTATCCAGTACACTAAGTATTTCTTTTTCAATGACATTCAAAAGGCTCATAAATTGTTCCAAAGTAGAAGATACACCGAATCCAGAAATATATGATTCTACCCACAAACTTTATCACAACTACGACCAAAAATAATTTATTCAAACTCATAATAAAATTTGTCACAACTACATAAAAAAAACAAAACAAAAAAAAACAACCACTCAAAACGTGAAGGATGAATTTAATCTATCAAATGCAGTGATTGCCAGAATGAATATATTGGAGAAACATCAAGACATTTAAACAAAGGACAATATGAACACAAATGGGACATTTTAAAAAACAACACGCAAAACAAATTGGTTGTTCACCCTAACAAAACGGACTATAATTTTGACATAGCAAATGGTACTTTGATTAAAAGAGAAAATAATAAACTGATAGGAAAATATCTGGAAAAATTCCTTGAGAGCTAGTTGAGCCACGGTAAATTTGAGTCAATGGTCTTACAATATATCACCGTTCTTGGTTAATTTTATATTTTCACAGTCTGGGATAGTCAGGGACAAATGTGAAATAGATATAAAGAAAAAAGAATACATACGAACTTGGATAGAATAAAACAAAAAAAATATTCTTTGAAAAAACTTTGAATCTACCTACATCTCTCCTTTTGTGAGCATGTTTAGACGAGGTAAAATCAACAAAGACCATTCAGATGAAATCCTTACGAGTTTGTGATATACACTTATTTGTTATTTTAACGTGTTCCCCCTTTTTGCTCTTTATTGTCGTTACTATTCTTTTCGTTAATTAATTATCCAACGATTGTCTCCTGACGAGATGTTGGTTGAAAGGACCTTAGAGACTTTTAAAATTAAAACCAATACATTCCTTGTTTTTAAAATTATATATATATATATATATATATATATATATATATATATATATATATATATATATATATATATATATATATATATGGGGTGGTGTATGTGTGTGTGTCTGCATTCATATATATATATATATATATATATATATATGTATATATATTCATACATATATATGTATTCACACATATATATATATATTCATGCATATAGATGTTTTCATATATATATATATATATATATATATATATATATATATAAATACTATCTATTGATATGTGTAAATGTATATAATTTTAACATAAATGAAGCTGAACAGTGTTCATGTCAATAATTTCTTAATCCTTACAAGTGAATAATTAGTAAACTTATAATTAACATCGATAAATATTGAACTTACACTCATTTTACTTCAGTTGCCCATTCTTACTAAATTAAGTCTACAAAATATACTTTAGGTAAATCTAAAAGAAAGAACTGTATTGAAATTAGTTAAACTGAAGTAACCATAGGCATTTTTTTCTTCCAATTTTCAATTTACAAAAATATAAATATTTTCCACGCAGTCAACAAATACGAGATTCCCTGTTTTTTTAGAAGAAGAATATTTTTTATTGATGTTCAATTTCTTTTACGATTAATACATTTTTTAATACATTCTTGGCCTTCTTTTAATTGAACCATTTTCATGAAATGCTGAACATTAATTGGAAATTTCTACTGGCGTCTTCTCTTGGTGTCTGTTGCATGGTTCTAATTATGACAATGTTTTAATAGGGTCAAAATTCATCTTCGTGGAGATTCCAATAAAATCAACTCCAAATTAATGGTCTTACTTGAACTTTTGACATTTTATTGCAGATTTGAAATCATAGAAACCTTTGAAAAATGGCAAAATGGCCGAGAGATTTCCATTGCATGTTATTGTAATACTAAATACCAGGTTGAATAATTGAAAATATTTCGGGAAAAAAGATGAGAATATGTGTCGAAATTGTGAAAAACTATAAGTATTTCTTCCATCAAATTCAATAATTATTGATAAGCATGCATCAATGAATATTTCCTGTTCATTTTAGGGTGTCATCAATTAATGCAAGCACACACAAACACAGGTAAGTTAAAGATCAAATGTAGATCAAATATGGATCCGAATCCGACGAGATGGTAAAGTAAAAACAAAACAAATTATAAACGTATATTAATCTAACATGTTTCACTTTTATTAAAGCTTTGCCTGAGCTTGAGAGAAAACACCTAAAATGACAGAATACACTGATATTTTCAATTATGTTTGGGTCAATTCTACTTCGTCAGATACGTGTCATATAGGTTCGTGAATATTTTTTGTATGTCTAAGCGGGCAACGAATGGTAATGTGTATTTGTAATTTTGTGTGTCTTTCTATCTAGTTGGTGTTTTTATCTTCACCTTTGTGAGGCTAACCTTCAGAGTGCGAAATCGCAGGGTTCCAATATTATGGTTCACCTCCCTAAGGCAGATTTTTTTTTAAAGAATGGATTCAAAGAAAGATAAGAGAACGTTCAATAATTATTGTCATATCTATTCTACGATATTACGGAAGCCATACATTAAAAATAACAATTTTCAAGTAGAAACTAATACAGGAATAGGATACAGTTCCTCTCTATAAATCGCAGTAAGTTCCTTAATTTTAGTATCTTTTCTCGATGAAGATAGATTTTAATCTTCCACATGTCAGATAGTATTTGCAAGACAACTGACTAGGCTATTCTAATACCCTTAAATTATTCTCCTAGAATCTTTGATGACTTATCGCTGCATTAAGGGTAATGTCTTCCTGACAAACCTAAAATGTCAGTAGTTTGATAAAATTTAGAGATAGATGGTATTCTCAAGTATTTTCCATAGACGTATCCTATGTCACTTCGATATGCAATGCGGACATATCCTGTCACATGTAAAGCACACTATTGTACATCGATTTTATAAGACCCAAACTTAAAGAATCTAAGATATGTCAACCTACTACTACTACAACTGGTGTTACGTAAATGTTTCGAACATCACACAAAACTTAACCAAATCAACATGCTGTGAATCCACAAACATAAATACGAATGCCCATTAGTCACAAAATAATTAGCCATGGTTAACTGTAATTGGCATGAATGCCAAACAATCAGAATTGACAAAGATTACAAGAAACGATAACCAGAAGAAGTAAAGAAGGTAAATATAATCCTAAGCAAACAATATATGCAAGACAAAAGAGGGCAAAACGGCAGTAATGAGGCAAAGTAGAACTAAGAATGGTGTTAGCACATAAACCTGATACAGAAAAGTGATCGCAGAGCTTTGACTTCAAGACAAGAAAAAACAGAAATGTCTCATTAAGACGGACAAGTGGCTTATTTAATTAGTTCGGAGGAAACTTCACGATACAGTCTGTCTATAAACTTGAGGAGGGGGTAATTTTTTGTATTAATTCCCGTAAAATGAAAAACGCACACATACACACAAGCGCACACACAACGGATATAACATATCATTTGAATCTTACATAGAATCCTTATTTACTTACACACATATATTATATACACGAACGCTGTTTGACAAGACAGATGCAAGTCTGCTTAAATAATGAAAAACTAACATAAAATATCCAATTATATATTCTTCAATAGACTTTGAAGATGGAAGTCAGAGTATAAATATCGGTGCCATTACTGAAGGCCTGAATGATCTTGTCCTCTCACCATTGCCTAATTGGGAATACATAGTTGGACTTACACAAAACGATTTTAACCTCTTATGTTTCTCGCTGAATAACTTGTGTTTTTCACTAATT
>OZ010579.1:124477283-124527283 GCA_963932145.1 Acanthosepion lycidas
TTAATCCGAATTCATTTTATGTACGTATAAAATAAAAATCCCTTCTATTTTACATGCAGCATAATTCTTCTTAAATAGTAATCAACGTATAGTATATGGTTTTCGAGGCATTCCCTTAACCATATGCTTTTATGAAAATTTAAATTATGTAACAGTTACAATCTAGCCAGTATCTGAAGATTGCGTTGTGCATGAAATACTGTGTCGAGCTATCGGTGTGGGATAATATAATATTTATTAATATAAACTTAATATCTCTTATATTACATCGAGCAATGTTTTATTAGCACCAATACTTCATGTGCGATATGTTATATTCATTTATATATATATATATATATATATATATATATATATATGTATGTGTGTGTGTGTGTGTGTGTGTGTGTGTGTGTGTGTATACACGTAAAAAGACTACATTAAATAAAGACAAAAGAAAATATATATGGAATTACTGGAAGAGTTTTCTCAGTTCTAAAGTCCTTCCTAACGGGTATATGTCTGAAGTTAGTTGCTAACAGCCAATCATCCGGGCCCCTAGGTGTCAACACTGGTGTCCCCCAGGACACACTTCTCAAATTAACCTTCTTTTTACTTACTTTATCATAAATGATCTATCTAAGAGTATTTGTGAATATCTATCAAGAGGATACGATGGTTTATGAGCGCATATCTCGTTGTGACCAGAGATCTCTCTCATTCGATCTAGTTCTCAGTCAGGAAAAACTGTCTGGTTACATTCAATATCTCGAAAACTAAACTAGTTACATTCCATCATCACTGATCGGGCCCCGAACTACCACTAGTCAAGATGAATGGATGTCCCCTCAGGGAGGCTCCATACATTGATAGACAAATGGGACTTAAACTCACCCCTGACTTCAAGTGAATCACATACATATGAAGCATTGCTAAAGATGCAGAAAAATGGTTGGGCTCCCCTAAAACTCCTGAAATTACCTGACTCCTTATGGTATCCTCTACCTTTACAAGGGCCAGACCCTCCCTACAATGGAATACTGTTGTCATATTTGGGAAGGAGCTGCCCAGTCCTCAGTTTTAAAAGTGTTTTTGTTGGTGACAACTTATTTTATACCCTCCATTATCTCTCTCACACACAGAGTGTGGCAAGCCTCTCACGGCTCTATAACTATTTCATCGAAAGTGCTCGGTCGAAATGGATTCCTTACTTTTATCTATTCTAACGTTCACGACTAAGGCCCACCATATCACTCCGCATTCCATTCGAACAGATTCTTCCCTCGAAACACTGCTCTGTGGAACCAATTCTAATGAAGATGTTTCCCCGATCAGTAAAATCATTACCTGATCAAGTCTCCTGTTTACAGTTATCTCCCCCTTCTATCTTCAAAAACTGTCTCTTACTCTGTAACCTTATATCTCGAGTCGTCCCCGTGCTTTGTACCTGGTGAACCTCACTGTAAAAAAGAAAAAAAAGAAAAAGAAAAAAGAAATGAAAATGAAGCGATTCTTTTAAAGGCAAATATAGAGACTTTATTTTACATGTATTTATAAAGAGAAGCAAAAAATATTATTTTCTCAGATATTTTTTTACATTTATGAATGCTCAAAAATATTAATAATAGCTAGGTAATTCAAGGTAAACAATGGAAGATGCTAAGTGATATGATTTAATGTCTGATAAATATTGATTGTTCTTTAAATTTATTTTTTCTTTCACCATTAATGCAATTATTACGTATTGTTTTATTTTAATTTGATAAATTATTTAAGCATTAATTTAGTAAAAGAGATATTTGAAAACAAAACAAACAAAAAAAATCGAAGCGTTCTCAAGGTCTTTCCGTCTAAGGTTTTTCTCATTTTTATAAGTCTGGCCTTCTTTAGATCCAACTTATCGTTGAACGTATTTCTGTCTCCGACAAAGACTTCTGACAGGTTGTTATGTATAAGATAATTCTCTGTTCATAGTTGAGTTTTCTTCTGCAAGTTTCCACAATATAGTATAAGGAACAGTTGTGGCAGTTTATTTTGTATATACCTGCTCCAGAATTGTTACTTTTATGACTATTTTTGCTTACAATCATAATAACTTTGGATGTGATTGTGATTATTTAGATATTGGTAAGAAATTGAATTTTTTTTAAATAATATATAGACGTTTACTAGTTAGGTAATATTACCTATCTTGCTTATTTTATCTTAATTGTTGCTATTGTTGTTGTTGGTATGGCTGTCTCCTAACGTTGTAGGTAAATTGTAAGGATAGTAGATGTTGGTAAAGTTGTTTGCTATATATATTTCTTCTTCAGGTAAATACTGGGAGCTGCAGTTTATAAGTGCTCTTATAAAATCTTCTAATTATTCTAAATTTTATGCTGTTGCAGATTGAGAATATGAAATAGGATATGATTTCCTTTTTGTTGGTAGGTATTCTCCAAAATTTTAATTGGCATTCAATATTGGTTCTATGTTTCCTGATATCAAGGAATCGTAAAATGTTGTTACTTTCAGTTTCAAAAGTAAAATCTACTTTAGTTCAACTCTGTTAAGTCTATATACAATGTTGGGCAAAATTGTGTCATATGGATATATTATCGTTTATGTAGCTAAAATAAGAAAAACTCAAGGTAAGGTATTATGTAATGGATAATTATCTATAAATGCTCAAATGTAACACGTACTAATGTCGGTAAGAGGTGAACCTTTGGTAAATCAAATTTTTGTATATAAATTTTATCCAAGATATATTTTTATATATGCGAGCAGCTAATAATGCCAAGTAGTCGGTTTAAAGTTTGGCTAGTGTGTCGGTTAGTTTATGCACAACTTTACAAATTCTGATACAATGGGTTTCATTAAAATTCCTGGTTTATGTATTTTTACAAATCCAAAGAGTACGGTTGATTTCGAATGATGTTCGAATTTTTTTTTACCCAGGAATGTCGATATTTTTTAATAATTTCTTGATATCATGTTTAAATCACTGTGCCACTTTTTTTTAAAGTTTAAATTCATTTATTTATTATTAAAAGAACACAGTTAATGAAAAGATTAAAAAAATCAAAAATTTAAAATAAAAAAATGCTAAAAAGAATTTATAAATTTAATCTAAAATGATTGATGCGAATTATTTTAATAAATAGGAAGCCTTCTAATTTTTTTGGTTATTAAATTTAAACCTGTTTAAATCCTAATGTTATGTTTATTTATGTTTATAAATACATGAAAAACATTTTTCTGTTATCGTTATATATATATATATATATATATATATATATATATATATAGAGAGAGAGAGAGAGAGAGAGAGAGAAAGATACGGTTATTCACATATATATATATATATCGTTATTCATATATATATATTTATATATATGAATTTATATATATGTATATATACAAAATTATATATATATATATATATATATATATATATAATTATTTATTTAAAAATTTGATTCCAACACACTACATAAGAGTTCTCATGTTTCAAAACAAGAGCCGAAAACTTCAATATCATTATTTGAATTAAATTGAATTAAAGTAAGCTCTGTTCCATCTTCAAGCGAAATTTTTTTGGGAATAAATTATTTCTGAAATTTACGTGTTCTAATAGCAGATTCATTGAAATCAAAATTTTCATGGTGACGGCCAGCGCGATTTTTCATAATGAAAGGGGCGCATGGTGTTAATAATATCAGTAAAGAGTTACATTTCTAGGTGTCAAGTCAGGGTAAGGTCGGGGTGTCTAAATTTAAAACGGAAGACTGCCCATTGGAAAATAAATGCTGCGTCAAATCTGTGGTATATCAATGTACTATCTCCTCCACTGAGAGTCCTAATACTAATATGATATACATTGGGTCTACGAAGAATGAATTTAAAGCCAGATGGAGGCAGCATAAGTGCTCTTTCAACAATATAAATTAAAAAAATCAGACATCTCTATCTAAATATTTTTGGCATTTGAAGGAAATGAATAAAACACCAAAAGATAAATGGAACATTACAAACAAAACTAGAACTTGTAAAACTTGTGATGACCCAAGCCCTTTATGCCTACATAAAAACTACACATTATCAAGTTTCTAAATAATAAAGATTTATTAAACAATAGACAAGAGTTAACGGTTTTTTACCGACATCATCAAATCATTGCTTTTAATAATTAGCATATAAAGACCCATAGTCCTAATAAATAGCTTAAATACCCTACAAAAAAGATAACCCTTTATGAAATCGTCAAAAAACAAATGTTACGTCAGTTTTTTTTATATACACAAAACCCTTTTAGAAAAAATAAAATAAAAAAAATAAATAAATCTCCCTAGACACGTAAACCAGACTAGACTTAATCATCTTCCGTTTTAAATTTAGACACCCCAACCTTACTCTGACTTGACACCTTGAAATGTAACTCTTTACTAATAAAAATTATTAACACTATACGCCCCTTTCTATATGAAAAATCGCGCTGGCCGTCACCATGGAAATTTTGATTTCAATAATGAATCTGCTATTAAAACACGTAAATTTCAGAAATAAGTTATTAAAAAAAAAAATTCGCTTGAAGATGGAACAGAGCTTACTTTAATTCAATTTAATTCAAATAATTATATTGAAGTTTTCGGCTCTTGTTTTGAAAACATGAGAACTCTTATGTAGCGTGTTGGAATCAAATTTTTAAATAAATAATTATATTTATGCTCTACTTTTGTATCGAGCACTATTTTTTTTAAAAATAATAACAAAAATACTAAAGAACTTTTGATTATTTACCTAACCAGTTCTTTCCTATTTTCTATATATTTTCATATATATATATATATATATATATATATATATATATATATATATATATATATATATATATATATATATAGAGAGAGAGAGAGAGAGAGAGAGAGAGAGAGAGAGAGAGAGAAAGAGAGAGAGAGATACTATTTTGTATGTTTGGCATTGGGTACTATAGATTAATTAACAAGGCTAATGGAGAAGTCTATAAAATAATTTCACTGTATTTCTATTCGTCAGGTAGATATTCAGGACTGCAATTTCTGAAGGATTTGAAATACAAACCCGTGATTATATCATATTCTATTTAATTTTTTTTATTCACATCGCAACAATATAATAGAATCTGGCTTAATCACATGGGTTTTTTAAAAGATCCTTCAGACGTTACAACCCCTAATATCTACCTAATGAAGAAAAATACAATGAAAATAATATATAATTGCTGGAGTATATATAAATATATATATATATATATATATATATATATATATATATATATATATATATATATATAAATTTGGTCACTCATCAACATCATCTTCATTATTATTATCATTAATATTAATATTATTATTAATATTTTGATTTGTATTATTTCATATTACGTATTGTCGTTTATTTTTTTTTAGATTTTCGCAGAATTATTTCAGAAAAATAGACTTCAATATATACATGAACTTTTATAAACGCATATATACATATATAATATATATAAATATATACGTGCATGTGTCATCCGATAAAAATCTATAGACACACACACACATATATATGAAAAAAGACAAAATGAAAGTTATGTTCATTCATTTTGAACTTTGTGTTATATATTTTACCTAAAACTGGAAGTTTGCACCACACACACACACACACACACATATATATATATATATATATATATATATATATATATATATATATATATATATATATATGATGCATATAGAGTTTCTTAGGTACATAAAAATAGAGATATACTAATAGAAAAACTTTGAGATCTAATAATACAGATATTTTTATATTCTAATATTTTTGTGTATATTTGTGATATCCATATTACTCTGAGATAGTCAAAGTCGCCTTGGTTATATCTTAACCGGAAGTTCGTCAGCATTGTCTGCTCGTCGAATTTAATGAGATAAAAACCTGCGGGCCGCCATATACTTTTTTAAGTAATGCATCTTTTAGCCACGTTCTATTGTAAAATGCTGAATTAAATACTATCACTACGAAAATCAAACTTTCATTTGCGTCTCAGCAATGTAATTCTAAAAATGCTCATAATAACACCCACTCTGTTTAAATCATAATTACCACCCCACCCCCCATTACGCAGGTATTTCGTTATTTTTTCCGTTTTCTTTCGCTTTCATACAAGTTTATTTAACTTATATGAATTTAGCTTCACTTTCATTAGCAAACATATAAGTTTCTTTCTTCTTCATCTTCTTGTTCTTCTGACGTGCTCCTCCGGGAGGTTGGCAATCATAACGCTTCCCAATTTCCTGCTCTTTGTAGCTTTTAGTAAATTTTTTATTTCTCCTAAACCTGTTTTGTCACCCATATAATCAAGATCACTATGTAAGTTATGCTTTGTCTTCCTGTCTTTCTTACCTTCAATATTTCCTGGTCCTATCAAATTTTATTCTTTCTTCATTAGGCGACCCAGTAAGTTGCAGTCTCTTTCTAGTGTTAATTATAAATGTCCTTTATGCTTCTATTTTCTCTTAAACGTAGTCATTGCTCCCATATTCAGTCCATGGCATTCCCAGCATCCTTCTGTATAACGACATTGCTTTTACTTCATGTCTCTTCTTCACTTGTGAAGAAATTGTCCTTTTGCTGCCAACCATGCATTAAAGCATACTTTTGGCAGAAGGCACCATAGAGGAGTCAGTTCATGAGAATCGAACTCACTATGTTAAGGAGACGCATGTAATTATTATATAGCCTGTAGGGAAGAGAATCATATTTTTTCGGCTGTATTCCTGTGTTAGTCATGACACTAGGTGTGGTCTTAGTACCACATACATTTCTGACTACCTGTGTTTGAAAGATCAACAGAAGGGATATAATTCGAACGGAACTACTTCATCTAACGGCCACGATAGTCGGTATGAGTTACGAGAAGATTCAGCAACTTAAAGAGTCAAGCAACTCTCCGTTAATAAAATCACGAAAATATTTATTACAACACGATTGTCAAACAATACGTAAAGAATAGAAAATGTTGATCACTGCTAACTGGTTATTAAACACACACACACACACACACATATATATATATATATATATATATATATATATATATATATATATATATATATATATATGTACATTGATTATCACTTCTCTCCCAAGTATGGCTTAATTCGTGGAACTGATATCAGCAAATCGTTCTTATCTCTAAAGAACTCTTACAATCTCAAAATATTGACTGGCTTTGAATAACCTGTAAAAACAGATCAATCAAGAGATTGTACAGAGAAGTAGTATGAGAATTCTTTATTATGCATTGCCGACAATACGTAAGTGAAGTTCATGTCGCATACTGCCGTCGTAAATGGCAAACTCTTGGAAAGCAATCACTTTGACATTCCACTTCTACACAAGAGTAGACATGAATAGATTATGATAGACTTTGCTGTACTTTCGGATACACTGGAGCATTGTGGGTGTGGAAAGGCGAAGATATAGAGGTGCCAAGACTTGGGTGAGGCAAATCAGAAAAGTGTATCAATTAGCAGCTCAAGTTTTTCATAGCTTGGTTTACGAATATTTCGATGGATGTTTCTGCCTCACAAGACGCCCATGGATTACCTGACATTTGGAATGCACGAGTGCCGGCATTGCGTGGAACAGTTTATATACCGAGGAAAGTATTGCATATATAAACTGCACGTATATGTGCATATATGCGGTCTTTTGCTAGTCCCGACACTAGGTGGGATCTTATTTCAATGACTCCCCATACATGTCCGACTAGGTGCTTTTATCCACAGAAATGAGATGGCACAATTTGTCCGTAACTTTTTTTTCTGACGGCCAGGACAGTCAGAACGAAGTGATAGAAAGGTCTGCAACTTAAAGAGTCAACCAACATTCCTTTAATAAATAACAAAAGTATTTATTGTAACACGATTATGAAACAATACCTAAAGAATTGAGATTTTTAATTTTTGCTAGTTGGTTATTGAAAGAAGAAAGTTCTTTGAAGCAGACTCTTAATGTCGATAAGTAGAAAAGTTTTGTCGGCACTACGGACTTATGCTAATCATGTGTTTATTGTAATTTGAATTGCTGGTTCAGATTCTGGTATTTTTTTCAATGATCAGGGTCTTCACAATATCTGCTATTAATTAGCAGCTCAAGTTTTCCCGAGCGTGGTTATAAATATTTTGATTAATGTTTCTGCATCACAAGACGCCCTTGAATTACCTTTCCTTGCTTGGAACAGCTCATGTGCTGAGGAAAGTGTTGTACCTTTAAACTGCATGCATATCTGCAGATATGTGGCCCTATGCTAGTCACGGTAGTAGGTTTGGTCTTAGTTCCACATGCGATTCCAACTAGTTGTTCTGTCAACTCTTTCTGCGCCCAACTGTCTTTGAAAGATCAACAGAACGGATATAACCTCAATTCGACCGGCACTACTTCATCTGACGGTCACGATAGTCGGTAGAAGAGTCAGCAACTTAAAGACTCAAGCAATCCTCCTTTAATAAATAACAAAAATATTTAATACAACACGATTTTCTTCAACGATCATGGTCTTCACAATATCAGCTACTGGCTAGAGAGAATCTGATGGTAGATGGAAATATATGTTTCTTCACTTTTCGTCTCCGGTCTACTTGTTGGATTACTCAGTTCTTCTGATTGTAGGCTTTGCTGTCGGATGTAGTTTATCATCCTATCCAGGAATAGCGTAATGGGGGGTGGGGTGTCAGATACTTACAGAAGAAGTATAATAAAGCGACCAGTTTTCCCGCATCTTCAGCAATTAATCTGATATATGAGTTCGAATTACTTTGTATACTATGCGCTAAATATACAGATAATTATTTTTTAAAATTCTGATTCATGTTTAAATCTAACAGAATTCTATTCAAATATTACTCTATGGTAACTTTCCTGTATAGAGTATTTTTATCTTTAAAAGGTCGAGTTGTAATGAATTCAATTTCCCCGCAATTCAGAAGATTTTATGTTATCATTAAACCAATACCAATCAGAAGCACAACTCAGTACAGACATTTGCTGAATGGTATTGTTGTATGGACTTAAGAATTGTAGATTATGAACATACGTCGTGATGTAATGAATATGCATACACCTGGGTTCCTCCTCACAGTAATAAATACAGACTAATGTGGAGATACAGAACGACACCTATTGTCCACGCCTATTGCCTACCACTACAACGAGGACCAGTCCATTACAATTACCTGCTAGATTGTCCTACTTGGTTACAGTAGTCAAAAAACACTTTGCTACTTCGAACAAATATATCCCTTTCCGGGACATATCACGAAGGATAGATAACAATTGTCTTTAGACTTGTAGATGTTAATATTGATGTAAACGAAGAAGCATTTAGTCAGGGGTGTGTTCTAAAAAGAAGTGGGTCTTGGAAAGACTAATGATATTTCCTTCTTGCCAATAGAACATGGAGGAAATGAGAATTGTGTTCTCTAGATTACAAGTCATGGCGAGACAACTGCAAACTTCTGGATTAGTGAGACTTTGGAATGTATCTCGTCAGAATATTTTCCATGGAGTGTGGTAAAGTGTCGATTGACTTGTGACGTTGCGTCTGTCGGAGAAGAGCCGGTAGGATTTGTAGTGAATAAATTACTCGTAAATCATAAGATTTTAACTAGTTTATATGTCCAAATTCATTTAAGAAATGGTTATTTTCGAATCTTTTATAATCTGTAAAAAAGATACAGAGACGTAATATTAAAATTAACGCCAGCGAGATTCAAACAGTAGCTCTCATTTTAAACAACCAACTGCCAAACGGAGAGAGAGAGAGACAGACAGACAGACAGACAGACAGAGCCAGAGACAGGGAAATAACTGGCAGATTTGTCAAACAGATTCTTTGTCTATATTTAACCATAATATCCAAGACGTTTCACTTAAGATACTTAATGACTAATAGTTGGAAAATTTTCGGTTTACTATTATAAAGTGATTATAATCGATATCGATTTCTGATGAGATATTTGACATAGGATAAAATTTACAAAGATAAAGGTGGTTATCTGATTAATTTTCATTATCTTTTTTCTCTTTATTATCTTTGCACTGTGTCCCTTAGGGAAGTGGGCAATTATGGTTTTCCACAACGTGTTACCCTTTGCAGCAATTAATACTGTTTGCCACTATATTATCCCCCAACACCTTGTTTTACTATACGTCAACACAATCACTTTGGGTAGGTTGCCTTTTAAATGCCTCGGCCTCTCTTGTCTACAGTAATATGGTGTGTATGCCAAATTTCCCAGACCTTCTTTCGTCATTAAATTTCCTAGAAATTTCGAGCGTCTCTTTTTGACGCTAAGTATAATTATTTTTTTTTGTTTTCAATTTCTTTAAAACTTTCAACTTGTTATATTCTGCTTGTATTATATTGTCAACATCCTTTCGTAGAAACAAATTACTATGGCTTTAAGTTTTCTTTTCATTTGTGAAGAAAATGGTCATCGTTTATTTTCTTATTGGAGGACCGATATTACCACATATTTTCTTTGTTTAAAACGAAATTACCCTGTTTATTAATACTTCGTTTTGTTTTAAGAGGATTGTTTTGCTATTCCGATGCGCCTGCGTTGCAGAATTATTTTATCATGTGAGACTGTAAATCCTAAAATACTACGTTGGTATATTTTTTTATGCGTAATTATCTTTAAAAGTGATACACAAATGTATTCAAGAAAAGTTGTTATCATATAATGAAATATTTTAATATACGATGCGTCAAATGATAGTGTTCTGAAAATAATTTTAAAAAATATAAAAAGAGACAAAATAACAGATCCAGATTTGTTAAATAGATTCAGAATTAGAATTCGCCTTGTGCCTTCGAATAAATGATCATCATTTTTCGTCTTCGCCTTAAATAATCGCCCAACTCGTTCTTTTGCTGTCAAACTGGATACTGAAAAAATAATTATGCTGACAATCAAGTATAACCTAACCTCGACGCAACGATAAAAAATTTCAAAGCAACATAGTAACATCGTTTCGTGTATAAGATTCTATAGTAGAAACACAAATAGAAAATATAGAAAATTGTGCATATGGACGCTTCAGTCATTCAGTTAAATGCTATACATGCGTGGGCGATCATATCTTTTTTGGTTCATGACCGACTAGGAGAAAAAATTTCGACAGTAGGTTGCCGATACTTTCTGTGGTAGATTGGTTGCTAACCAAGGCTACAGGGCCCAGTCTCTCATGATATTCAAACCATAGCAGTTGTGTTGGGTGAGAGAAAAAAATTCATAGTTTCCCCAATAGTATTTGTGCTTAATTGATTGTAACGAACCCGACTGGAATTCGAACATTTATTTATTCAATTTAGAAAAGGCAGCTATTATTTTTATGAATTTTACGAAAATGTTCACCGTACCTGTACTTGTTGCGGCATTCACCCTGGATCGTTTGAGTCGACTCCTGCAAACAAATTTACTTCAATCCAAACGAAAGCATGTTCATTTGGATGTGAATGAGAATAGAATGAGTTTTTAGTTTGGATATGGATGCACAAGCAGTCCCCAGCCGCATGTAACTTTTAGGATAGTCCGTCTGTGTAATGATTCGGTTAGAGCACCGAAATATTCGGTGGTGACACGGACGCGACGGGGAAGCATGTGAGGTACATTGACTGTTAGGGTTGAGACACATGTTCATTAGGAGTTCACGTGAACATTTTACGCAGCATTTGAGTTGCATTGTTGGTCAACTGGAGCTCATTCTCATTGCGAGCCCACAGAAAAAGAAAACGTCAAAAACAAATAAAAACACCGTAAGAAAAAACAACAAGAGCAAAACAAACAAAAAACTTTAAAATAATATGTCAAAAGGGTGGTTCTCTCTTGACCTTTTCATTGCCATATCTTCGTATGCTTAGTTGTTTTGTTTTCCAAATATTTTTAGAATTTTAATGACAAGATAATATAAAGTTCATGAAACTGAATTAATTTTTCGGAGAATTGAAGACCCAAATATTAAATACTACTTATGTATTTTTTTACTTGCAAAAATAATTTATAATCTGTAAATAACTTATATTATATGAAAATGAATATTTTGCATCTATTTTGAACTTTCTAGAATTTAGTTAGAACATTTTCTTAAAAATCAGCCCCATCTTCATATGTTACTGTTGCATTAAAAAAATAATGCAGTTTTTTAAAATAGGAAAAATTTACCAATAATGTTCTCAAGAGGAAAACGCCCCATTGACCTACCGTTTATTCTTTGTCTGGTTATAAGTTAAAAATTACCGAATATTATTCTCCATTAAATTTTATTTCTTCAGTAATTAGATACACCGTTGATAATAGGCCGATAAATATCAGAGAAGAAATGGATAACAATGCTTAAAAATAAAGTATCGTTGTATTTTAAGATTAGATAATTTTATATAAAAAAAAAATCTTCAAATCATA
Organism: Acanthosepion lycidas; assembly: GCA_963932145.1. Taxonomy (NCBI): domain Eukaryota; kingdom Metazoa; phylum Mollusca; class Cephalopoda; order Sepiida; family Sepiidae; genus Acanthosepion; species Acanthosepion lycidas. The sequence continues at coordinate 124,489,745 of OZ010579.1, forward strand.
AAGTATTTATTTGTTTGTTTTCTTGGTTGAATTAATTCCATACTGAGGGCTCCTTTTTGATTTCATTAACATGACGTTCAAATAACTCTAAATGTTAACAGGTTTAAGTAAATCAAAATAAGACTTCGTTGGAGAGAAGAAAAGAAACATCAAAAATCTCGGATCAGCTGATTTATCGAGGCTCATTGAAGACTTGCAATTCTTCTTTCAGGTGATGGTGAAGCTTTCAAGTAAATGAAACTACGACAGAAATTATTATTATCTTTCGTTTTACTCGGCACTTTTTCTTGCAATAATAAACGCGCGAATCAGTAGAAGTCAGTCTGCATTGATTAATTTATTAAATATTTATATCGCTACTCTTAAGCACTGGGAAATCAAAGATAACATTATATTCTCTTCATATTTCTTTATCATGAAAACACAGTCTTAGCAAATTTTAATAAATGTTTAATTTCCAATTACGATTCTACAGATATTGTGATTTTTATTTCATTACATTATAATTAATTAATGAGGAATAGTATTTTCACTCAAATATTAGGTTGCTTGGAAAATAATAACCAGTTTTATAATGAACGATTATTGCTGAATTAATGTTATTTAAACAGTACTAAAATCACTTACAATAGAAACCCTGAACAGCTATACATGTCTATTATCGTGTTAGCAGGTTATGGCTGCTTTTACAATGAATCTCTAATGTTTTGGACTCCAATTATTTCTTGAATACAGTTTCGGTATCGTCTCGGTAAAGAAATGTCTTTTGACGTAAAATATTGAAAAAAAATGCTTACAAAAGTGTTAGCCAGTAGCCGTGAGGTCAGAAGGATCTAACCAACGCCTTTATCCACTGTGCCACGTGCCCTTGAGGATAAAGGCGTTGTTTAGATCCAGTGACAGAACACAAAGAGTGTGTGTTCAATACCCGGTTAAGGCAGTGGAGAGCTTGAAGAAGGGAATTAACAGGAGATAACTAATAACTGACATCCAGTAAAACATGGCACGTGAAACTAGAACAGTCTACCACAGTGAGCGAAATAAAGGGTTCAGTTCGACATTCCATCCACCTGAAGGAGGCCGGAGCGTACAAGAGCCGAAACGTTGTAATAAATATGGCGAAAAAGATGAGGACAATAGTCCGTATAATGTAAATCGTGTTATAAAACATATTTGAGTTTCTTTCACATAATGTGTTTATCTCTCAAACCGGCTCTTATAGTTGATTTCGCTTAGTCGTCGAAAGACATTGCATCAATAACATATTGCTTCTAGGTACACTTAGTTTCATCTCAGTCAGTTGGAGAAGTTGAGACATGTATTAAGATTCTATGACTGCAACAGTTGTTCTTTGTTACTCTCAGGTGATTTATTTCTTATCGCTTAGATAACGTTCAATAAGATACATTTACTGATTTGCTGTCAGTAGTTTTCGGATCGTCGTTACATGAGTTTTCAGAATAGGAAATATGGACGTTTTTTTTTTTCAAACTGTCACATAAAATGACGACATAGAATAGCAAATGTAGAGTCATCTCTATAACAGCTTGTGATAATCAAATTTGATATAGGCAGCTTGCACGATGTTCTTATGAAAATGTTCGTTCATACCATATAAAATAGAATATAGAAAGAATAGTTGCTTTCCTGAATGCAAATCGTCGTTTACACTGTCAACATCAGAGAAGAGATGTAAACAATATCGGCTATATATATATATATATATATATATATATATATATATATATAGAGAGAGAGAGAGAGAGAGAGAGCGAGACAGACATACAGACGGACAGAGACAGAGAGAGAGAGAGAGTAATGTTCAACTTGAGGAAAAGTGTTACATTTAGGAGTAGTTTATACGGATACAAGAGGAAGATAACAGTTACCCCCAAGCTTGAACAGGTTAAGATTGTAGTAATCGGAGAAACATCTTGGGAGTCGGTTCGATAGAGCAGTGGTTGACGGGAAGAAGCTGTTCGAGTAGAACTTCCTTCTTACCGATGGAATACGAAGGTAACGTGGGTTGTTTACTGCAATGTAAGTGGCATGGGGGGTTCTTTCTCTGAAGGTTATAACTTTCCATGGAAGTAGAGAAAGTGCAGTAAGAGGCTGGCCACATCCCGACTCTAAGAGAAAGTTGGGAGGGTGGAAAATAATTTGTCACCCACAGTGTCGGGGACTGGAGAGTAAGGACTGGGCAGATATTGTCTAAATAACACAACGCTACTCCCTGATCTGGCTTTTGTAAAGTTAAAGAATATGATAAGGAGTCAGGTACTTACTGGATCGGTACAGGGAGCCGACCATTTTTCCTGCATCTTTCGCTATGCATTGTATGCACGAGTTTCACTTGAGGTCAGGTATGAGCTTAAGGCTCAACAGTCTATCAAGGCACGGCGTTTCTCCTTGGGGGCATCTGTTCATCGTGACTGTCGGTAGTTCGAAGGCCGACCGGCCAAAATAGAATATGATATAAGCAAGTAAACTTTCCTCCACTTACTTTATAAATATAGAGATATATTATGCCCTGTCAATTCAGGAGTATAAATATATAGGTGTTTTCCAGTTCCTTCTCCACAGTATTTTAATTCGAAATAGTCTCCTTGCCCTGTTACCCACATGAGATTTAAAAACTCAGTCTACGGTGATTTTAAACTCAAATATGATAATAGACTAAATAGATTTATATTTTTACGAAGGCGTAATAAGTCAATGCAAAATGTTATGGAGTGGTTTCACAGTGGAGGCTTTTATTTGTACTAAGTCGGTCCTAAAATAGGTTCGACGTACAAAACGTTAGGAACTTGATATAATAGGTAATGACGCAGAGTAATCTAGTTGCGGTCGCTGATACCGGCTAACAGTCGTCCGGCATCGACTGACTGAGCCACCGAGCCACTCCCTTGTTACTCTTAGTACTCCTAGTTATTATAGGTGGGAGAGTCTATTAATTATAGAATAGGTGTGCTCCACTATAACACAAAAGTATAAAAGTAAAGTTTTATAAAAGTATTTTTATCCCTAGTCCCTTCACATCGAAAGCAATGGTGTCTCTTCTCATGTTTTTTTTTTATTTTATTTATGATTGACTTGTCATGACTTCTTAGTAGATAAAGGTATATGATTATCAGCTTTTTTCATAACACAATTCAAATTAGTTACACTCATTGAGTGACTGCCACACGAGACTAAGCTATTCAGACTTTTCTGATATTTAACCGATATCTCTGAGTAGAGCAGACTTGTTTGTGCTTTGCCCAGGGGCATAGCGATAAGTGAACACAAAAGACTAGACCGGAATTTGAAATTGGCGTGTCAATTCCATTAGACGCACCGGTAACTGTTACACAACTCCCAAAAGAAATGGGTAACATCGTTAAGATAGGATAAAGTTTAAAAAACTAACTAAACACTCACAACGACTTATATCGAGGTGGTGTAATGGTTAGCAAGATGGTCTCTCTACAACAATTACGACTAAGTAGTGAGTTTAATCCTCACCGGTTGCCTCATACTTTGCCTTATCTCACATCTAATCTTCGCTTGGAAAATTACTATATCAGTTGTGAATGTCCATGTTATTTTATGTTATAAATTTCATAGTAATTTATAAATGTTTTGAATATAAAATGTTATTGGCATTTGAATAGAGAAAACCACTTTTTACTTAAGAAATAACCTGTTGTAGAATGATGTTTTATTTTTTGTTTATTTCATAGATTCATTCTTTAATATACTGAGTTCGATTCCCAACAAATGCCCCTCGTGAAAAGAAGCCTATTAAGCTGTTCTATGAGAAACAGATATCGTCAAGTCAATTTCCAATTACGGCCTAGTCTGTTGTGCTTACTTCTCACTAAGCTCTTGCTAAAAGCATGAAACCATATTGTATCCCTACAGTTACGAGATAATCATTAAGATAGACTGTATTTGTTATCCTTAGATGGCAGCCAGTCTAGGAGAAAGAATACTCTGAATTCAACAAACAAGTTTGGTTTGGTTTATGCATATGAAGATATGAAGAGAGTAACTATCTATTGTACACTGTTTTCTCATCTCTCCGAAATCCCTCCAAAGACATATGACGTACAGGATGGGTTAGATAGGTTTTCCACGGGATTCTATAGTAATTTTTTAAGCTCAGGTAAAGATTATTCTGTAAACACTATTACTCCGCATGGAAGATTAGCCTAACATATTCTTTCCAAATTTACTTTTTTCTCGCCATCTTGGCTAGAGATGCATTAACCTAAGATTATAGTCCAGAATCAACAGTACTTATGTGGATTCTTTTAGGAATTATAATACAACACTGCGTTCTATATTTGGCGAGATATCTTTTGTTTCATTATCTGCATGACGCAAAAGAAATATTCGACGTTGATTTCATTTTTAACTTTAAGGCGACTTTCTGTGAGAACAACTTATTAGATATGAACTAGAGTCGTATTGGAAAATAAGATTCACATTCAAACAGAAAATATTTGCTTCGTCAGGAAAAGAAAAGAGTAAACTATATTTATAATATTAGGTTGTCAGATAAATTGGTTCGGTTTTTAAATTTATTTAAAAGTTATTATTCATCAATAATTTTAACAAATCACTTAATAATACAAAATGGTAAACCAAGATACTGAGAAAGAAAAACTAAAAAGACACCATAAAAGAATATGCTAAAAATATTTTGCGTGTTAATTCAAATAGTGGGAAAACGAACTAACGAAATCATTTGACAAATCGATATATATCTTTCTCCCGGGTGTCTCGACGTGGTGTAATGGTTAGCAAGCTTATCTCACTAGATCAATTACAACTGAAAAGTGAGTTCTATACTCACTAGGTGCCCAATACTTTCGGCCTTGTGACACATCTAAGCTACGCGTAGAAAATAACTATCTTTCTCACTTCATTATTGTTGGAGGGAATGGACTGATAACTCAGTATACAAAGAAAGAATACACCTCTATTAAATGGACTGTTCCAGTAGTAATATAAGCATCTATTGTTTTTGTCTCAGGAGCCTTGCTTTCCATCTTCAGAGTGCGTCAGTCCTCTGAGTTTAGATTTCTTAGCTTGTCGACCTCTCTGCCTTCAGGGAGAGAGGAACCCAGACGAGGCTATGTCGAAGGGCAGAATCTCGTCTGAGGACGTCGACAAAACCGACCTCGTCAAGACGGGGTCTACGGGGATTTTTTGCCCGAGCTTACGGGCAGGGTTCGCCCACATAAAAGTCGGCCTTATGCCACATCCTAACTCGTAGAGTGTTCGGATAAATAATCGCTTTTTTCAGCTTCAGACAAGCTTGTAAATATCTACTTGCATTGATCTTGATTAACCCTTATGTAAGCTGCTGTTCTAGTTATTATTTCAATAACCACCCCGGCCAACATTGCAAAAAATTATTAGGTTGGTGCAAAAATAATGACGAATAATGTCGTTTTTTGACGTATTTTTAACGTCAAAAAACGAGATTATTACGTCATTATTTTTGCACCAACCTAATATATTAGGTTGGTGCAAAAATAATATCGTTTTCTGACGTTAAAAAATACGTCAAAAAACGATATTATTTTTGCACCAACCTAATAGAAGCAATTAGTAGGATTTTTTGCCAAACGACCATTTTCAGAGATTCTTCTTTTTATTATTTTTAACAGCTCACTATTAGTAGCAGTACTGCCTTGTGAATGTAATTTATTGGACGTAGACTAACACGTTGTCTCAATGCGTGTTGATAGTGACGCATGTGAAACGGTTGGGTGATCATATCTCTCTGATTACCGATCATTCAAAAGTATTTGGACGTTAAGTGAATGTCAAGAATCCGATTGTAAGTCCCAACGCGTCTTTCTTATTTTTTCATTCCGGAAAGCTGTTATCCATTTGCCCCTGCTATTCCGAAGCGGTCACCCATTTAGGTAGTGATCAGATTTGGTGTTGCGGTGATCAAACATGAACCGGTATTTCAACGTGATATCGGTCATCCTACACTCATATAAGTTAAGTAAATAAATGATTTTCAAGTATTATACACTGATTTGTTTTTGTTTTTATCTTGACTTTTACCAGGTTGAGTCGTAAATAATTGTGATTTTGGAAAACACATTGAAGTGACCGATGTATCAATCTAATTACTTCTCTTAATTTGCCCGTAGCAATACAATTTAAGGCCACTAATATAACTTAGTTTTGCAGAGTAATGGCAGCGTACACAATGGATTCAATACAATTTGTTGTACTCTGTGACAACATTAGGCCGCATTCACTAAATATAGGATATTTTGAAACTCGGTCGGTATGGTCTACACCTACTTACCATATTTAACGGCCATTGCAAGAAACAATTATCAACTTTTTCAATCGCTGCAAAATGCCTTGATTGATAAAGTCTTCCCTTCGTGAAAACGAAATTGAAGAGATCGTCGAAAATATTTTCGCATCAAATGCTTCGGAATTTTACACATCAGACGCCTGTCTGATGCGTGGGAACAGTTCATTGCAAATTGTTGTTAATATATACTTGGATAAAATATAATTGTACTTTATTTGTTAAAGAATGAATTTGTTAAACAAAAACTATAATTATTTATGATTCAAACTAATATAATGAGACCAACTCAAATAATCAGATTATAATACAAGGGAAAACAAAAACGTTCCCAGAGAGACCAAGAAAGTATTTCAAAAAAACATTTTTATTGGATATTGTATCACTTTCGTCCTGCATGAAATAAATTCCAGTTCAGAAATTAATGTCACAAATCACAATGCATGTAACCAGTCAGAAAATATAAAACCCTCACCGACGACCATGGTAGCCAAATACACCTATTTCCTCGCCGATTTGAGAGCACTCAGAGGGGATGCAAACAAGGGGGAGGCGTATACTTAACACCAGGAAGAAGTATCTGAAGTTTCTGGGACATATAATGAAGACGGAGGGGCTGGAGAATCAGATACGCACGTGTCGAATAGAGGGAAGGCGAGATCAATGAAAACAAAGCATAACATACCTACCGGCCTTGTGGGTGACAGAATGTGGTCTGGGGTACGTTGCTGGGGGAAAGAACTTGTTGAGAGCTGCAAGGGATAGAAGACGGTGAAAAGCCATGATCGCCTACGTCCTGAAAGGACACGCCACATAGAAAGAAAGAACTGCTTTTATCGAAGAAGCATTTTTTTTCATTCGTCGAAACACAATTTTAGCCTATCCGAAATACTTTTACAGTGACTCCTGCGACTGACTCATTTATAATTTGGAAATTACTTTCTCGGGTATATCATGCAGAATGTGTGCCCCTTTTCACGATAAATAACTTTCTTTTCGCCACATATTCACTCATAGAATACGCGCAACACGCTGTCGCTTGGTTTGACGAGGTAATTCGCCGTTTTCTTCGCTAGTTATTTACTTCGATTTACGAAAGATGTCCTTACCGAGAACGTTGATCACACTCTCGTAAGTTTTTGTCATTTAAGAAAATAATTTTAAAAAATACGTGATAAAGATTAAAATTACATTATTCCTGTAAAAGAATTGACAAGGCTTTTATTCAATTTAAATATAAATCAATATTAGAATGTAATCAAACCGTATAATAAATGTCAATATATATTTATTATATATTTTCCGGGTTCATTTATAATGGGAAAGAACGATAAATGAACATCGGTTATTAGATTTATGAGGAATTACTTCACTTAGTCGTTTAAAAAAACTCTACAAATAAAATATGTATCTACATTTAAATAAAATAATTTCTTGTGCAAAATAAATCGTTTAATTAACCAGTTCCTTTATTTCTACGTTTCTTAGATTACAGATTTAATTGCTCAAGTTTTTCATGTGATATACTCACATTTCATCTACTTAGTTTCTACAGCACAAGTAGTTATAAAATTGCTCTCACTAGAGCAGCACGGCTATCCGTAGTGACTACTTGCTAGGACTCCTAGTTCAAGTGTCCATCTTTTATAAACAAGCAGGTGTGAAATACCACACTCCTGGCCTAATGAGTCCGTTCAAAATATTTTTTTTCTAAATGTACACACACATAAATTTCAATAAATAAAACATTATAATAAATATTATAATTCGCAACAACCTCCATACTTTCCTACCCAGTCTCCAAACCTGGATATGTGACTTCCGAATTCGGCCGACAGGCATCTCGGTATCATTTGGAATTTCAGTGTACCCTGGAGAAATCCTTGCATCTGTTTCTGGAGAGTCAGTCGACACTCCAGATGCTTCAACAGTTCCTGGAACTTCGGGCAGTTCAGGAATCTCTACCACGAACACACTGAGCACGACTTTCACCAGCCATCTTGAGTGGAAGTTCCACTAGTTGATTCATATGTCACCTCACCAAGCCTTCACGCACTCCCACTTCATAATTTACAGACCCCAATTGTTTGATAATGATGTTCTCCATCCACCGCTCCCCAGCTCCGAAATTCCGTACCAGTTCGCGATAATCCACCTTGAATTGACGCAGGGGACTCATCACCGTTGTTCTCTGTTCCATATTGGTCTGATAACTCTGAATTCGGTGATACGGACTGGGCTTCAGTATATGAAAAGCAGTTTGAAAGTGACGTTTAAACATCAACCCAGCAAGAGAAACTCCTGTGGCTGCATGAGGAGTGGATCTGAAAGAGAATATGAAACGGTGTACTTGACATTTCAGTGTTGCTTTCTCTTCAGTTCGTAACTTCTTCAGTGCCACTTTGAACATACACACCGTACGCTCAGCCTGACCATTGGAAGAGCGATGATAAGGAGCAGTGAACATTAATCGGATACCATTTGATTCAAAGAACATATTTAATTCATCACTGGTAAAACACGGGCCATTATATCTCGCTAACAATACCGGCAAATCGCATGTGGGGAATGCCTGTCTCAGTTTCTGTATTGTGGTTTGGTTTATGCATATATTCGTCTATTTTTAATAAGCGTCCATGACTATCATAAACATACGTTCCATAAAGGGGACTGAAAAATCCTTACCGAGGGCTGATTATGATATTCACAGCAATGAATTTGTGTTTCATTTGGTTAGCTTCGACTCAGTAAGCATGTCCCACAAGTTTTGCAGTTCCTCTCGATGTCTGCGTCCAGTTTTGGCCACAACCCATAGCTTCGAGCAGAGGCTTTCATGTGCACAATTCCAATGAGCGTCAGATGGAGTTCCTGCAACAGTTTTACATATAGCTGACAGGAATGACAAGCCGACTTCCTCACGGTATTGCACCATGCTTACAACATAACTCCTTTTGCTTAATGAAGTAATCTCTCCATTCTGCATGTGAAGTAATGTTCCTTCAGACATTCAATAATGTCTCAGGTACTCTGCTCAAAATCGAGTCCTTTCTAGTCTGAGCATGATTCTCGGTTATTGTTACTGGAGAATCAACGAAATCCATTATTTTCACTGTTGAGGATTATGGAATGATCCAATTAAAAACTACTGCAAGACGACTGAGACAGAATTACTGGTTCAGTAATCCAACCTGTACTTATAAACCGCCAAAAATAGTGTCCAAGTAGAAAGAAGAGCAATTGGTTTGTTCTCAGCAAACAACCACAGCAGTGGTCTGTTTATAACGTGCAGAAATTCCCGTATATATATTGATGGAGCATTGTAACTGTGAACACATGGGCCAAGCCTTTTTTTCTTCTGTGTGCATAATTCCTTTCAGAAGCAGACAGAGTTCGAGATATGTAAAACACGGGTTTCGTTATTAGATTTTCCACCCCATGTATCATTACCACAACTAATCTATAGAGGGAAGCATCCATATACACCACAATTGCCTTTGAGGGGTCAAATTGCATCAGCAGTGGTGCTGAACACAGAATTTTCTTTGCTTTTTCAAAGGCCTTCTTCTGATCAGCTCCGCAATTCCAAGTTATTTCCTTCTTCAACAATCGATGATAAGGCTCCAGTACGATGGATAATTTCGGCAAATAATTGTAATAATTTAGGGCTCGAACATAGGCCTTCAACTCTGGTACATTCTTGGGAACAGGGACCAACTACTTCGCAGTCATCTTTTCAGCCAGGTGTGTTATACCTTCTTTGCAAATTCGAAATCTAAGATCCAGAAGAAGAAACTGACATTTGTCCCTTTTTAGTTTTAGTCCAGCTTTGTCCAAGGCAGACAATAGCTTCCGCACGTTCACAAGATAGCTGGGGTCATTAATAAACGAAACCAAAATGTCATCCATTCGTACTTTGCAAAAAGATATATCATTTAACCTTTTGTCCATCTCTCTCTCGGAATACGATATTGTCAGTGTTCGTAGCAATTTGAGTCCTCAATTTTTTAGTTTCAATTTGCTGCCTTTTGCAAGATAGAAAAAAAATGTACGTTACTTTTTCCGTGTTAATCCGCTATCCACGTCGCCATTTTTTATGTATTTCCTTTCTGCAGCGTGGTCGTCAGAAGTGTAACTAGGACTGCTGATTAGTCCAACTGCCTACCCTTTATATCCGACCACTCCTCTTGGCCTGATGATTCCTTCCAAAATAATGAGGGTTTTTCCTAAGTGTATACATAGATAAATCAAATATTAAAATAAATATTATAATTCAAAATAATTCAAAATACCTTTGTCTATTAAGTGATCGTCTTCCTTCAACCTGGCCATATGCCGCAATTATTGTATTTTACAATAATAAATATATACATCAACCTGATCAAATAGGATTTGTCGCCGCCGTCTTTGTCCGTAATTTTTTTCTTCCGAAAAATATTTGGATTTCAGTGGGATATTAAACACATAAACGTTTTAACATGAAAAGATATTTGCGCAAAGAGCAATTTATATAAAACCAGAATTATTGATGCCATTGAATGACTAAAAATATAAAGTTAACGGATTCTTTCTTTTTCTTTTTATGTGCCGCGTCCTTTCAGAACGTAGGCGATCATGGCCTTCCACTTCTCCTTATCCCTTGTGGCATTCAACAGGTTTTGTGTTTCTTCCAACTACCCCAGACCACGCTGCGCCATCCCCCTGCCCAATCCCACCAACTATACCATGAGCTCCTTTCCCCTGTCTCTTTTTCCCTCTATTCGTTCCGTGTGTATCAAATTCTCCTGACCCTCCTTTCTCATTACGTTTCCCAGAAATTTGATCTGCCTTTTCCTTATGTTAAGCAGAAGCTTAACGATTCATTGGCCTGTATTTTAATTGCGAATAATTCATCTCCGCTTTGTTGAAAAATACAATATATTCAGAACATCTTTCAAGGCTTTTGTTTCATTGCATCTCACCATTAGACCGTTGTAACGGTCACCATCATTTTTAACGACACGGGTAAATTATTATAAAATGAATGTCTAGCTGTCATTGTGCGCTGAAAAGACATTACTATATAAAAATGCTTAGTGCTTTCAATTTTAATTTTCTCAGGGTGAAGTCACTCTTTACTGGAAATTAAGATATAAATCTCAACAATTTTATGCGTCAACAAAGATATATTGATACTTGAATAGTTGGCAGTAGGCCCGTCAAAACACAAAATTAGTTCGAATGAAACATATTTTATTTCAAATATAAGATTATTTACTGTCTGGGTAGAATAATATCACACAATCGTTATGTCAAATTGAAATCCGAAGTCGTATTGAAAAAAAAAATATATTAAGTGTTAGTAAAATTTCGTTGGAAATAAAAAATATAGTGTTTTAATTCTATGCAATACCTATGCTACAATATAGGAATGAATACAGCACAATCTCCTCAGCTAAAAATGCCTCCTTGGTATGACGATAAACTACATCCGGGAGCAAGACATTTGAACAGTAGCTTTTGAGGAGCGTGAACCCGGAGTTGTAGCACCTGTTAGGATCCCGGATATTGGCAAGTAGTTTACTGCAAAACGAGTGACAAAACATTATGAAAGTGTAAAAATACGTTTTAAAACCAGCAATACATTTTTGAAGAAAAAATTATTAACAGGAATACATTATCAGCAATACATTTTTGTAAAATAATATTACCAGCAAAAGCAATCTTGCCGGCATTAAATAACCCATTGATATGCCGTAAAAGAAAACAAACAGCAATCTACAAATCAAAATGGGAAATCAAGAGAAAACATGTGGCTATACAGAAGGCTGCTGAGAATATTCAGTCAGTTATGTGCTACACGTTTAGGCGATAATTTATCTTTCGATACATGACTGATGACGCAGATTTTTTTTCCCGGAGAAGTTTAACATTTCTTTCTGCGGTAGACCAGTTGCCATCCAAGGATATAGAACCAGGTCTGTCTTGCTATTTACCCATAGAAGAGGATTCATACCTTTCCTAAGGGTATTAACACGTAAGTAAATTTAATGCATTCGACTGGAATTCGAACTCGGTTTTCCGTTTCCTCAGTTCTCGCCGCTATCCATTACTCCACCGTGCCTCTTACAGCACGTGACAAAAATGACATAATTATTTGTTGTGAACGTAAACGATTATAAATCTCCGCACATTCCTTTTCTTTATTATCTTGGAATTGCTATGCCTGCTTCCTTTTGTATGTGAACTGTACATTCAAGACGAGGCGATCATGGCTCTCCACAATTTTCTTTCCTTGATATATTTTCATCCTCTTGTCTTTTCATAATCCCTATTCTGCCATCAGTCTACACAAACTCGTTAGGTAGGTTACTTGCAGCATTTCTCTGCAATTCTTGCTTTCAAAATATCTTGTAAATGTCAAATTCTCCAGACCTTCTTTCCTTATGTATCAGAGAAATTTCAACTGTTATATTTTTAATCTAAGTTAATCTTGTTTCCATTTTCCATAAAAATCGGCATCAATCACATGTTCAATCCATGAAATTCTCAGTAACCTCCTGTATAACGAAACTACTGTTTCCTCACATCTACTTCGTCTGTTAAAAGATATTCAAGAATTCATTGCTATATAGGAGGTCGGATAATACATAAGAGTTTAGCTATTTTCTCTTCCTTTCTAATGAACACTTTTGTTTCTTATTGTCTCTTTAGATTTTAGAAGGCATTTTTCGTTATTCTCATGCAACTCTGTAAAAACATTTTCCAGATATTTAATGTCTGGCACTTAAAGGATCTGCGGTCCATATAACATCAAGACAACCTTCAAAAGCTGGTCGACACCTCCGAGTAAGACCCCCTCATAGAAGAGAAATTGACTAACGTCTGTGGATACGCCATCTAGTGCAGCTGCGGAATGACATATAAAATGAAGACATCCGCTTCCTTAAGGCAAGGCTTCAAGAACACTAAAAAGATGTAACACGAGGGGAAGTGGAAAAATCAAGCGTGGAGAGAAAAGGGAGATCTCCGCACTCTGTGGGATCACGTTGAAATCATAGACAAAGAACATCATTGGAAAAGTCGTAAACTTAAGGAATCAGCACATATGCTAGGCCACAAAAATCTCCTGAGCCGACCAAGCATAGAAATGAATACAATATGTGAATCACTAATACGGAGCGCTAGAGAAAAGCAATAATAACAACAAAAATTTCAATATGAGGTCTGTAAAAACCATACAATGATAAAAGAAAAGATTTCACTATGAGTACTGGTTGCTGATGACATTAAGTTGATAAGTCCCAGAAATTCATACACTGCGCTTAAGGACATATGTCGCAGTGTTAGATATATGGCGTTAGTTAGATCCAGTGACAGAACGCAATGAGTTGTGAGTTCAATACCTGGTTAAGGCAGTGGAGAACTTGGAGAGGTGAATTAACAGGATAACTGATAACTGACATCGATTAGACATAGCACGTGGAACTAGAACAGTCTACCCCAGCAAGCGAAGGGTTCAGTTCGACATTCCAATCAGCTGAAGAAGACCGGAGCGTATATCAGCCGAAACGTGGTGATAAATATAGTAACAAGCATGGGGACAATAATCCGAATAATGTAAATAATGTATATAATACAGAAATATAGACAGATACTGAAGGACATTATTCACTATTCATTTCAAAATAAGACGCAATGAACTGTAACTAAAAGATGTAACAACCACTGCAAATGGGGAGCGAAAAGCTAATTCTTATCTAAAATTTTGTAAATGCCTTCATTTGCATATAAAGATTTTACCATTGAGACATTTAATTTTACAGGACTTGTGAAAAAGACGCAGAGATTGACTTCGGGCGATTACAGTATTAATGTATGTAGTTTGCAAAAAACCAAAATCAAAGGACTTGATGTTGATATCGGAGTTAAACAGCAGAATTTAATAGCTTTGGGTACAGACAGTAAATATTATGGACATGCTTTTGTTATCAATACGAAATAGAAGAAAGCATATATAGTCATTAAGCGGAGAAATAGATTATATACATTGAATATAGACATTAAAAGTATTATCAGTATGTATCCTCATTGCCTGTAATAAGTTTTCGTACTTGAAAGACATGCTGCACGTTAAAGACTTAGCAAAAGACGCGGAGTTTTGGAAGGGACAGCTCAAAGATATTTACTAATTGGCTGACGAGGAGAAACCACACTGAGTACAGTCTGCTTTCAAGTCGAAATAGATATGATGATAAAGAGAAAGAGGGTATAGTGGATGAATAATGATGATGATTTTCTATTCATCTACGCATGAGAGAATTCTATATGATATTTATTAAAACTGCCCTTTTCAGATCAATAATGACTTGAAATAATTAAATTTAATTAAAAGCATATGCTAACAGTTTAATGTGACAATGTGGCGAACTTTGAAAAGTTTTCTGACGACCTTCTGGACTGCTACCTTACTATTTCCGGGCACGGAAAATAACCCTTACGTTTAATACCTGTCGCTTCGGTAACTACTGAATCTTTACTACCTCTTGACCCCTTTTCACTGATTATATGAACAATGACAGTGGTCCCATCCACCCACCTGCGTAAGTTTTGGGACAACCCCAAAACCAAATGATTGGTGAAATCTTCAAAAGGATACGTTTATGACTCTAAAATGCTTGTTAAAAAATTATGTTTACCAATTCAAAGACAAACTGGAAACATGAATCCTGAATACGTAGTATTTTAGTTGTCCTACGGATGTATGGGAGACGCAATTCCTGAGAAACTCAAATAGCTGATTGGACTTAAAAGGAAGGAAGTTGTCTACTTATCTTTTAAAGATATGTGAGAAATCATATTGTACGTCGAAGAGGAGCTGCAGATCTTTGTCGGTTTATTTAAATGAAAACTTGTTTACCAAAGTAGAAAACACATAATCTGTATCTTACAATTACTGTATTAAGATAATATATTTACAGTGTTTAAACACGAACCGGACGATACTTAAAAAGGTAAGAACTTCTATATCGATCGGTTTTTATGATAGCATGTGTTGCTGTCTAACTTTATTCATATGATGTTATAAAATGCTTATCCATATCGCTGTTTGTATATAAGCTTATCAGGCCTATTGCTAAGTGAAATAAATATTTTTAAAAGTTATATACGATGGACATTGTGAAACGATATGTATAAACGAACGTCACATTTTTCAATAGACCCAATACAGAACTCTATATCTGCAACGTCTCGTTAGAAAGCGATTTAGAGCACGATCAAAAGTTGGCAATCATTACTATCTTCATCCCTTTATTAAACAAAAATAGAAGAAACCTCCCACTTATTTGTATGACGAGTATAGCAGAATATTGGCTTGATGTCGAGACGACGCAATACACAATGATAGGAGGCACAATGTTCGTCCCAAAGTATTTGATATTCAACGCATCATCTATTAAGAACGCCATGAAACCTCGGGGAAAACGTCCATGCAATCATCTATTCTCTCTAGTTTTCTCCTAAAATCAGAAAGGGCGTCAGAAATCTCTTTTTTGGCTTTCCCAAAGTGAGGTTAATCCGTGCGGAGACGAATGACCAGCAGTAAAGGATATTCTCTGAGGGGTCGTTTAGGATTAAGAATAGCCAAAGTTGGAGTGCAATTTCGAAATTAGACGCTGGTAGGATTATCTTATTGCCAGCCAGAAGCAACTCCCTAGACCAAGTCTTTTTTTTGCTTTCGGTCAGACGAAAGCTAAATTTACTATCGAAGAATTAAAGTTTAATACCAATGTAATCTAGAGATAACGAACATGAAATGCCAGCAAGTTTTCTTTATGGAACTCTATTTTATTTTCTTATTTTCTCTCATTCTATGTCTTCCTATCAACTGTTTTCCTTAAAATCTCATAGCCAAATTATGGCATGAACAAAAAGCAAACTTACAGACACGCTGGTATGCACGCGCACACATACACGTACATACAAATACATACACATAATATGTAATATATATTAAAAAAAATTGGTAAATATTTAATGAAAAATGACGACTGAAATCACATTCTTACACACACACACACACACATATATATATATATATATATATATATATATATATATATATGGGGGGATATCCCTCTGTTATAGATGTTTCGCTAAAGATGACTAACATGACATTTTTTTGTGTTCATACAAGTGTTTCCTTTTCAGTACACAATGTATTTCAAAACTGTTCAAAATTTTTGCATATCTAACGCATGTAGTAATACTTTTAGACATTATCATGGACGTTATTTGCTTTTTAAGGAATGTGTGATTTTATGTATGTTTTTAAAGATATAGTAGAGTTTTATTTTTCAAACACGGTAGCACATTGTGGCCGTGTTCTTAAAGTTATTGAGTTCTGGCTTTGTATCTTTTATTATTAGGATTTCCATTACTTTTAAATTTTTTATATATGGAGGAGTATTATACTTGTATTTTCTATTAGTATGTTTCCGATGGTATTTGGTGGGTTTTCGTGTATGGTGAAATGAGTTTTGCAATAGATATTGTGCTGTTATTTTTGATGATGAAGGCGACCGTCTATTTTTTCTGTAATAGATGATTTAATTTGCTTGTCCTGGTCGACTGCATTTCTTTATGATATTTATATTTTTGACATACATATTATTCATCATAGGTAGTACGGCTCGGTGTTTCATGCACAACACAGACTTCAGGTGCTGCGTTGAAACTGTCCGTTACATAATTAAATGTCAATAAAAATATCTGGTTAACGTTATGCTGTCGGATTGTATAAATTATACTGGGATTACTTGTTTTTATTATATATATATATATATATATATATATATATATATATATATATATATATATATAGTTAAGTTATAAGGAACTTGGTAAACCGAATTGGTAAATCCAAAGAGGATGAAATCCTGAGAGCTCAATGTTAGGACAGAGCTAATATGTAATGAAAAACAAACCACTTTAATGTACCATTACGATAATTTATTTCACCTAAATCCTTTTTTAAGGATTCAGGATCATCAGGTAAATCTTCCAACAACGAATTGAGAAAAAAATGGGATTAGAAATTGGTGGGTAGTGTAATTTTTGTAATTTAATAGAGGGGGTTGAGATTGGTAGTTAAACAGACAATATAAAGTATAGGGAGGGGTTAATTTTATATCTCTCTTAAGTATGTTTTATATTGGAGTAGGAGGAGTGACAGAAACTTGACCTCTTTAGATGGTTAATAAAACGGAAATGAATTGTAGAAAATGTATACAAGTGAGTCTTATGGTAAAGAGAGAGATAGGGGTAGGGGGAAAGAGAGATGGAGTTGTTATAATTTTGTTTTAACAAAATTATGTAAAAGATAGTTTACAATGTTTGATAGAAAATTCTATGTCAGAAAAAAATTTTGTTATTAACTTAAATGTTTAATTTTTTAAGTAAATAGTTTCAGGACTAAATATAACTATTATTGTAATAAACATATTTATCTAGGACATAAAGAAATATTTAAAATCTTAATAGTTTATTCACCCGACTAATTGTATTTCCACAATATAAAAAAAAAAAAAATATATATATAACATCTATTTTAATATTTAAAATATAAAACATACTTAAGAGAGATATAAAATTAACCCCTCCCTATACTTTATATTGTCTGTTTAACTACCACTCTCAACCCCCTCTATTAAATTACAAAAATTACACTACCCACCAATTTCTAATCCCATTTTTTTTCTCAATTCGTTGTTGGAAGGTTTACCTGATGATCCTGAATCCTTAAAAAAGGATTTAGGTGAAATAAATTATCGTAATGGTACATTAAAGTGGTTTGTTTTTCCTTACATATTAGCTCTGTCCTAACATTGAGCTCTCAGGATTTCATCCTCTTTGGATTTACCAATTCGGTTTACCAAGTTCCTTATAACTTATATATATATATATATATATATATATATATATATATAAATATATATATATACGTGTGTGTGAGTGTGCGCGCGTGCGTGTATAGAGAGAGCTAGCTGGCTAACGAGATAGATAGATTATTCATTTTTAAATTATATAGTAATAATTAAACAGAATATATTAAAACAATATACATATAAGAACGTAAAACGTGAAATATATAAGGCAATAATTACTCCAACACACACATGTATTTTAATTACATCAAACTGTTATTACATTTCGCCGTATTTCAATAGACCCTTCGTTATTTTTTATGTTGACTAGTATTTATTTAGTGTAACGGCCGGCACTCTCGACTTAACTCATTAAAGTGAATGTGCTCCCCGAAAGAATTTTCTTATGAGTTCAGTCTAGTCAGAATAACTTTCTGTTCTTAGATATTATGACATTATTCTTTTCGCATGATACACTTTACTTGCAATAAATTTTCAGGCTCAATTCCTGCAAAACAACCCCACAATATCACTAATTATCCTCAATGTTTCAATGTTGGCATAACTCAAAATTCATATCCCCTTTCGCCAAGACTTTCTGTGTAGAAATATACTTCTGTTGCACCCAAACAATTCGAATTTTTATTCGTTGGTCTAACCCAGCTTTTTCCACTCTTTGATACTTCAATGTTTACTTGCCCACAGTGAAATGACTTCTTGACAAACAATCAGCCACGAAGGCCTCATAAGATCAGTCTCCGTTTTACAATTCTTAGAGATACTGTTTTTGTTTTTTTCAGAAAGAGATTATATCTGCTAGAAATCCGAATGCTCTTAACCATCTTTTGCTTTTGCAATTTAATACAAGTAGCCTAACTTCACCCTGAGGCTTGACTCTGCTTCTGCCTGAAATCCCCGCCCACCATTTCTATTCTCACTAGATTCCCGTTTCCTTCTTAGAGAATATTGCACACCATATCTAGATATTCCCAATTTATTAGTAATTAATATTAGGTTGGTGCAAACATAATGACGTAATAATGTCGTTTCTTGACGTAATTTTAACGTCAAAAAACGACATTATTACGTCATTATTTTTGCACCAACCTAATATTTGTGAGCATCCTACTTTAGTAAGAATTCCGATATGAGCTCTTCTTTCGATTGATATTTCTTTCTTTCTAGCCATTTGCGTGTTAAACAAGAAAATAATTTATTCCCTTAATGATCAAAAAGAACACTGTGGTATACATTAACAAACTAAGAATAAATATTAAAGAGAAAATAATAATGGCTGAGAGAAAAGCTCGATTTCAAAGTTACATAATTTTTGATTGCCTATTTTGAGGAAAGAGCAGTGAACAAATATTTGAAGCAATAGATTTGTACATAAAACATATAGTAATAGGATACAAAAGCAAATGAAAGTTAGGCTATTTTAGTAAGCATAGATAAATGAAGGTTATATATCACTAATTCGAATAGGTTCATTACTTAAAACCTTGGAAAAGGTACATTTTCTGTTATACTGGCATCTAAAATGTATCTGAGAGTGGCTTCAAGCATCTGAACTGTACTATATATATATATATATATATATATATATATATATATATATATATATATATTAAGCATTAAGCCCTGAGCAAGGCGTGAAGGATGCAGGGGGTTGGAGCGAGAGAAGATAGGAGTGATAGAATAAAAGATGAGGTGAGGAATAGTGGGTAGATCAAGGTAACTGGAGATGTCGATTGACATTACATTTGAATAGTTGGAGATTATAGCTCTCAGAGAAACAGTAATAGGGAAGGGTGCGAGAGGTGCGAGGTATTAAGTTATTGGATTAGAAGAGACGGATACATTTAAAAGTTTCTACAGTGAAAGAGCGAGAGCGGGGTGCCAGCCTCGTAGGGCGCTTCAATTCATGAAGTCTGGGAACCAGTGAAAGCAGCTCATCGGAGCAGTTCCCATGAAAGTACTTGTAAAAAAGACAGAGAGATGCGACGTCGCGTCTGTGAGAGAGCAAATGTAGACGAGATGTCAGAGCAGGGCAAATTATATTACATAACCGTCCTGGATCTTGTCAAGAACTCCGAGGTAAACAGAAGGTGCACCAGACCATATATGGTATATGTATATATATATATATATATATATATATATATATATATATATATATATATATATATATATGCGCGCGCGTGTGCGTGTGTGTGTTTTTGGGGGGGGTGTCAGTGAGTGTGTCTGTATTACCCCATTTTTTCAAAAAGTTTGAATATTATTTCCAATGAACTACTCATTATAGAGACTTAATAATAAGAAAGGATCATAAAATGTGCTCTCTAGTACAGTTCGAGCCTGTTTCCCCCGCAGTAACAGAATCCAACTGCTGAAACTGCGCTTTACCCAGAGAACCACATAGAGCCTTAGAGGCCAGGATGGTTCAAAAATGGGTATTCACTAAACCATCTTTGGAATAATATAATATCTGATTAAAAGTTACATAGATTAATCGATTTTTCTTTAGAAAGATTAATATATATATATATATATATATATATATATATATATATATATATATATATATATACATGCACACACACAAACATAAATATATATATATATATATATATATATATATATATGTATATATATGTGAAAAGTGTGTGTATATAAATATAAATAAATATATATATATATATATATATATATATATATATATATATGTATAATTATTTATATATTATATGCGCGGTACTTATTAGAAAGCGCTCAATATCAGACATAGAGCTAACATATATGGTTGGATAGATGTGAGCTTGTCACTTTTACCACTTTACAATAACTATTATCTAATAATATTATCATTACCACCAACACCCAGCATCATCACTTACACATCGCACCTACTATTATAAATCCTCTACAATCTTTAACGCATATTACTCCCCCAGCATATTTAACACCTTAAAACAATAAGATAAGATATAATTTCCATATATAACCATGAGAATAAACACCCATTACCAGGATTCATAATAAATAAAAATAAACAAATAAATATAAAATAAAATAAAACACCAACAACCACCCTTTAGTTCAAGCTAGCACCACAATAATTACATTTATAGGTTTTATTATTCTCCCACCAACATTACTAATCACTACTAACAATTTACAATAAATATTAACCACTTATATTATTATTGCCACCATCCACCTTACATATTACTATCACACCATATCTACCATTACCATATAATCCTGCCATAATTATTAACGTATACTACCCCCTCTCCCAGCATATTTAATACCGCCATAAAAATAACCAATAAGGATTACAAACTGAAATTTCTACCAGCCACATATACACAGTCACAAATAAACAAGGAAATAGCGAGCTTTAATATAATAAACAATAATATTTTTGTAAATTAAAAATTAAAATATTATAGCAATCTTCAACTACCATAATTTTACACAGAATACCTATTATCAGGATTTATACCAAAATAAATACATATATCAAAATAAAATAAAATAAAATAAAACACCAACAACGACTCTTTAGCTACCACCACTATAACTACATTCATGGTTTCATCATTCTCCCACCACCGTTACTAATCATTTCTACCAATTTACTATTTCTACCAATTTACAATAACTATTAGCTAATTATATTATCATTGCCTCCAATCCCTTGCAACATTACTATCACATCATATCATATAGACCCGTTATAAAATCAAACTACCTTCTCACCCATCACATTAAATATCAAACATCACCATATAAATAACCAATAAGGATTACAAATTTCTACCTGTTACATATACACAGTCAAAAACAAACAAATAACCAGCTTTAAATATAATAAATAAACCGCCATTTTTTTTCAAATTTTAAAAATAAATATAAATAATAATAATTTTTACCTATCATAATTTCACACAAACCCCACCACACGTACATACATACATGCGAGGAAATATTATTCAGCGGAAAAATAAAATATATGACATGTATACATTCACGAGACATTCACGAGACATTTCCGCCACACTTGCAATCTTTAAATTTCAACATACAAATGCGTATGTATAGACACAACACCACCCGTATACTTACATATGTCATATCCGAAACTGCCCACATATGTTTATATATGTATGAGTCCCGACGGACGACCAAGTATGTATATGTGTCTGCATACATCGATGTTTGCGTTAGTACGATGAAAAAACGACGAAGTTCCCCCCACCACTTCCACAATAACACCAATACACGCAATCTACATGAACCCAAATTTTTAAAAAAAATTAATCAGTTTGTCTGACGATCGCTAAAGCGTGAAACCCAGGGTCAGAAGCTCACATCTATACATCCATCCATCCATATATATATATATATATATATATATATATATATATATTATCCTTTACTGATGTTACGACCCGAAGTTCCATTTTCAACGCAATATTTAGATGCTGAGTATCGACTGATGTTACGTAAGTTACATTTTTAAAATGTCTGGTTATCGTAATATCGTATTGCAACAGTAACATATTATACTGAGACTACAGATTTTAATTTTAAAAAATATACTTGTCAGTTTAAATAAGTAAGATTTACATATATGTGTGTAAAAAGTATTTTAGAGGTTATAATTAACTTTTGATTTTTTTTATTTTTAGACATAAAGGAAGATTACATGTTCTTTTTAAAATCGTGATTTTCATTACAAATGAATCTTGATCAACGTTTTTAAGCAGATATTATTTTTCTGCCAAGATATAACTATCAATTCATTTATGTTGTTTAAAAAAGTAGGGTTATTTAAGAATTCTAATTTTTCAGCAAAAACATAAATTAAATCTATTTCCTTTCCCGTTGTAAGATTTATCTGTTACTATTATATACCAGGTGATAAAATGTGTATTGCCATCATTATCTAATTGCCAGAAATATTTAGAGAGAGAAGTGCTGTTTTTGCATTTTATATTGTCTAAATCAATCGATGAAGGTAGCAACGAAATATTCAAGGATTACCAGTAGAAACGACATAAAATTTAACAATTACTGGAATCAGTATACAATATTATCATGACCGTTTAAGAGACATATTTTTTCGGAGGTTGCATTTACTTTCTTTTGTAAATTAACGTGACCTTTGTTGGACATATATTTGCTTAATATAATGTTATTATATTGGAATATAGATGTATCGATGTTATTAACGAAGCTATAGCTGATCTTAAAATAATTTTAGTAAAATATCTTTTTTTTCTTGTTTTTTTTTTTTTTTTGCTGTCGGTTGATTAAATTACGTATGAATTATATTTAAGAATTCGATATTAGCTTGAACATTATGATCAAACCAACATTTATATATATATATATATATATATATATATATATAGTTCTATAGATCTTTGTTTTTTTGGTTTTTCTTTCGGTTATTGTTTTGTATATATATATATATATATAAAAAAATGTAATAGCAGTATAACTGCGCCCGCATCGCGGTAACCAGATATTTATTTTTTTAGATTTAAATTACGTAACAGTCAGTCTATATTCAGCATTTCTCTATTGCCTTGTGCATGAAATACCAAGTCCTTATATTGATGAGGGATAATAGCTATATTTTATGATATATATTTAATAGCTCTATCGTATTACACTGAGAACTGTTTTATTAACACCAAAACTAGGTGCGATATATATATATATATATATATATATATATATATATATATATATATATATATATATATATATGCATGTTTCATTAAACACGACAGACAACGTACTACTGTTAAGCTTTCTATTTCATTTTTTGTTCGAACAAGAGCTTTCTTTTCTGTGTGCAAAAACTGTCCAAATGTTTTATAGTTCCGAGCGCTTTCGGCCATACCTTTAGCCATTATCAAGGATGATTCGATTTTTCAGCTTAATTGAATGTGTGCATTATGTGTATGTTTTAATGTGTTGTAGAGATGGTTTTAATTTCCTTTTAGCACTTGTGTCCTTGTTCGTAGTTAATATTGTTGAGTTGGCTTTTTTATTATTAAAGTTTCCATTTTTTATACATGCGCGCGCACCCACACAAAGTGACAGACGCAGATACACACACTCTCTCTCTCGCACACACTCACACGTACATACACACACACAGAAACACTTGTATGTATGTATGTATGTATGTATGTATATATATATATATATATATATATATATATATATATATATATATATATATATATATATACAAAGAAATAATCACACATAGAATCAATCAGAAATATTAATGCCATTAATGGTGACATCCGTCACTAGAAACATAATATATGCATTAAAATACTGTTAATACTGTTTCTAGTGACGGATGGCATTAATATTTCTGATTGATTCTATGTGTGATTATTTCTTTGTATGTAAATTATATACTGCCTAATGTTTTATGTTTATATATATATATATATATATATATATATATATATATATATATATATATAAATGTATGTGTGCATGCAGTATTTAGTGGCAAGTGCCCATATGTGTAATTGTGTGTGTGTGTGTGTGTGTGTGTGCCCAACCGTTCCATATTAGTATTTGCATATATTAATGGTTCACTTCTTGCGAATTAAACCCATGATTAGTGGTTGGGTAGAATATTTTACAAAGTTACTATAGCAAATGTTTAGTCTCTCGTTAAATTATTCACCCTCTTTTCTTATGTAAACAAGTTCAGTAATTTCAAATGCACTTTTCCATAACTTGAAATCGATTGGATTAGTAAAAGACACTTAATCATGTAGACAAAGACTCAATTAGTCATTTGAAACAGTGATTTCGTGGACGGTTCACTGATCCAAAAATAGAGTTCCAAGTAATGAACTTTCA
The DNA here is from genome assembly GCA_963932145.1 of Acanthosepion lycidas. Lineage (NCBI taxonomy): Eukaryota > Metazoa > Mollusca > Cephalopoda > Sepiida > Sepiidae > Acanthosepion > Acanthosepion lycidas. Next base: position 124,514,888 of record OZ010579.1, read on the forward strand.
ATCGATAATTTGCTATCTTTTCGGGGTGTTTATGTTACTCTGACTCATCTGTGCGCAAAGAGTGACAATTGGCTGTAATGAACTCATTTGGTGATATTTGTACTCTGTGGATGTCCTGGAATAGACACGTCCAAGATTGACAGTTTCTGAGGACTGATCCCTGGAGACTTGAATAATATTTTCTCCAAATTTCATTTTGGAAGAGTGACTTTCATCGTCTCTTTCTTTAGGCCGAGAATTTGTTTATTTATGATTCGTATATTTTTTCCACTGAACTTATCCCTTTTGTTTTATTTTACTTTTTTTTTGAATAAACAGGATACTTATATAAACACCTAGGTTATATGATGACGCTTACGAAATATTTGTCACTTTTTGGCATTATCATATTTTTGTCAGTATTTATTCAAAGGCAAATCGTTTCTTTTAAGGTTTTACGACATTTAACTAAGTATTAGGTTGGTGCAAAAATAATGACGTAATAATGTCGTTTTTTGACGTTACGTCAAAAAACGACATTATTACGTCATTATTTTTGCACCAACCTAATAACATGTATCATAAAATATAAATAATTTTAAATATATATTTTTTTTTATTTTAAAATTTTAACTTATTCTGCGTTATACAATTAATACATGATAAATATTTTTAAAGACAAGTTTATCAAATACAGTGTGATCCGTGCATATAATATCTTTACCATTTCATTTTTCGAATAGGGATGCTGGGCGGGAATCCCCATTTGTTGAAATGCGGAACATTTTCTGAGCTCTAGCAATATTAGATTTGGGTAATGCAGGAAAAGATAAATGTACAGAAATAATTATTCTCTTCTTATCCGTTTCTGCAGTTGCATTATATAAAGTAACTCCAATATTACCAGTCTTCAGCTATTGTTGCATAACTGATGTAGCCATTATTGCAGGAAAATAAGAAAAAAAAAATTATATCTCTTTCGCGACATCTTTTTCTCTTTCAGTCAATCTCTCCTTCTCTCTCTCTCTCTCTCTCTATATATATATATATATATATATATATATATATATATATATATATAATATATATATATGATGATCATCATGTTTGCCGAAACTAGTCGAAGAATCTAAATGAAATACTAATAAAAAAACGAAAACATATTAATCTATAACCAAATGTGTCTGAAGATTTTAATTTTTTAATATTTTTTATTGTTCAATATATATATATATATATATATATATATATATATATATATATATATATATTTAAGTTAAGTTATTTATATATATATATTTATATATATATATTTGACAGCTGCCTGTGTTTCATACATGTTTCTTTGAATGTTTAAGACGAGGAAAATATAAGCATTTTTTAATCATTTATCTAATGTTTGTACAGTTTTCTTTCTGAAGAATTTAAAGGAGGGAAATTATCCTTAATAAGGGTACTGTTGAAAAAAAATGTGAATCTAGAACGATACATAACGCAGCAAAATGAACAGTTGCAATGTTTTTAATATACAGAAATAGATATATACATATTCGCATTCAAATTAACAGGTGATATGATAGGTCGGGGAGGGAAGTTAGTTTTGTGAATTTTTAAATTCTATACGTATATCCCGGTTTGTAAGCGCCAATTATTTCGGAAGTTTTAAGCTATCCAATCATGCGTTATTGGCTGTGATATTTTTGTTGATTTTTTATATTTATTGGTTAATCATATTTTTGCCGATATTTTAAAACTTTGCATGGTCATCAAGTATTTGTTGCATTTGTTGTGAAATAGACCCATTTATTTAAAATGATGAAGATATTGCTTCTATTTGCATTTTTTTTTTAACTATGATATTGTTGTGGTTACGTAGTTCTTCAGCGCAGTATTTTCTTGTTTTGATAGAAGTATGGGTCTGTTTTTCCTTTATCATGCCTATCTTTCATCGCCTCAGGCTCGAGTAGGCTGCAAATATCTGGTTTTGTTCTGATCTTCAAGTTTTTGTTTCTTTGGTACAGCATTTCTATTTCAGTCTTCTCACACACACACACACATATGTGTGTGTGTGTCTGTTTTTATGCATCGGTCTGCGTGTGTGTGTTATTTACAAGGGTCAGTTTTAAATCAATGCCAGATGATTGCCAAGTGCATGAAACTTGAAATATATATATATATGTGTGTGTGTGTATCTGTCTGCCTGTGTGTGTGTGTTATTGATGTGGGTGCCAAAGTCGGGACCACAGAAGGAAAACACGGAACACGGATTAGAGTCCAACACTGGTAGTCGTACGCGGCTCTCACTGTCTCTCTGTCTCTGACTCTAGAGTGTTGTGTCGCATACTTAATATAGACCTGGAAGAGTCTATTGTGTAGGTAGTTCCGTACTCACTATACTCACCTTCCAAGAGTTTTCTTTTTGAAAAGGAGAGAAAAATAAAACGGTTAATACTTTTTCCTCTTGGGATTTACGTCGAGCGGTTGAGTAAATTTCCTTTTCCTTCCTGAGCGTCTCACTTCAGGAGAGACTTGGGGCATGTCGAGATCGAAGTGATCGAAAATTACGTCGATCGGCTCTTCACAGTTATTTTGTAGTGACTCCTCCGATTCCTTCAAACAGCATTTTCTGAGCGGTTTCCAATGGCGTTTGTGAGTGTTTTTCGGTCCTTGGACAATATTGACCAGTTCGCCAATTCTTTTTTTATGGTACCTACTTCCCAGAATGTTATGTTGTTTTGTAAGCCCTGAAAAAAATTTTATCGCCAGGATTGAAATATTTCTTATGAGGCGATACGGTTTTTTTGAACTTTGCTTGCCGTGGAATAAGTTTGTCGAAGACAGACTTGATTTTCCTTGCGAACATTGTTTCTGCAGGCTAGCTTCCCATAGGCGTGTTCGGATTAGGGGTTATCCGATACATCCGCAGAAACTGTTGCAATGCTCTATCTGTCGGTGTGCCTAGTGCCTTTTTAAAGCCCTTTTTAGAGTGTCCTCGAACATTTCGGTCTGGCCATTCGACCTAGGGTGGTACTGAGGCGTTGTAATGTGGTCCACCTGATATGACTTGCAGAAGTCTCTAAATTCACTTGATGTGAATTGAGTGCTATTATCTGTAACTACACAATCTACGACGCCAAAACGCGCGAATAGCTCGTGTAGAAATCCGATCGTGCAGTTTATGGTTCGTCTTTTGCATTGTAGGACCTCAGGCCATTTTGAGTGGCTATCCACAACAATGAGGTAGTACATGTTGTCTATAGGCCCTGCAAAATCGGCATGAATTCTTTGCCATCGATGCTCTGTGTCTGGCTATTGTTTGCACGTCGTGCTTGGAGCTTTTGCTGCAAGCGCGCATCCTTTGCATGATTCTATCATGCCTGCTATGTCCTTGTCCATGTTTGGCCAATAAACATAGCAGCGCATGAGGCTTTTCGTACGGTTCTTCCCCGGATGTCCCATGTGAAAATCCCTGAAGATTTCTTTGTAGGCTGTTTGGAATCACTACGTGGTCATTGTATAGTAGGACCTCAACGCAGAAGGAGAAAACTTCAGGAACATTGGGGTCTTTATTGCGAATTTTGCTTTTTATGGATTGAATGAATTCATCCTCTCGAGAATGAGTAGCAATGATGGGGTCTTCAAAGACTTCTGTATTTTTGGAATAAGTCGCGATAAAACTGTCTCCATGGAAAATATTTTTGGATGTTAGGAACTCTATCTTGAAATTATAGTTTAAGAGAATCGTTCCTAACGAAGTAGTCTATTTGCAGTATAGACTGGCAGACCCTTTTTTGAAGCAAAAATTGTAATTAGAGGTTTATGGTCTGTCTGCAGCATGAACCGTCTACCATGTAGATATCTGTGAAACTTTGTCACAGGGAATATTAACCCTAGAGCCTCTTTCTCTATTTGGGAAAATTGTTTCTCAGCTGGAAGTAGAGATCTTGATGCGTGAGCCACAGCTTTTCGCGAACCATCTGGCAGTTTGTGTAAAATGCAAGAACCTATGCCGTACGAGCTTGCATCACTTGCGACTATGATGTCGAAACTAGGGTCGTAATGGGTGAGGGAGAGGTCTGAAATAAGAGTTTTCTTGATCTTCTCGAATGCGTCTTGGCATTCCGGGGTCCATGACCATGGTTTGTCCCTTTTTAATAGTTGGTTGAGAGGCCCTCTCAAATTTCGCATGTTCTTAATGAACCCTTGGTAAAAGAATTAGCTAGGCCGAGGAAGATTTGTAACGCTTGAACGTTATCTGGGGCCGGCATGATCGCGTTGGCTCTTTCTGGATCCGGCCGACGACCGTCTGTATTTATAATGTGGCCCAAGTATTTAATCTCTGGTAAGAAAAAGTCACACATTTCCTCCTTAACCGTAAATCCGTATTCTTGTATCTTTTCGCATACGTTTATTATATGGTCCCGGTGCTCTGCCATAGTTTTACTAGTAACCAGTATATCATCCAAATAGGCTGTTGCGTAGCCCAGCATGGCGTCCATGACCTGCTGGAAAATTGCAGGCGCAACCTTTACTCCAAAAGCCAGCTTGTTGTATTTGTACAACACTCTATGGGTGTTTATGCAGAGCAATTTGGAACTTTCTTCTTCCAACTCTATCTGAAGGTATGCGTCCGAGAGGTCAATTTTAGAAAAAAAAAATTCCAACATTGAATTTATTGAAAATTTCTTCAGGGCTTGGGAGAGGATAGTGGTGATCTTGCAAGGCATCGTTTAACCCTGTGGAAAGATCTGCGCATACTCGTATTTGATTGGACTTCTTTTTTACGTAGACCGTTGGTGCTGCCCACTCGCTGAAATCTGTTTTTGACAGAATACCTGCAGGTTCGAGTCAATCTAACTCATTGTTGATTTGCTCTAGAGCAGCGAAAGGGACATTCCGTTTGTTTTTCAATACTGGTTGTGCACCGTCCTTCACCTTGAACTTAGCTTTCACTTTAGTACATTTCACAAGGCCGCCAGAAAAAACCTGGGGAAATTGTTGTTTGAGTTCCTTTTTTAGATTTACCAAATTGGACGTTGTACTTTGTATCTTGCAACAAAATGTACTCATTGGGCAATCCCAAAGATTGAATATTTCTATCCAATCAGTTTCAAATAAATTATCTGAAGTTTTCAATACTTAGGCTTTGAGCTTTTTGGTAACTCCATTTAGTGTTACTGTAAGTATTACCTCACCTAAAATGTTAATCTTTTCGCCAGTTACGGATTTTGCTGTTTCATCCGTTTTTAATAAGGTCGGCTTGTTTAATTTTCGCCAAGTACGCCAGTTAATGGTTGAAGATCAGAACCCGATTCAAGCTGGAATTTAATGGACTTATTGAAAATATCCACAGTTACATATTTTCTTAAATTCCTATCGACAATTTTGTCAGATTGAGCTGCGTAATTTTATTTTGGGGTTTTCTCGTTCTGTTGGCGTACCAGCACGAAGTTAAAGTATGACCACTTTTATTGCAATTTTTGCAGTATTTTTTGTTCTTAACTGGACAGAATTTCATCCAATGCCATTTACCACAATGGTAACATGATTAGGGCGGTGTCTTTAACCTATTTGGGTTTTGTTTACTGCGGAATTTAGGACATGAGACTTGTCTTTTGTCTTTTTGTGGGGAATAGGAGGTAGACTTGCTTCTGATTTTATTAATCTGAGCTACACCTGATTCCTCGATAGTGTTTGAGTCATACTTTACAGATATTACTCTTTGACAGTCCTCTGCCAGTTTTTGGAGAGTCAATCCTTGTTCGTTCTCAAGCTTGGTCTGTACCCGTCGTCTAACTTCGGCGTCTGATTTCGGCGTCTTCTGCTGATACTAGACCTTGTGCCAAAATTAAGCACTTAAAATTATCGGCAGTCAGTTCGGCTAGTTTAAAATCATTACAGAGCTGGTTTACCGATGCTGCAAACGTTAGAAAATCTTGCTGGTTGTCTTTGACTGTGTTCAGGCATTTCCAACGTTTGTGGAACAAGATTGTGTTAGGCCCGAATAGTTCCGACAGGAGCTTAATAGTCTCTGAAAAATCCAAGTCAGTGGTTTTCTGGGGGAGTATGAAGTCTACGAACCTACTATGTTCTGTAGTTCCCAGTTTTCTCAATACTAGACGTACCTTTTTTTACTGGGCCATTGTTCAGAGTCTACGTTGAAAATATCTTCGTAGCGCCTGTAAAGAGCCTCGAACGTTTTGTCGTTCTCTGGTACGTATTCAAAGGTTTCCATTGAATTGTATATTGTACTCTGGGAGAATAGTGTATCTTTTTCAGAGTTTGAGCCTTTTAATGCATTTATGAGTAATTCTTTAAGTTGAAACAAAATTACTACATTTTGTAGTTCAGCATTCTGAAGCGTAATTTTTTGGAATTCCATTTGTTGTTTATGTAATTCCAAAAATGGTTGTTGTCTTTCTTCTGAATTTACTTTTAGCATTTGGACAATTACTTTTTGAAAATCTTCCATATTTAGACAGACAAAAATGACAGCGATTTTTTGTTGCTTTGAAACCCGTGTACCAAGGGGAGGTACACAAAAAATCTTGATAGGGTTTTCTTTTCTTTTACAAAAAAAATATGGACAGGGAGAGACAATTAGTTAAACTAAACTAATTATGTGTTTAACTTTTTTTGCAATTCCGCGGTCCCGTTAATTTTAACGTAATTGTATAAATTTTCACCACACTTATGTAATTTTTATTATTATTTTTTATAGAGGTACAAAAAAAGAGAAAACTCGCCTCAGTGAATTTGAGGGGAGAATAATTTTATGCACGAGTGCAACTCAGTTACATGAAAAAAAATTTTTAGATCGCTTTTTTTTTCGAAAACTTGAGTACTATGGTAGTACTTCTGCTCTTGTGTTGTCAGTTTGTTTTACGAACAAACTGTTTTTTTTTCTGTGTGTGGGTGTGTAAGATATCGGTCTCGTAATGTTATTTGGACAGACTTTAATATTCCGTAGATGTCGAATCACTGCTCGTCACTGCTGTTTCGTATCGGAATATATATTTTTATATATGTAGACGCTGGGTGTTGCGTTTAAATCGCTAATGTAGTAATACCAGCTTAATTTCTCGTTCAACACTGCTGTGGGAACGCGTGGAGTTTTTGTGTATTTTTTGAGTACTCTGTCGCTATTAATATGGTGAGAACGAAATTTTCGAATCTTTCTGTCGCCACTGATGTGGGACTGGCAAATATTGTGGTTTTCGACGTGAATGCGTTTCTCGAATTCTTCGTCGACACAGATATGGAACTGGTAAGGTATTGAGGTTTCGCCGTGAGTGCGTTTCTCGAATCCTCGTCGCCACTGATGTGGGTGCCAAAGTCGGGACCACAGAAGGAAAACACGGAACACGGATTAGATTTAAAAAAGATATATTAACAAGTTCCAAAGATAGTGTAAGCATAGCTTACTATATGTTATTGTCCAATACTGGTAGTCGCACGCGGCTCTCTCTGTCTGGAGTGTTGTGTCACATACTTAATATAGACCTGGAAGAGTCTATTGTGTACGTAGTTCCGGTCTCACAATAGTTATATATATTAAAATAAAAACATTTATAAGAGTCAGTTTTAAATCAATGCCTGACGATTGCCACGTGCATGAAACTTGTATATTACTAAACGGTGAGGAACGTGTATAGTTATTATTATTAGTAGTAGTATTAGAATTATTATTAGTAGTATATGTGTATTATTAGAATTATTAGTAGTAGTATGTGTGTGTGTGTGCGTGTGTGTGTTTGTCAGTGTGCGTGTCCAATATCTGTCCTGACGAGGGTTTTAGCGCGAATGTCAATTGTACTTCTGTTTATTTAATGAAGACCCGCCCGTGAATGTGTGTTTATATGTTTTTTGTTTGTTTTTTTTATGTATTTTGATAATGTTTGAATAAGAATTTTCAAATAAAACACTGTCCGGAGTTAATGTTTTAGTTTAAAGCTGAAATGTCGAGAATCCCTTCGAAATCAACTACAAGTCACTAATATATACAACCAATAAGCAACGATCATCTTACTTTTTGCCTTATTTTACTACATTTTTCTTTCTAGATATTTCCAAAGACATATTTATTTAGGCTTTTCCTTACTCTCTCAGGCAAACTTGCTCTAGGTTTAATGAAAACTCCAGGCTACTAAATATAAGTATATTATATTAATATAATTTATACATTCCTAGTATAAAGTCATTTATATAGAAATAATTTCTAAAATCTTAATATATGTTTCCATGTTTATTGTTCACAATATTATTTACAGCTTTTCTTGTCCTTTTTCTTTAACATAATGAATCATTTATTTTCGTCATATACTGATGTTCACTTCTCCAGATTATACATCTTGCTTGAGCACAAAAATGTACTTTCCCCTAATTTTACAGAATAATCGATTTCTCAAAGGCATTCTTTAAGAATACTCATTAATATAAAGAGATGTAATTTTGATTTTTAGAAATCCCTATGGAAAATAATGATTTCATATTAAATTGTGTATCTCTGGGGATAAAAAGAAAACAAATATTGTTATGCTTCCATATTTCATTAACTGATTTCTCTCTTTTGTAACAGAATGTCTGAATATGTGCAAGGTTTTCACATAGGAATTTGATGAACCTTTTTCTTTTTTTTTTTTTACAAATTGGCTGTGTATACAAACATTCAGTTGTACACGATCATTTCTCTAATGTTTAAAAAAAATTCCAAAATACAGACGCAGTTAACAAAGTTCTAATATATATATATATATATATATATATATATATATATATATATATATATATATATATATATCAGTATTTTATATCCAGGCGTTCAGTAAGCCCACTGGGAGTGAGTGTCAATTATTGTTATATATATATATATATATATATATATATATATATATAGATAGATAGATAGATAGATAGATAGAGAGAGAGAGTTATATATATTAAGTAAAGGTAATCGATCCATTGGCATATAATGCGGGTGGATCCTAATAATATTAATTATTAAAACTGAGAGATCGATCTTTTTATTTTAACACAGCATATGTATTTTTCCCAACAAGAAAAACTACCTCAACTAGGCTCTCTAAAGAATGATGTTAGCCGTATACAGAACGGCTTGAAATAAACTATATCTATATTGAGGGAATTTTGTATTTTTTTACTGTAATATATATATATATATATATATATATATATATATATATATATATATATATATCTATTAATACATGTTTCATTAAATAATATAGGCAAGTTTTGTCTATTTATTTTAAGCAAAATCTTTCCATATCTTCTGATAAGCTTAATAAGATTATCATTGAAAGACGAAAGAAAATCACCATATTGATACATGTTTTTTAATTCTATCAAAGCTTTCGTTTTACTTAAGCCACCATCAGAGATGACAAGTACATTACAATAGATTAAACAATACACGGACATAACAAAAATGATAGTCTGTTTTGTTAACATGGAAGATTTCCAAGCAACGAAAAACACGCAAAAACACACGCAGAAGACGATCCCTTTCTGAACTATTGCGATAATAATGTACTATTACGTAACACTTTACACTGTTACTTGAGTCAGGTTAAATGTGTTTTTTACTGAATCATGCTCGGGACACCACAGACATAACATGTGCGTAACTAGGATGTTTTAAGGAAAATTATGCCGATATTATAATAATGAAGAGATATTTGTAATTTCTAGAAGTTTGCGAGAATGCGGAGTTGTATCAGACAATTGTTACCAAAATAGATCATTGGTTTTCCTACGAATGAAACCATATCTGCAATATTCACACTTTCGTTTGAGTTATTTCGAGAAAAATTTGTTTATCCTCATGGCAGAGGTACTTCCTTCTTCAGAATACAAGTGAATAATATCACTACAATGTAAATCTCAATACAGAAGCAATTCAGATATTTTTGACAGAGCCGGAAGTACAGGGATAAGCATCTAGGCGCCAACAAATATTAATTGTCTAACAAACATCGTGGAATCTATAAACAATTTACTCACTAAGTGTCATAACTATTCTTGGATGTATAATTATGTCTAAAAGAGTGCATGAATAATTACATGGAATAAGGGAGCGAAACAATGAGCAATATCCGAATATTTAGCCAACCTTATGTCTATAAAATTGCAATCAATTTGGCGGCGGTTAGATGTGATATTCGATGGCGGCTTTGGGGTGTAATGGGGACATCATATTTTGGAACCTCCAAGACGCGCATTAAAAAGTTTGCATATATTTTCTTAAATCATTTCACTCCCATTAAGTCCCCAGGAGACAAAATGTTACTGAATGTGAGAGATTATGAGAAAATATTATTAACGAGAGAGAGTAATAAAAGAATTAGGATTAAGAAGACATAACTTTTGACATAGCATTTTTGATTGGAAATCAAAACACGGGAAGAGATTTCCATAACTTTTGGTTTCTTTTGTTTTACAGCATATCAACCTCAATGGCTTATTATATGTGTACAAGATTTTTATTAGTGGTATTATTTTTTTCAAAAAATGTATTGCTGGTAATATTTTTTCATTGCTGTTGATAAGCTTTTCCAAAAACTTATTGCTGTATTAGACACTATATTGGCACTTTCATAGTGTTTTGACCCTAGTTTGGTGGTCAACTGTATGACTATATTGAGGGCCCTAACAGATGCTACCACCCCGGTGAATCTGAGAACACCAGCACTTAAGTGTTATTTCAAAGCTCCTCAAAACTTCCTGATCAGAAGCTTGCTGTCGGTTGTAGTTTATCGTCTACTCAGGAAGCGGAAGTAGTTTATCGTCTTTCCCAGGACGGATCCCACAAGCGAAGAATGCAAGTGAATAAACTATTAGCATAGAACATACGGTTACATCTAGCCATCTCAACTGTAAACATATGAGACCTAGCTGCCAATTTAGTACGACGCTTAAATTCATAAAGTCGAGTTTCTATAGAGGAAAGTAATATTTATTTTGTAAAATACGAAAAAGTTGCACAAGGCTAAAAATGGGAATGGGGGAAAGCTTTTCTTCAATCTGTCTTATCTTTAACTTAGCCAGCCACAAACACTGATCCAACACATTACAATATTCCGTGCACCCAACAACACTTTCTTAGATATTATTCTTGCTACATCATAGATATACTTCAGCGTTTCTATGAAGTCCTATCTAATCCTGTACATTTCATCTGCTGGTGTGTCTGGAATAAAATATAAACTTAAAAAAAACATGGAGGAAAGTTCATCAGAGCAATTACCGTGAAACTATCTATGGGAAAGACACAGTCCAGGTATGTTGCGGCTGAAGGAGAGTAACTGAAGGAGAGTAACTGAAGGAGGGTAACTGAAATCGTGATGTCTGTCCAAGACCAGTGATATTGCAGTTTCTTCCTTGTATTTTATCTAGAATTTCCTCTAACGATATTGCAGAATCAGCAAACCAGATATTACGATAATATTCAAATCATGGACGAATGTTAGACTTATAAATGTGTAAGATAGATTCTCTTGAATTATTGGTTGGGATAGTTCTGTATGGCATTTCCGCGAACGCTAAACATATGTCAGAATAAAACACAGAAAGGATGTTAGGACGGATGAATGTGAGCTATAATGGAAAATGGTTGGTATGATGTCAGAGAGCTGAGTTCGAATTCAAGTTGAATTTTGTTACATTTATTTAGGAAAATATACTTGGGCAGTCATGATATAAAAGATGATCGCCCAAACAATTATTGTTATCGAAATTCGATAATATGACCTGGGATAACATGACCGGTTGTATGTATGACAACAGCTATTCTCTGGGTGCAAGGCTCTCTGATGTCTGTAAAGATTTTTTTTTTTTTAGAAATAACTTTCAAATCAGATAAAATGTCATCACCATCGCCCATTCCTCTCCATATTTCTGGCTAAGATTTACATCGAAGAAAAAAGACCTTCACAGGCTGAGAAAGTGAATGAATAAGTCGAATAATTATAGGTTGGATATTCTTTCAGCAATACTTAGGGGAAAACTCTCGGTTATATTCCATTAGAAATAGTCAAGCAGAACCTCTTGGATCATCGAACAATGAGTTAATTGATTCCATCTACATGGGTTATTGCTATTCATCTTGATATGCCTGTTATTACTCCATCTTTAATTGTTACATCGATCCTAGTCACGATTCTGCATTTAAAATTCTTGCTGAATATAGAAAGCCTAGTTTGTTTTCATTGACTTCAGTTAGCTAAATTTTCCTGAAAATACAGTGCTGTTCGATAAAAGTGACTCACCTGAATTTTTTTACATAAAAACTATTTCGCCCATTGTTTTTGGGGTCAAACTAATTTTTAATCTTACTAAAATAAAGACCCCTTCCCGACCACCTAGTTTACTCACCCTAAGGTGATAATTATAATTTTG
>OZ010579.1:124532283-124544783 GCA_963932145.1 Acanthosepion lycidas
TGCACAATTTTTTAAAACTTTTTAGTGTTTGGGGGAAAAGCGGTGAGGGGCAATAGGTGGACGAATCGATTAGAAGAATTACATTTTTATTTTATCTTATTTTCTTACATTGTTTGCTTCAAGAAGAGAAGTTGCATCAGATAGCTTTCAAACCTCCGAAGCCATCGGTGTTAATGTTAACTGCACGCAATATGATCTCACCACTACGGAATATCGCCCCGTTGATTTTGGCTCTTCGAACGTGTTAAATTTAATGTAGGGTTTGTTTGAGTGTTGTTTTTTTTTTTTGTTTTTTTTTTTGTTTTTTTTTGGGGGGGGGTGGCTCTTGGGTTAGTAGGTGAATGCAGGGACGTAAAGGTGAGAACATAAAATAACGTTTGATTCCGCGGGGAATTAAACGCAGTATTAGGATAATTAACATTTCTTTACTTTTCCTCAAGTAAACGTAAAAGAAAAAAAGATTTACCGTAACGTTTGCGCATGTGCAGGAAAGGCAAAACTCGAAAGCGCGCGTATGTCCTGCCTTTGTTTTTATACCTCCAGACAGCAGACAAGCAAATTCTGATTGGCTAATGCAAGTCTCGTTACCATTATAAAAGAAAGATCTACCTCCTGATTATTAATTCATTTTCTGTTGTTAAAATCAGATCGTGGAGCGAATTATGCGAAGAGGCGACCTGTTAACAGGTCGGCGTAACTAGCAGGACGGATCTGACGTTGCAATACCTGAAATTCGTAATGAAGCTAGGGTTACATCACTGATGATGTCTACTGTTTCATTATATATATATATATATATATGGAGCGTTGTGTTAATTGTCGCTATTTTATATTTTTTTATATTTCGAGGATAGTGGTTTCTTGTTTTTCATTTTATCGACTGCACAGTTGGGCACAGTCTTTGAAAAAAAGAGCATCATGACGTTTTGGGAAAATTTGCGAACGGCATGCTGTACTGCTTAAAGCTCCAATAAGAAGTTTTCAGAGTGTTTGCGTGATAATCTGAGGACAGTGCAGAGGAAGAGTTCGATGAGTCTAATGGTGATTGCGAAGGAGTTTTGAATGATCACTAGTGATGGCGACGTTGAAGTGGTAGTGGTGCACTGGGTCTAGAGAGTGGCCGCTGGAAGACTAAGTATCTGGCAACAAGACTATGCACAATGCCACACAAGCAGGAGAACCCAGTCCGGGCTGTCAAACTATTTCTGCGACAACATCACCTCGTACACCTTGTCACCTTACTCCCCAGATTATTAGCCCTGGATTATTGTGCGTTAGGCGTAGTTGAGCGAGAGATCAACAAAACTTCTTATAACACCAAAGATGAACTGAAGTCAAGGAGTATGCTAGCATTCACCAACTTAAACAAGCAGACCATGCAGAAAAAGTTGCTGGAGATTTTGATGTCGTCTGGCCTGCGTGGCTGAAGCCAATGGCTATTTTATTGAATAAATTTACTCTTTGGTTCTTCAAGTTATTTTTGTGTAATTTCAGCAAATATATCTATTGAAATGAAATGTTAGTGTTATTTTCATTTTTACCTTATTTAACCAACAAATTATCCATCGTACCCCATTCTTTCTTCTAAACTGGCGTGAACCATTTGAAAAATATATCAATGTTCCTTTACTCAAACTGCATATCACCCCTCAGCAACAATAACTATTTAGACAAGATGTCTTCAGAATCAAATACTTTGTAAAACACGTTGTAATGTATCGTAATATTACGGGAATGTGACAGGCTAGGAAGATAATTCAATTAATATATTTCTTTTTGAGTTATTCAATATATTTTATTGCGCATTTCAAATATGAATGTTTTTCTTATCTTCAGTATATCGTTAAACTTCTAATATTATATTTTTCCATTTAATAATTTATAGCAAATATGTGCATAAATTGATTGTGATTTGGTTTAACTGATTTTAAACATGTAGATATTTTAAAGCCTTTTCACGATATCATGTTTATAGCACAGACATTTATCAATGGAATGCCGACCACAACAAAACAACATTATTGCTTTCGAAAACGACTCAAGAAACATATTAATAATTTGGAAATAAGAAAATTCACAATAATCTAAAGAAAACCTGAAAAGAATCAAGAAAACATTTTTAGAAAGGTATTTATAAACGCATAAAAAAGCAGGATAATTTATAATATGAAAACCAACAATTATAATAACCTAGTCGCAAACAAGTCACCTAAAATTTACAAAATTACTAATAGCGAAACAGAAAGTGATATAAACAAAGAAACTAAAAACATAGCCTCTAAACTAAAACTAGATAATAGAATAATAAACTTAGCAAAAGTAGAACTATTTAATAAATGAAAGACCATAAGAAACAAACCAGTATGAAGATTACTAAACCCCACAAGAAGTAACTTTTGGAAAATAAGCGTGCAAATATTAAAAGAATATGATCAAAACTAAGAAACGGCCTAAACATAAACCAATGGAAACATAGAACAGTCAATTATTTTAATATCATTAGTAATAATGAAAACTGCTCCTTAACACAATTCGACATAAGAGACTTCTATTCATCTATTAATGGGCATACATTAAAAAAGGCATTAAATTCAGAAAAAGAATATACATAATTAAATGCTCCCCAAAATCAATATTATACCACAATACAAATATAGAAAAAAGGGCCATAATAACAATGATGATACCAAGATTAATAATAACTTTGACGTGACAACGGGTAGCTAAGATCGTGTGTGGAAAATCATAGGCATATACATAATGAAAAAATAACAAATAACTTGAACTTAATTCTAAGAAACTGCAGCAGTAGAACTACAGAAAAAATAAGACAAGAAATAATAAAAACCTCCATAAATTTAGGATTCCCAATAGATATAAAATCTAATCAAAAATATAAAATTTTTAGATATAACATTTAACCTTAGCAACGAAAGATACAAACCATACAGAAAACCAGACAGCAATTCAATATACATTTACAAAATTTCTAACCACCTCCCTAACGTATTCAAACAAATATCCATATCTGTAAAGAACAAGAAAGCTTATACGTGATTACAAAAGTATTTTTCTAAAATTGTTTAATCAGACATGTTTAAATAAAAATATGAGTCCAAAATATACGGAGTATATATATATATATATATATATATATATATATATATATATATATCACAAACTCGTAAGGATTTCATCGGAATGGTCTTTGTTGATTTTACCTCGTCTAAACATGCTCACAGAAGGAGAGATGCAGGTAGATTCAAAGTTTTTTCAAAGAATATTTTTTTTGTTTTAATCTATCCAAGTTCGTATGTATTCTTTTTTCTTTATATCTATTTCACATTTGTCCCTGACTCTCCCAGACTGTGAAAATATAAAATTAACCAAGAACGGTGATATATTGTAAGACCATTGACTCAAATTTACCGTGGCTCAACTAGCTCTCAAGGAATTTTTCCAGATATTTTCCTATCAGTTTATTATTTTCTCTTTTAATCAAATACCATTTGCTATGTCAAAATTATAGTCCGTTTTGTTAGGGTGAACAACCAATTTGTTTTGCGTGTTGTTTTTTAAAATGTCCCATTTGTGTTCATATTGTCCTTTGTTTAAATGTCTTAATGTTTCTCCAATGTATTCATTCTGGCAATCACTGCATTTGATAGATTAAATTCATCCTTTACGTTTTTTTTTATGCAGTTGTGACAAATTTTATTATGAGTTTGAATAAATTACTTTTGGTCGTAGTTGTGATAAAGTTAGTGGGTAGAATCATATATTTCTGGATTCGGTGGGTCTTCTACTTTGGAATAATTTATGAGCTTTTTGAATGGCATTGAAAACGAAATACTTAGTGTACTGGATAGTCTTCAAAGTATTTTCAATTTATTTCTCTTCTTCGTGTAAATATTGAGGGCTGCAAATTCTGTGTGCTCTTACATAGAATTCAATGATCATTCCGCATTTTATTTTCCTGTTATGATGCGAATAGAATATATATATATATATATATATATATATATATATATATATATATATATAATATTTTTTATATATTATTTTGCATCGTTACACAAGATTTTCATGTTTCAGAAAATTAAAATTGTCCCTCAACAGGCGATGTAGATAACTTAAGTAAGTTATATGCCATCGCCTGATGAGGGACATGTTCCAAATCATGGGAATTTTGTGTAGCGATGTAAAGAGTTATAATAAAATATTATTATAAGATTTTGCTCTACGTTTAAAAAAATAAATGCTAACAACTGTGAATTCTTAATCTGACCGATCTTTCTCTTTACTTATATATATATATATATATATATATATATATATATATATATATATATATATATATATTCATTATCTGTAAATTTTCGTGAAGCATAAATATATAATTATAAATATATTTTATATGGATATTTGATTTATATATTCACCTTTTCGATATAACACAGGTGTTCTCTCTATGATTAATTTTCCCTTCTATCTCACGTCTAAATAGTGGTTACAGAGAAAAACTGAAAAAATAATTCAGTAATTAAAGCTACCCTTAGTGAATTCGTCTATATATCTACTGCGCAATATATAAGATCTTATCAACATCCTCCCCCATGTTGCCATATTTAACGTAAGTCACCTGCTGGTATAAATATATTTGAATTTTGGATTTTCTTTCATTACTTCCTTCTGTTTACTCTCTTCCCTTAATGTCCTTAATTTTGTATTTTATAAATATTTCATTTGTTTCTCTTTTTTAATTGTCTTTTGCCAGTCAGTTTATTTCTTTATCAAGTTTCATAGTTTTATAATTTTCTTTCATTTTCGGATGTCTTTGATTTGAATTTGCATCATATTTGCTTTACTTTTGTTTCTTACTGTCAGCATCAACAACAATCGACTCCTCTCTTTCATTCTCATATATCTTATTCTGGTTATTGTCTTCCCATCGTTTCCATCTATTCAAAAATTCCCTTATACCCACACTCCGTCGCTCTTTTTCCCTATTTCTCTCATACTCTCTCTCTCTCTCTCTTTCTCACTTGGACTGCTGCCGTTAAATACGAAGAGTCAGTCAGAATATAGGGAGAGTGAGCAGAGATTGGGATTGAGTTGGATGTAGAATAATAGTGTGAGGTAACCGCTTGTAAAAGTCACAGTTACAAGCTCGTAGACTCCAAGGAAGTCCTACTTTGAGACTGTATATATATATATATATATATATATATATATATATATATATATATATATATATATATATATATATATATATATTATTATTATTATTGCTACTAACCGCATCCCTGGATTACTAACAGTATTACCCATTGTATTATTGTGTAAATACATTTAATTTCTTATATTTAATTCTTGCGTCTGTCCTTCATTGGAGACCGAATTTCATCTCGGAATCCACAACACACACACACACACACACATATATATATATATATATATATATATATATAAAAGCATAATCTAGTAACTAGAATGTGGCCGAAAATCCAAACACCTCTATTCCTCATCGCGTGCAGGAATTGACGTTCTCCACATCAAAATTACAGCCAATATTTACAAAAGATTAGTCTCTACACGCTTAGAAATGTCAATTGACAAAAGAACTCAAACCTGTTGATCATTTAGAGTTCTTTACGTTCGGCAATTGTTTGAAGATTTTTCGCGAAACAATCCTCTTTAGTGATGAAGACCATTTTCATCTTGGTGGATTCGTTAATAAGCAGAATTGTCGCATTTGGGCCGATGAAAATCCGAGGAAGAGTGTTGAAAAGCCACTGCATCAAGAAAAGGTCACTGGTGTGAATTTTTGCTAGCGGAATCATTGGGTCGTATTTCTTCGAAAATGATGTATGGAATTCTGTTACGGTGACAGGCGAGCTTTATGTCCTGAATGGATGTCGAAGATTTGTGGTTCTAACAGGACGGTCCTACATGCAACACAGCCAATGCAACCATTGAATGAGAATATGCCAGGTCGCATCATATCTCGAAACAGTGAAGTCATTTTGCCATCACGTTCGTGCAAATTGTCGCCTTTAGATTTCTTCCTTTGGGGTCATCTCAAAAGTAAGTTTTATGCCAACAAGCCAACAGCATTTCAACAGCTGAAGGATGAGATAATAAGGCATATTGGTGAGGAGCAACTATGCACAGACGTCATCAAAACTTTTGATCATTGACTGGAGGTGTGCCGCCGAAGACTTAGCGGACATCTGGCCAATGATATTTTCACACATAATTTCCATGACTTAAATAACATGATCCAATAGAGAAATAAATATTTTTTACAAATAACACTGATTTATTTACTGTTGACTTTGATCCGCCTTAATGAAACACCCTTTATTATTAATACCTTAATACTTAAACTACCTCCAAATCAGATAAGAAAACGAAATAAAGACTAAGTGAAGACATATATAAATGTTTACCTTATTATTGGAGCATTAAAGAATTATTTATGTAAAAAATGAAATACAATTTTCCCATGGCCGTATACTAAGTCTTTAACATGTCTCTCCCCTTACAATACATACGTTGAAAATGAGAGATTATTGTCCGAATGTAATTATTGTATAAATTTTAATCTGAATTGTTTCTTTTGAATAAAAAAAAATCCTCCAAGAAGTTTTCTCCCAGTCTCTAGAATAACGATCATAAAATAACCGTGAGAATTTGGCATCTCCAGGAAGGGTTTTACAAAGTTTTTCTTCCATGTGCTGCATCTCTTTTGGGCGATGGTGATTCTTTCCAACTTCTTGTCATTTGCAGCATTAAGTAATTTGTGTCTTTTTGCTATTTTCTGTCAAGCTTTTCTACAAACACATTAGGCACATCATCCGCTGCTTTCCTGACTACCTCTCGCCTTCAATATGTTCTTGCAGTTATAAATCTCCAAACCCACTTTCCTCCTTATGTAGCTGACGAATTCCCAACAATCGCTTCTTGATTCTATGTATAAGCGTTTTTCCATTTTCCTGGCTGCTCACATATTCTGCCCATGATATTTTCAGCATCCTTCTCTAAATTTTTGTTGCTTGAAGTCTCTTCATCTGTGAAAAGATTTTAAAACATACGCTGCCATTGACGAGGACCGAAAATACAACTCATTTCAAAACTCTTTTTAATTGTTTTTCACGAAATCAGCCTGTTTCTTAATACTTTTCTTAGTTTTTTAATGGGCCTTCTGATTTCAATGTCACACTTTCCTCTTTCTGTTAAACGATTTTATAGATATTTAAATAGATTCAATTACTGGATTTTGATATCTCCAATTTGTAATTTGCCTGTGTAGGTTATTCATTGTCATGATAACCATGACTTCTGTCTTCTTACAGTCGAGGTTTAGTCCTTTTAACTTCGTTTTCTAGCTTTTCTAAGAGTTCTAGATGTATCATCCTGTGTCTGCAATCAACGCTATATTTTAAGTTGTTAAGATAGTTCCCACCAGAACTAAATCCTGTTAGGACTTCTAATTCTCTCGGGATAACTTCGCTGTAAAGGGTGAATAAGTCCGGTGATATGACACATTCTTTTCTTATGACCCTTTCTGTTTTTGTCTATTTATTAAATTCATTTTCAATCGGTATGCAGGTAGTTTAATCCCCAGTATAATTCCTTTATTATTTTAATTTATTTTAATATATTTTCCAAATAAATCAAGCTAACCTAATAGTTCGAGTAGTTTTAATTTGCATAACCTATAAAATATAGGTGTACATGGATTTGCATTTGTATTGCTCTTTTTGATATTATTATGAGTATGAATATGGCTTCCTGCTCGTGTCTTTAATGAACCCAAACTGCTCTTGACTTATTTCGGAACTTATTTTGCTACGTGCAATATTCATCAAAATATGGATGACAGGTTTTGTTATGTAGCTCATTAGGGAGGATTGTCCGATTGAGTCCTCATTGAAAATTCAAAAACTGATTGTATGTTTCCTGTAAGTAGAACTCAGATTAAACATCCATTGAAATTGCATTTTTTTTTTATCTACATCGGATATTTCTCGTTTTCTCAGATCAATGTTTCAAAATGGTATCCAGCGAATAAAACCTTATATTCTTTATGAAAACCATTCTTCTTTGAATCTGGAGAAATCTGGTTACAGAATGAAAAAAAACCGCAGCAGCAACATATAAAATGGACACCGAAGTGAAAATAACGACATAGTCAACATAACGTTAAACACAACTTCCAGCAATAATTTAGGAAGGAAACCACATCTGTACTGGAAACAATAATAAAACTGAATTTCAGAAATAAAATTCTTGAAAAATTGTCTTAATAGAAAGAATTATATATTTAATCTGGAAATAGCACAAGGTTTTCGATTAATGAATATCGAATATTGCCTTATAAGTTAACAGATAATATTAACTTTACGATAAATTCTAAACTATATATTATTGTGCGTCAAGGCAGATGAATTATAGAAAAAGAAATATGAAACTAGATTACGGCACTGAGAAAGTGACTGAAGATTCGATAACATGTAAACAACATCACTGTAGATTGTTCTTTGGATTTTATTATGTGTTTCTAAATATATAGCTGGAACTCCAGAGGAGATGTGGTAGTAACATTCAAATGGTAGAATTATAAATATGTAAGGTAGGATCTGGAAAGCAGAGTTTTCTCTCTCTCACTCTCTCTCTCTCTCTCTCTCTCTCTATATATATATATATATATATATATATATATATATATATATATATATATCTGTTTCTGTCTGTCTGTCTGTCTGTCTATCCGACCTTCTGTGTGTGTGCGGTATATATATATATATATATATATATATATATATATATATGTGTGTGTGTGTGTGTGTGTGTGTGCATATATATGTGTGTGTATATATATATATATATATATATACACGCACATATATATGCACCTCCCTCCACCGATATATATATGTATATTTTATATATATATATATATATATATATATATATATATATATATATATATATATATATATATATATATATAATATAAATACTGAGTAGTTTCTTATTTGAAAAATACCGAGTAGTTTCTTATTTGAAACACATATATATATATATATATATATATATATATATATATATATATATATATATATATATATATATATTTATATATATGTACACAGTTCAATACCGAGGAGCAATGATCTGTTTCTTATTTGAAACATATATATATATATATATATATATATATATATATATATATATATATATATATATATATATACTGAGGTCAATTAAGCAGTATGTACTTTAAGGCAATAATTACATTAATTTTCTGAGGTGTTTAAAAATCTATTTTGTATTCAAAGTATAACTCAAGGTCACTTTCAATTAAAAAAAGAATCCTACCTCCAAACATCAATGACGATTTTATTATGCCTAATTAAAGAGTAACATCAGTAGTGAATTTTTTAACCTTTCAATAAAACAATTATAAAAAAAAATACTACTATTTTGACTTTGAAGCAATTATGATTAGAAAATAATGAAATGCATAACAATCAGAAGGAATCAATATTTGGTTTATAAATTCTGGGAAAATCAATAAATCTCATCGAAGGAGTTCAAGGAAATTAAATATGTTAGTTTCTATGTGTAAAGAATTTTACCTTCATGGTTTCTGAGTCGATTAAAAGGCTTTCAAATTAATTTTACTTTACTCTCTCTCTCTCTCTCTCTCTGTCTCTCTCTCTCTCTATATATATATATATATAAAGAAATATAGTATTAAGGTGTGCTATATTTATGGAATAAAGTGCTCAATATCAGAGATAGAGCGTGTGCAAATATAAAAGTGAACATAGAAGTCAACACTTAGAGGCGACAGTCTGTTTCATGCTATATGCAATCGTCAGGCCACATGTGCTGTTATTTTTCTCGGCTATTTATATATATACGGGTTAGTGGTGCATTGTGGGTATTCTGTTATGGCGGTTATTTCACAGGAAGTCGTTTGTTTATCTATTTAGGTCAAATTATATTGCTTGTTTTTATTTTTGTTTCTTATTTTATTTATTTATTAACGTAGTAAAAATTTGTTTATATCACTTATTTAACAATTTTGTTTATTAGTATATTTATTTGTTTTTATTTTATTTTTTCCGTTTTTAATTTTTTAGGTTACGTAGTAAAAATTTATTTTAGTTCGGATCTTTTGTTTAATAATTTATTTTGGTCGGGGAAAGTAATGATAGCTATTTTTTCCTCCGAGCAAAGTTTGCAAGTTTTTGGTTGGTTATTGTAGGCTGATGATTTTTTCCTTATCTTCCAAGATATTTTTGGTGTGATGTTCGTTTTGTTTTTAATTTCCCAGATATACTTAGAAAGAATTGTATTGTTTGCATATTTACTATTTGTGAAAGATGTTTTGTGTGTATAATTTCTTTGTTTCCAGGGTCCTTCAGTTACTCCTATGTATACTTTTTCTTCATTATCTGGTGATTTTATCGTGGCTTGGTATATTACGTTGTTTTGTACACAATTTCCGTTTAAGGGACATTCGTTCTTTATTCTGCAGTTGCACGTGGGTTTAATTTGTTCGTGTGGTTTGTTGATAATTTTCCTATTGTGCTTTTTTATTATTTGTGCCATGCTCACGGTGCAGCTGTAGCTGATTTTTACTGTGTTTTTGATGAATATCTTGTGTAAGGTGCTTGATTCTGGGAAGTGTTTGTGTAAGAGTTTGAAGAATATTTTCCCTACGTTTGTTTTTACGTTCTTGCTGTACGGTGGGTTGAACCATATGATATTTCTTCTTCTGTTGGCCTTTTTTGTATTCTGTGGTGAGTATTGCTGGGAATCCGCTGTCTTTTAGGGCTGTTTCATAGTCTTTCTTAGCTTTGTTAAATAGGGATTCATTGGAGGAATTGTCAGAGAGCCTGCGGTTAATCGATTTTGGTATCTATTTGATTATAGAAGGTAGATGGTTGGAAGATGTGTGTATGTAGAGTGGTTTGTCATTAGGTTTTCTATATGTTTTATGTGTGCCTTCTCTTAGGTTGAAGGTAACATCTAGAAAATCTACTTCGTTTAGGTTAGTTTTTATATCTATGTCGAATCCGTTATTTTTAAAAATCTTTATTATTGCTTTTCTAGTTTTGTCTGTGTCTTGTTTGTTACAGTTTTTTAAGATTATGAGACCGTCGTCCCTGTAGAGTCCTGTGTCATTTCTATCTATTATTTTGCTCAGTTCGTTTAGTAAGTAAATGCCTATGATTTCGCATGCTTCTGCACCGTCAAAGCTTCCAATTGTAGTGTCAAATATCCCATCTCTCTTTATCCATGCTTCTTCATTGTGGAATAATAATGATTTACGGGAGTGCTTAATGATGTTGATTTCGCTTGGTTGTATTATTACTTGTTCCTGAGCTAAGTTGATGGCCTTATCTAGCATACGTTCTGTTATGGATGGGTAAAATTCTTTTATGTCTAATTGTAAGAATTGGCAGTTTTGTTTGTTATTTATGCTGTGGAACCAGTCAATAGTTGTTTTCGTATTTTTCCACTGGTTTACTCCTAATTTCTTCCTAAGTTCAGAATTAATTCTTTCTAGTATTGTTTTACTTATTTTACCTAGTTCGCTTTTGGCTGGGTTTATGAGTCGACATGCAGGATTGGTTTTGAAATTTTCTTTATGGTTTTTTAGTGTGATAAAGGCTCCTGCCTTGCTAATACAACTTATTCGGTCATCCAGGTCTAATTTTTGGGCGATTGTTTTAACTTCCTTATTGATATCGTGTTCTGTTGTTTGGGGTGCCTTTTTGGATGTTTTGGTTATGTTGTTCTTGAGTAATTTATTGTGTGTAGGAGGACTTAATTTGTATAAATTTCTCGTTTTGTCAGCAGCGATAAATACACTTGCTGAATTGTTTATTTTAGTTATATCTGCTTTTAGTTTTTTTTTTTTTTGGAATGCATCTTGTTTTTTGTGGAATTTTATGTTTCTAACTAGGTCAGTTAAGTCTTTCTAGAAATCGTCTAATTCTTTTTGTTGTGGGGCGCATTTTTTTGTTTTGAAGCCGTATTTTTCCTTAAGTGTGTTGTTATTGTAAAGGTCCCGGTTTAAAAAGTGGACTTTCCATCTCATTCTTTTTAGGAAACTTTCTATTTTTTCAATTAATTTTAGTTTATATATAGTTTGATAGTTTTATTGGACCTGATGAGGGGCTTAGACTCAGAAGGATATGTTCCAACAATGATGAATTAAATAAACACATTGAAAATCTGGAGCATCAATTCACAACACGTGGCTATCAACAACACCTAATCAGGGAACAAATAAATAAAGCAATTTCTACACCTAGAGAAGACATCCTAATGTACAAGATTAAAAATAAATCTAGCCGCATCCCTCTAGTAACCACTTTCAATCCCACTCTGCCTCCACTATCCCAGATAATCAAACGTCGCTGGGAAATACTACATCTCAAACCAGACCTAAAAAAATTGTTTAAGGAACCTGG
>OZ010579.1:124549783-124644783 GCA_963932145.1 Acanthosepion lycidas
TTCATCTAGTGCTGCCTTTATTTGCCCCAGTGCGTAACTTGTCTGAATTCCACGTCTGATTTTGTGGAAGACATTCGTAATACAGAATACTCTCTTTCGATGCACACCGAATTTTATAGTGGTCAGTATGGTATATTTCGTTTTGTCGAGGAGACTTTTCGCTT
Organism: Acanthosepion lycidas; assembly: GCA_963932145.1. NCBI lineage: Eukaryota > Metazoa > Mollusca > Cephalopoda > Sepiida > Sepiidae > Acanthosepion > Acanthosepion lycidas. The sequence goes on from OZ010579.1 coordinate 124,549,948, forward strand.
CATATTGTTGTAAACAATCCATCTTTCATCATCTGTGTGTGTTCTTTTCAGCAATGTGGCACTTGTGTGAGATAAATGCGGCCTATTTTTTTGTTTTTTTTATTAAATAGTTAGGTACCGAAATATTATGGAGATTGCTGTATCCAAGTGTGTTACAAAACTAATAAGATAGCATCTCAGTGATGTCTCATGTCATGTGACCTCGATCACTTTTAATCAAATTTACTTTGTTTATCCACGACAGAAGAATTTCTAGAAACCGCTCGGTCTTCCGGATGAATAATTCCAACAGAACGAACAATAATCTAAGCAATGCCACCATCTGCACAAATGGCACCTATTAGTATAATAGTCGTTTTCTCACACATGTTACTATGTGAGAAAACGACATTATTTTTACACCAACCTAATATCTTTTTCTGCTGTTTGCAGAGCTTATTCTTAACTTCGGAATATCAATTAACAAAAATACATTTAATTTTCCTCCATTTTCACTAATAACATCAAAATAGCTAAGGTTCGCAATTCTCAAGTAGATCATAAAGGCTACGTGACCTCTGTCCTCCTTTACGGCAGATAATGTTGGACGGTCTTCTCAAAGATAAAGAAGACACTCGAGGTGACGGAGGTTTGATTCTACTGAAGGATGCTAAAGATATTATGGACCGAGTGGGTGAGCAACGATGAGGCGTTGGTGTAGACTCAAAGAAGGAGGTAGCTTATTCTTAACATCAGAAAGAGGTAGCTGGAATTTCTGGGACACGTAATAAGAAAGGAAGGCTTGGGGAATCTGATAATCACGTGTCGAACAGAGGGAAAGAGGAACAAGAGAAAGCAACGCAAGACATATTTAGCGGGCTTAAGCAAGTGGATGACAGAACATGACCTGAGTGAAGTAGCTGAAGGAAGGGACTTATTGAGAGCTACAAGAGATAGGGTAAAGTGTACGGTCATAATCGCTGTTATAGTGGAACCCACCTATTCTATAGTTAATAGACTCTCGCACCTATAATAAGTAGGAGTAGTAGCAGTCGCTCAGGGAGTTGGTCAGCCAGTCGACTGGCTGGTCGGTTGAACTCTCTGCCTTCGGGCGGGGAGGAACCCGAGAGAGGCTACGCCGAAGAGCGGATTCTCTTTCGGGGAGGTAAACCGGCCCTGAACCCGTTTATACGGGTTCAATGGGCATATTTTTGGCCGAGCCCATGGGCTCGGAGATCCCAGGTTAAACCGGCCTTGTTCCACATGATGCCCTCGTGGGTTGGGGGGTGACTAAATATCGTGGGTCAGTCAGTCGATGTCGGACGACCGTTAGTCGGATATTAAAGTATCAGCCACCCCAACTAGATTACTGCGTCATTACCTATTATAACAAGTTCCTAACGTTTTGTAGGTCGAAGCTATTTTAGGACCGACTTAGTACAAATACAAGGCTCTACTGTGAAACCACTACATAACAATCGTCTACCACCTGAAAGGACCACGCACATAAAAAGAAAAAGAACTGAAATGTCATCACTCAACCTGTGGATATGTGGCATAATTTTCAGTCACGTGTCAAACTGAATAATGGTGTTTTCATTTATTAATCTGAGATACTTTTATTACTCCAAGGATAATTTTAATGGATATCCATGTTTGGGTAGGTGTTCTGTTTCTTTATTAAACAGTATATGTATTTATTTACATCTATAACCTAATATATTCGAGAAATCTCATTAGAAAATAATGGGCTTTCCTGCAGGATTCGAACTTGCGTTTCCCTAGGATGAAATCATCATTAGGTATTTCGAACTTTGCTTGCCCATCAGGCTTTCCCACAGCTTTTATCAAGGCATGTTTTACACTTCCGCCACGGATGGCTCTACAGTAGAAGAAGGCTTAGTTAAATGTAAACAGTTTAAGTCACATTATTTTTATAAACTTTTTAGAACTTACATTATTTTAGTTAAATGTAAACAGTTCAACATACATCATTTTTATTAAATATAAACAGTTTAACTTACATAATTTTTGTTAAGTGTAAACAGTTTAACATATATTATTTTATTAAATGTAAACAGTTTGACATATATTATTTCTATTAAATGTAAACAGTTCAACATAGATAATTTTTATTAATTGTAAACAGTTTAAATTACATTATTTTTGTTAGTGTAAACAGTTTAACATGTATTATTTTTATTAAATGTAAACAGTTTAACATATATTCATTTTATTAGGGTATAACCGTGTTCGCAATGACATCCCCGTTTTTCATCAAACAAATATTTTCTTTAAAAAATCTCTCTCTGTCCAGGTTTGAGTATAGTTAATAATTAACATTAATTTTTGATCGTATCTCTACATCGCTTTCGTTATTCTTAACTATTATTAACCAATGTTATCAGTTCTCAACTCAGTATCTATCCTGACACAACTATTTTCTTCTGTCTTAATAGTAAGTCTGATCGGTTCGATAAGGTCAATTTGGCAGCTAACAATAAAATGTTTTACAGCCTGTTGTTTAATGGGGCAAGAAATGACGTGTTAATCTTGCATCCTCCACAACCAAACTGTTCTCTATTAATCGCCTGAAAGAATCTTTTTTTTTCAGCATGCATCAGCATCGTTGATGCTAACCTCCCAAAGATTGATTCATTGCGCTTTCTCGGACTAGCGTTCTCTGTAGACATGATGTGGAACATTAATATTGAATTAAATGTTATGTCTGCTGATGGGAAATTTAGCTCACTGTTTTGTGCTAGAAAACCTTTACTCGATATAATCTAGGATACATATTTATAAGTCTACCATTCGTCTATGCATTGATTATTGCTGTCGTATCTGGGCCGGTGCTCTTGCTATATATTTAGGGACGCTAGATAAAATACAAAGCATAATCTGCAATTTTATTGGTCCTGAACGTGTATCTCGGCTACAGTCATTTTCCCCCGACTGTAATTTAGATTCCCTATGAGTTCTCTCTAAATATTTTCATGGTAATTTTTCGTATAAGCTTTCATCTTACCTAGATTTTATGAATTTAAGGGCATTACTAGGTTGGCGAAAAGACCTTGTCATTCTATATTTGGAATGGTTAGATGAAACCGTATGTTCTACGCTAACAATTTCTTCTTGCTTGTTCTTTCGCTTCCAGCTTATTGCCTTCGAGTCAACTTAGATCTTTAAAAATTTCAATGAAATGTTTACATTCTGTTTTCGTAATTCCTGTTCAATTATTGTTTTCCGTCCGTAATCATGTTTTCTTTTTGTCATATCTTCTCCCAGACTTGCGGTTTATTAAATTACTTGGGGTGAAATGATCAAAAGAAACCTGTGTTGTATTCTTGAATTCGGCCCACACATACTCAGAAAGGCTCGCTCTATATATGTCGTTATCGTTTTAGGATCGTTATTTGTCCATTTACAAATGATAAGTGCTTACACCTACTTACCCCTCCCACCACGGTTTTTGTATGTGATACATCATCAGTTTGAAATGGGATGCCCATACGCGCATTCAAGAAAAAAACTGACCGGTTGCAGCGGTCACCTTCACGCTAACATCCTTATCCATCAACCCCGTTGTACAATTAGAGATAGTTGGAACAAAAAGAGATATTTGCTTTGCATTGCAAAACCAAGAACTGCCTGAAAGCAGAAACACAGCAAGGAAGAAAAAAAACATAATATTCAGAAGCAGCTCAAAAGTACGGAGAAATGTCAAGCCCGAAACAAGGAAAAAATGACCAAGAAATGTGTGCATTATATTCCTTATTATTATTGTTATTATTATTATTATTATTATTATTATTATTATTATTATTACAAGAAGAAGAAGATGAAACCAGCTGCCCCCTAAATTTGTATCTGGGGTGGGAGGACATCAAAAACTGTTAATAAGAGATGAAACAATGAAAGCAGGCTTGGATGATCATATATGGAGTGAACTAATGCCATGAATGATAAAATAGGAGAGAGAAAATACTGAACAATCACCCATTTGAAGGAATCAGCGAATTTGCCTAGAAATTAATGCCATACGGATGTTATTAATAAAACAAAAGAAACAAATGCAGGACTTCAACACTAGGAGTGAGAAAGAAGAAGAGACGACAATGGAGGTCAAGCGTGGCAAGAGCCGCATGCAGCTACTACTAATAATAAGATTTCAAGTTCTAGCATAATTAAAAAGATACATTTTGTTAATCTGATGATATACTAATTGTCTGGCAGTGTGTATTTGCACTCAGTGGAAAAGGGGAAGCAATAACAGAAGAAGTCTAAATAAAAAATAAGACCTATTTATGAACAGTGTAATAAGAACAGTATTTCCCGTATATTAAATAAAGTGCCCAATTCAGTAATCTCTGTAAGTTACCAAGATCGGTATAGACCTGGGGAAATTTTTAGTGTATAACAGCAGAAACATTATGATAAAAACAAGAAAGATGAGAAAAATAGTAAAAAATGATAACTCTTTGTAGCAGAAATTCAGACAGAAATACAAATTGTAAGTACAATCCCTACAGTCGGCAATATAGATTGTTGACTCATTGAAACAGGGCGAGATGTAAATGGGTATAACTAAAAAAAAAAAAAAAAAAAAAAAAAAACACAAAGGAAACAAGATGGAGAATAGGAGTATAATGTAAGCCCCAGAGAATGAATAAAAGTTCTTTTCGAAATCATTTATACGTTATTCGGAGGTAGAGGCACCTAAGGAAACACGGGAACAGTGCCATAATAACAGCAAAGCTGAAGGTTTTAATGTAAATGATAATTGGTTTATTGTCGATTGACTTTGTAAACATATCAACACCACTATGTGTTACTTAATGGTAAAATATAATTATATTCAACTCAATTTTATGGCTTCAACTAAGTATATTTTTAACGGAATTGTATGACTTCAACTATTGATAGTTTTGGTAACTAGAGAAAGCAGTTCCTCGGAGCAGTTTACATGAAAGTATTTGTAAAAAAATAGAGAATTCTGTCGCCTCCCCCAATCTTTTTTACAAATACTTTCATGGTAACTGCTCCGAGGAGCTGCTTTCGCTGGTTCCTAAACTTCAAGAATTTAAGCGTTCTACTAGGCTGGCATCTCGCTCACACCATTTCACTGTCGAATGTTAAATGTAGCCGTCTCTTCTACTCCAGTAGCTTCATGTCTCGCACCTCTCGACTATGGGACTCCCTCCCCATTTCTTGTTTCCCTGATAGCTATAATCTCCAACTATTCAAATGTAATGTCAATCGACATCTCCAGATGCCTTGATTTACCCCCTATCCTTCTCTTCATCTTTTCCTCTATCACTCCTATTTACTCTAGCTCCAACTCTCTGTAACCCCTTGCGTGCTAGTGGCTTCCCGCCTTGTGTGCTAGTGGCTTCCCGCCTTGCGTGCTAGTGGCGTCCCGCCTTGCTTCGGGTGAAAGAAAAAGATAAAATGTATTGTTTGTCATTTTACTCTAAATATTGTAATGTTACTATAAATAGGTATTGTCGGTAATTTTACTACGAATAGGTATCGTGGGTAATTTTTATGCTTTCATAGTTTTTCGTGACTGTCCATATTTCTGAGATGAGGTATTCTGTACACTATTTATATTAATCGGGCTATTGTCCTCATCTTTGTCGCCATATTTATTACAATATTACGGCCTTTCAGTATCTGTCTATATTTCTGAGATGAGGTATTATATACATTACTTACATTATTCGGACTATTGTCCTCATCTTTCTCGCAATATTTATTAGAACGTTTCGGCCGTTGTACTCTCCGGCCTTCGTTAGGTGGTTGGAATGTCGAACTTAATTTAACTTTTTTTCGCTCACTGGTGTAGACTGTTCTAGTTCCACATTATCAGTTATCTCCTGTTAATTTACCTATCCAATATCCCAATGATAACAGCAAAAATTGCAATATGAGGACTGGTAAAAATGGTTACTGAAGAGATTAGGTTTATAATATCCAGAAATTCATACACAGATTTCCTCAAGGACTCATGACAGTGAATAAAGGCGTTGGTTAGATCTAGTGACAGACCCAAAAGAGTGTGAGTCCAATAGCCGATTAAGGCAGTGGAGAATTTTCAGAGGGAAATTAACAGGAGATAACTGATAAGTGACATCCATTAAATATGGCACGTGGAACTAGAACAATCTACCCTAGTGAGCGAAGTAAGGGTTAAGTTCGACATTCCAACCACCTGAAGAAGGCCGGAATGTTGTAATAAATATGGTGACAAGATGAGGACAATAGTCCGAATAATGTAAATCATGTGCATAGTTTTTGTTATTTGTTTGGGGGTTAATTATTTACCAATGGCTGGCACAGGCGATGCTACCCCGGATCAGGGTGGACCTAGGTATAACAGCAATTAAGCGGCTTTTCTACGATCCTCAATCCTCTAATCTTCGGATCAGGGGACTGACTGCCGAGTGTAGTTTATCGTTATACGAAAGACTTCTAAATTATAGATTTCATAACATCGCTATTTGAATATAAAGCTTTTAAAAGTTTTTTTTTTTTCGCCATTGTGCATCTGGATCTCATGTAGAAAATCACAAGTTTCCTTTATGTAAATAATACCCCATATATACATATTTCGTTAACGTTATAAAACTTTAGGTTTAATTGTGTTCATTAGTTGAAGTGATTAGAGCATTGAAAAAAAGTCTAGAGCCTTACCCGGTAAAACACCATATTATTTTCTGTCTTGTTCCTCATTAGTGTCTTGAAGTGGACTCTTCATTATACAACAACTAATTAGCGTGAAAAAAAAAAACAGTATTTGTCAAAATATGCCCACAGCCGACCAATCAGACACGTTGATTAGCAAGTGATGTTTAAGTGAGCATACTTATATAATATACACATGCATACGTTCTAATGAGAAACTCCAAACTGAAATAACATCGACTTGGTTCCAGAGAGAAAATCTTACAGGATTAATGAAGCGTTTCCAAGGCTGACAAAATGTTCAGAAACTCGTTTGTAACTACCGAACAAATTAATTACGGGATATTAGTTCACTCGTGTATACACACAGATACTATTTTTCCTTTGATAATCGTAACATAAATCATTTCTAGCCTATTCTTTTATATAGCATGCGCTTTCAAAACATTTCCAAACAAGGCTTCATATCCCGTGTAATTCTAAACCCTGTCTCCCTCATTAATATTTCTTCGCAATCTTTGTTGAGACATCCATTTACACAATCTTGTTAGTTTCTTTGCTCATTAGGTCATGTGAAGTTTTACAAGAATTTTCCAAAAGGTCTTCTATGTGTTAAGTGTTGCAACACATTTCAATATGTCTTCAATGTGTTAAGTGTTACAAGATATTTCAATAGTTCTTCAAAGTGTTAATTTGTACAAGTCAGTTTAATAAGTCTTCTCTGTATTAAGTGTTACAAGACATTTCAATAAGTTTTCTGTTTTAATTTTTACAAGACATTTCCATAGGTGTTCTATGTGTTAAGTGTTACATGACATTTCAATAGGTCTTGTATGTGTTAAGGGTTGCAAGACATTTCAATAGGTTTTCAAAGTGTTAATTTTTACAAGATATTTCAATAAGTTTTCTGTGTTAAGCGTCAGAAGACATTTCAATAAGTTCTCTCTGTGTTAAGTATTATAACCCATTTCAATAGGTCTTCAATGTGTTAAGTGTTACAAGATATTTCAATAAGTCTTCTCTGTTAAGTTTTACAAGATATTTCAATAGGTCTTGTATGTGTTAAGTGTTGCAAGACATTTCAATAGGTTTGCAAAGTGTTAATTTTTACAAGACATTTTAATATGTCCTATATGTGTTAAGTGTTACAAGACATTTCAATAAGCCATCTCTGTGTTAAGTTTTACAAGACATTTCACAAGGTTTTCTGTATGAAGTGTTACAAGACATTTCAATAGTTCTCTTTCGTAACATACCTACTTAGACAATCCTGACTTGGCCTCTCGACTTCAGTCTCTTTCTCTCCAACGTGACATGGCTTCCCTTGTCTTTTCTAGAAATATTTTCATGGTAACTACAAGTTTTTTTTTCCTTTGTGCCCTGACCTACATAAATTTAAGCCTGCTACTAGATTGGCATTTAGGTCCCACCCTTTTTTGTTGAAATAGCTAAATTTGACCGACACTTATCCTAAAACAGTTTCTTTTCTTGCACTTCCTGTCTGTGGGATTATTCGTCCACGTGTACGAGGCAGAGCGGTACATAGCTGTGAAGTTCTGAACTGTTTGAACTGATAATGTAGCCTGTGGGAACATTTGCAATGGAAGTGATAGAGTACCGGAGAGATTGTGACGTTTCGTCTCTGTTTAGCTTGTACCTTTTACAGTTGAGTCGTATCCGTCAAATACACACGCCGCACACGAACGAAAGCTAACCGCGAGTAGCAAAGGTCGTATTTATTCGTATATGCAAATCCATAGTAAGGACTTTCCCTGGGAATTTGAACTCACAAACTGTCCCCAATCACATATATACACATTTCTATGATAGTTTGATTCGGTTTGAATTCAGTTTAGTTCTCTTAGACAATTTAACAACCAAAGCTATAGTACTCAGTCTGTCCTGCTATTTTACAATTTACACATAGAGGAGAGATTGATTCATACATTTCCCAAGGGTATTAGAACACAGATAAATGCAATGAAGTCGTCTAGAATTAGAACTCACGATTCCTTAATTCGAGCCACTATTTCTGCACTTTGTCGTTTTTGGTTCTGCCTCTATAATGATAATACAAACGTGTCTTCACGAGTTTTCTATATATCATATTTATCTTTTAAAATGTTGTCATGAATTTGAAAATAATAAATAATGAAGTAAGAGACGGAATTATTTGCTAATAAAGGACACTGAGCTCACAAGATACTTTTCACATCTCTCCAGGAATTAATAACAAAAAAACAACAAGACTTAATATAATTCCTATTTTTGCAATATTTAATATAACAGCTTTAGCACAAATTTATTTATGTCTATAAGTAAAAAAAACTTATGTACATTACACAAAATATATTTTAAAATTAGGATATAGACATCTCCACCAGATTTTTCTTTTAAGTTTTGACAAATGGAAACATTTCTTGAAATAGATTTGACTGAAAATAGACTTATTAATGGATTTCGGCATTCAAGGCATCATCAGATCCTTAAAGGAAAATGGAAAATGCGTGTCTGTAATTGTGTTAATGCTTAAATAATGAATCTTAGTAGTTTATGTTAGCTGTCGTTTTTCGTGAATAAAGAAGAAAGAAAATCAGTTCTCAATATTTATTCTGTTATATATTTACAAATCTTCGAGTTGAAGTCGAGTCGAGTTTTTGAAAAGCCACTCATTTTTTTTTCTTCTTTAATCACTAAATATGCTAGCTTAGGGAAAAAAATCCCAAGAGTCATTATTTAAACAAAATCACAGATAAACGTATACACATTTTATTCTTTTGCTTTTAGACCTGATGAAGTATTAAATGCCGAAATGCATTATAAAATCTATTGTCAATCAAATCTATTCCATGAAATGTTTCCATTTGTCAAAAATTCACAAAATGTATATATAGTAAGGAGGCTAATATTATTTTAAAATATATGATACATCAACAATATTAGGTTATTCTACACCGAACTACGTTTCAAATGCTACATAATTTGCTTTGTTAGCAAATAATTCCTGGTCTTACTCCAGATAACCATCACTAAAAGTTTAAAAAATGCTTTACATGACAGATGGCGTATAGATACAAACTTCTTGAGAAAATTCTCTTGGCTTTTAATGCCATTGATGCAATGTATGATGCATTCAACTCAACAGTAAGACCTTATTTAATTTTTTGATGTCTACATCGGTAAGCCAAATGAAAATATTATACTCTATTTTAGATATAAAAATATGTAGCTAAAATAAAAACAGTTCTCAAAGTTTATACATATATGGCTGTTTTCATTCAGCCATCTTAAAATGCATGGGGTTGGTTATGTAAGCAAATTTGTAAGCCCGAGAGGAGGTTGACAAAATGACAGGAGAGTTCCATTAGTTATACTATACTAAGATGTTTTATTAATTCCTTTTAGTAACTTATCCACTAACGGAAAATTTCAAGATGAACAAGTTGTATGCCTTCACACTGGTGGTGTTGCATTCGTTTGGACGCGTTTATTACAAGTACAGACGTTTTTCATTGCAAGTCAAGCAAAGTTTTGTATAAAGACTTATAACCTTTTGTAGATTCATATAATATTATACTTGAAGAATTCTTTAAATATAACTTGAAGACAGACATTCTTTTGAAAATGTGTTTAACATTATCAAACAATGTGTTTTTTTCTATTCTTCACATTTTCTTAAATCACACACTTCTCTTACCTGTAATGATGATGATGATGATAATAATAATAATAATAATAATAATAATAATAATAATAATAATAATAATGATAAGAAGAAGAAGAAGAAGAAGAAGAAGAATAGAATAGGGAGGAGATATTACCATACACTGAGGTTTACCTATTAACGCAGATTGAAAAACACAAGGAAATCTCCTAGACATCATTATCAAAGACAAATGAAGTTTGCACACTGATTGACAAGAAATTACCAATTCTTGACAAAAAACATGTCTGAGCGTCCTTTTGAAAACAAAGCAAATAAAAAGACTTGGAAATAGAAAAAAATGTGCCACTTAAAAACAAAAACTGTTCCTATTATTGCTGAACGCGTTGGATCTAATAAAGAAAAGAATCTCAACAACAAATCAAAAATACCAGGACACCACCCAAAAAATTTTAATAAACCCTAAACCTTGCGAAGAGATTTTTCCATATATGATTTTTTTTTATTAGCAGTCTTTTGCTGAAGTAGAAACAGCAAATATGCTACCCACAGGTTGCTCTAGGTGATTTAAATCAAATGCAGGTGAAAAATAATGTTTTATTTAGATCAGGCGCTACTGTTAAGGTGATTAATAGGTTTGCTGGAACCTGCTCAGGCGTATTTGTTCGCCACACCCATAGCTAATTTGTGATTCATGCAAAGGTTATGCAGTTTGCCGGATATAGTGGATAGTTAGTCATTTGAAAAGGTTCAGTATGCTTATCCTCACTATGACTTCGTGCGAGGGTAATAAGTGAGCGCTTCTGAATTGTTTTGTTTATCTAAGTTCATGACTTTTGTTTACTGATGGTATGGATTTCAAGCACTTTCTTTATATATAAGTAGCATATATATATATATATATATATATATATATATACATATATATAAGTATCATATATATATATATATATATATATATATATAAGTAGCATATATATATATACATATATATATATAAGTAGCATATATATATATATATATATATATATATATATATAAGTAGCATATATATATTTATATATATAGAAATAGCAAATATATATATATATATATATATATATATATAAGTAGCATATATATATATATATATATATATATATATATATATATATATACAAAAAAAAACTCTTGAAGATCAGAGATCGGTAGTTGATTTCCCTTCCGAAGTAACATTAACTTCCCAGGAAGGAAAATCCTGACAAACCACACATATTCTTGAATATTCTTTCTGGATTCCAACGACGAGAATTAAGTTCCACTCAAACAGTTTCTTCTTCCGCTCATCTTCTCTGTGAAACAGACTCTCTGAAGGATTTTCCCAGATCAATACAATCTTATGCTGTTCATGTCTAGAGTTAACCATCATCTTCCCGCCCTATCCATGTGGCCCACCCTTTAAGGTAACCCGCTACCTCGTGTGGTCACGAGCCTTGTACATGGTGAACCTTACTCTATGTATTTTGATGCAAAATTTAAATATCGCAAATCTTCATGAATTTACCATAAATAGTTGATTCCGTATTTGGTTTTGAATAATTCGTGATATTTTTAGAAGTTTTGATCTATTATATTCATAGTTAAAAAAAATTTCTAAAAAATGATGCAATATAACATTATTCGATCCCCTTATGGAAATAATGATTTTTTTTTTATTAATTCGATCTTTGATACAAAAACATTTTGAATATGAAATAGCATTGAACTGATTCTATAACATTAAAAATGTAATGTATAAGACAATATTTGAGTGCATGTACCGCGATAACTCATTCATTGTGAAAACATGGCGAGTAGGGACTGAAATTGACAAGAATCATAAAATAAGGATAGTTGATGCGCACAAAAAAGATGAAAGACAGGCAACAATTTCCAAGCGTTCAAATGTTCCTTGATCGACAATTCGTAGCATTATGAAGTATTACAGCGTGACTCGTTGTGTTGAAAATAAATAAAGAACTGGCAGAAAACGGTTAATTTCTGATAGAATAGAAAGGAAAATCGATATAGATATCACGGCGAATCCACCGTCAACAACAGAAGACATTGTCAATGATATAAAGACACCAGGGTTTAATGTATAGAGGAAGACAGTCACTAGATGCTGTCATACATCAGGACTTCGAGCTTGTCGCCAAATGAATCGCTCTTCTTTAGGGGAAACGACTAAAATGCCGTTTAGTTTATGCTAGATGCCATCTAGAAGATGGGAGTAAATATTTGAACTGTATTTTATGGTCAAATGAAACCAATCTAGAAATATTTGGTCATATGAACTCCCGTTATGTATGGAGGAAATTGAATGAAGCTCACAAACCAAAAAAATACACTACTTACAATTAAGCACATTGGAAAGGACATTTTTCACTGCAGATATTTTGCTGCTTTTGGAGAGGAGAACTAGTGGGGATACAGGGTGTCATAGATAAAGAGTTCTATATGGTCTATTCTTAAAAATAATATATAAGAAAGTGCACAGAATTTGTCTTTGAAACATCACTGAATGTTCCAAGATGACAATGACCCGAAACACACGGCACAAATCGTTACAAAATACTTAGATGACAACATGTTATAGGTGTTGGCGTACCCTGCACAAGGTACTGACCTAAACCTCATTGAAAATTTATGGGAATATTTGAAAAAAAATGTAAGATAAAGAAGTCCTTTGAATTTGGAGGAACTTGAAGCTATTGCCAAGGAAGAATGGAGCAAAATGCAAATCAGTTTGTGTAGTAATCGTCTAAAGGACTATGAAAAATGATTAAAGACAATAATAAAGAATACAGATTACACAAGTGATTATTGAGGCAAGAGGCCCAATAATTTTGTCGTATCTCAAATAGTTGTATGGTGTTTTTGTATTATAGTTTGATATTAAATAAAATTTTAATGTGGGCATCACTGCACATTCTTTCAAATCCATTATTAGATGATATTTGAATTTTTGAATAAATGTACAAGTAAAAATATTTGAATATTTGAATAAATGTTCAAGTTTCCACGAAAATCTGAAGTATGACAATTTTCTTTGTAATTATGGAAACAGAGGGGCGTATCAGTCTGTCCATCACTATGTGCACACACACACACACACACACACACACATATATATATATATATATATATATATATATATATAATAAATTGATTAAAACATATGGTTTATCGCTACACAGGAATTGCCATAATTCAAAAACAGAAAACAAGAATTTCCATTTATATTAATTAGTTCTGTTTCTTCTTCAAGCGAATATATATATATATATATATATATATATATATATATATATATGCAAATTTATATATATATGCAAATTTATACATATATATATATATATATATATATATATATATATATATATATTAACAATTAAATAGAACATGTTAAGATGTCCAAAAAAATGAGAAATCTCATTAAAATAAAATGCAATATCCGCATGATATATAATAAATATATAACCATCAAAGGCTTGTTTAAGCTTAACAACCATTACTTCTTCTTAGAGAGGGATGACTGTCAGGACTTAATATAAATTGTGTCAAAACTTTTTAAGTGAATATTATCATGTACCTTCATCTCTACTGAAAACATACCTTTAGGTACCTCCATTAGGTCACATAAAAAGAAGCATATCACGATGAAAAAAGGCTCATAAATCAACGAAAAGAAAGTTTTGTCTCAATATGTTGTTATTAATTGAAAGCTAAAGCATTAAATTTATTACTTACAGTAAGTAGCATATTCTGGTGTCTTTCAGGCAGAAATTATATAGATTGGAATGTCAAATATATACTGGATTTTTGTTTAATTTTCTTAAAATCGGCCATTTTCTTAAATTTTTAGAAATTTGTAAACAAAAACAAAATTTTGATTTTAAACTTCTTCCTAAAATAAATTTATATATTTTTGACACGTTATTTGAGTTAAATTAGAAAATTTAAAGTTAAATTAATCTCATATGAAACAAACAGTACTTACTTATAGCATAAAGATTTGTATCAAAACATTTCTTAACCATGTGTCTGAATTTATCAAAGAAATCGATTGTGACAAGTTGATGACAGACTACTATGGATGATCAAAACTGACAATATTTGCAAAGTAAGCGAACGCGGTTTTTTGTTTCTAACTTGATTTTTGCAAGAATTTCCTAAATTAACGTGTGTTTTCCTCGGGAAAAGCGCAAAATACAACAAACCTTTTTTTCTCTTACTGCGCTGTCGTTAAAAAAAAAAAAAAATTTTAACCAAAATTTTCTACGTGCTAGAAAGGAGTAAAAAAATTCAAAAATATTTAAAGATTACTTTGGTCTTCATAACAACATAAACATTTTCGTTGATTGATGGATCTTTTTCATCGTGATATGCTGCTTTTTTTACGTGACCTAATGAAGGCACCTACATATCTTTGTTACAGGAGTGGGCGTATTGTCGCTTGTTTAATAAATGTTCAGCTCTCGTTAACTCAGTTGTTTCAATGCACTTTGTTTTTCCCTTTCCGATTTTGTTTCATAGGATAACGTCCAAATTATTCAGATACTTTTTAAAAAAAAACAAAAATGAAGTGACTATCAATTTAAAAGGATGTACGCTTTAATGCAGGAATCCATTTTCCTCCAGTGATGGCTTCGATTAAATTATGATGCAACCAGTCTAAGATGGAAAGAAAAACCCTGAATTAAAACCCACAAAAACCTACAAAATATAGGTTGGTGTTTCAAAGAAGGACGTATAGTGTACTGTGTTATGTACCGGCAAATTGTATCGATCCATCCTTTCTGTTGGATACTACTGGCTACCTCGCGAAGGGTTTCTTGAAGTATATGAAAACTAAGATAGCTGTGGAGTCTACCTCGAATTGTAGCGTTCTACAACGCCATCATCTTAAAAGATGTGTGGATGCAATAAAAAAAAAAAACTAGGGCCATGTAGCTATAAATGCCCTATTATCCCACGAATGCAGGTGTTCCACAAGGCTCTAACCTAGGGCTTAATATGGTCCTTATCTTCATTAGAGCTCTACCTGATGTCATAGGTTCCCAAGTAGGCATCTATGCGGACGACACTACTATTTCCTCCTGCCTCAAATAAAAAGAAACTAGTGTCGCCGACAAACTAACCTGACCGTTTGTCTTGAAAAGGACCTACAATCCGTTGTGGACTGGGCCAGGAATTGGCTGTTTAACATTAATGCCTAAAAAACAAAACTGCTCTCTAATACTCAACAGAGAGAACCATCCCTACCCCCCATTAGAATGTCTGACGCTCAACTCCACGAGAGCACCTCTTTGCGACTGCTCGGTCTCACATTGTCTACTGACCTGAGATGGAATGAATACATTGAGTCAATAGCTTCGTCCACCGATAGGAAAGTCGGCTCCCTGTGCCATGCCAGGAAACTTTTCTTGGCGGAGTCAATCCTTCAAATCTACAAATCAACCATTCACCCTTGCATGAAGGTTTTGCGTCTATATATGGTCAGGAGCCCCTTCTGTTTGTCTCAAGGTCCTTGATAAAATCCAAAGATGGATATGCGGTGTAATTGGCGCTGATCTGGCATCTCGTCTGCAGTTGCTCTCAGAGACGTGCCGTCGTCTCCCTCGGTCTTTTTTACAAATACTTTCATGGTAACTGCTCTGAGGAGCTGCTTTCGCTGGTTCTCAGACTTCATGAATTTAAGCGTTCTACTAGGCTGGCACTCACTCTCACCCTTTCGCTGTCGAAACTGTTAAATTTAGCCGTCTCTTCTACTACAATAGCTTCATGTCTCGCACTTCTCGCCTGTGGAACTCCCTCCTTATTTCTTGTTTCTCTGATAGTTATAATATCCAACTATTCAAATGTAATGTCAATCAACGTCTCCAGCGGCCCTGATCTATCTCCTAACCTTCTCTTTATCTTTTCCTCTATCACTCCTCTTCGCTCTCGCTCCAAATCTCTGTAATTCTTTGCGTGCTAGTTGCTTCCCACCTTACTTGGGGTGAATCGCTTAAAAATGTATTATAAATGGTAATAGTATACAAGCTTTCGACGTCCATTGACAGAGGTGCCAGTACTACTGCCATTTGAAATTTACAAAATATTACTCGTACCACAATCTCACTGGAAAATATATTTTGCAAGTCTAGTAGTTGTTATCAAACCTTCCAGTGATGACGGACATCACTCTACGTTTTTATTTGAAGTAGTGATGATGTTTCTTTTATTTAGTACAGTTCCTTGCTTGTAATTCTGTAGCTGCAGTCCACAAAATCCAGTTAAGTGTGGTATTCGGAATGACATACAGGTTTCACTTGTTCAAAGCAATTTTAACAATTGATCTGAGATATATAGATCTCACAGTATAGATATTTCTAAACGTTTTTGGCGTCATTCATGAGATCCATTTAAAAGTCTCGGTCTGACGAAGCTATTTAAGAAAATGAACAAAGGTTTCAGGCTAATGTTTTTGTTATATAGAAATTTGTTGTGTTCAGCGTAACTATATCGACCGGATTTCTGTTTTTAAAAAAAAAGAGGTTTTGTTTAGCTTTTAAATCTAAATAACTCGTTCATCGCTAGTAATTTACAATCAAATGATGAGATGCAGTTATACGCATCGAAATACAATTGCAATTGTGTAGCGATTTTTAAATGTTTTCGGTGTAATATCCTTATATATATATATATATATATATATATATATATATATATATATATATATATATATAGTGTGTGTGTGTGTGTGTATTTAAGCAGAATTTTTCATTGATGCATGTTTCATTAAATAATATGGACAAGTTTTGTCTATTTATTTTGAGTATATTCCTTTCGTATTGTCTGATAAGCTTAATAACATTATCATTGAAAGATGAAAGAAAAACACCATATTGATATGTTTTTTTAATCATATCTAAGCTTTCGGCTTACATAAGCTATTAGCAAAGAAGACAATTATATTACAATATATTACGCAATACACGGACAAAGCAATAATGATGGACTATTTTTTTTTGAAAGATTTCCAAGCAACGACAAACTCGCGTATACGAGACGCGTAAGAGAAAATTGCACCGCAATTTGTGTCGTCACACATGACAACTCGAGAGGGAAAAAGACAGAGCAATACTATAATATAAAAGGCTCAAAGATTAATATTTTCATCAAAACTACAAATTCAATAAGTTTTTTGAATTTGTAAGTCTGATGAATTGTATCCTGATTATGATTCCCATGTATTGGTGCAAAAATAATGACGGTTTTTGACGTATTTTTAACGTCAAAAAACGTCATTATATTTGCACCAACCTAATAATAAATTATAACCATGAAATGGCACATATCCTTATTTCTGTTATCGAATGTTATGCCAAGTTCCGTAAGATCGCTTTCCTAATTTTGTGTCCTAGAAATTAGAAGTGCCTTTGAATCTAAGTATCAGTGTACTTTTTATTTTCATTTTACTTTAAAAAAAAATATTCCTTACTCCCTTTTTCACTTCATGGCTTTCTGAACGTCCTTCTGACGAATCATGTTTTTGTTATCTCATGCCTCTTCGTCATATATGAGGAGAATGTTCAGCATTCCCTGCCATATTGGAGGACCGATTTTACATAGCTGTTCAGCACTATTTTTTGTTGTTGTTTCTAACGATATATATTTTTTTATTTTAAAAAAAATATTTTGCTTCTCTTTTGGAACGCATATTTCAATATTCAATCATTCTTCGGATTTCAGTTCCACATTTTCCATCCTATGTTAAAACCCTATCTAGATATTTACTTTTTTAAGCATTTATATGTGCTTAAAATAATCGTGGTTAATAAGTGCTGTTTCTTTTCTATATGAATAGTTTAATGTATTGTATATCTTTTAATTTAAAGTAGTTTTTATACGATGTACTGTTTGAGTAATATATATATATATATATATATATATATATATATATATATATATATATATATATATGTCTATATTTATGCACGTTAATCTACACGTGACATATATAAATATGCAGGTATGCATTACCGAACCACTTTTTTAACGTGTTTCTCAGCAAATGTCAGCTATGTCTCGTCGTAACGGAAGACATTGAAGAAAGGTCTATAATTTCTCTTTAAATGCGATAGAAATATCTAGCCCGGAGAAAAAGATAAATTGGATCATTTCGAAACTCTAACATGAAAGGAGATTCAAAATCCACAAAGATAAATTTTCAGACATTTTTTCTGCGTTTGTGTGAACACTGTATAAATATTGTATCGCGGTAGGTACACATATATTCTGCAATTGTTTTTTTTGTTGTTGTTTTTCAATAATAGAGAAGTTGTTTTGCTTTTCTAGTTTTATGAACTTGAAATATATACGTTTCGTCATTTTATTTTATCATAGGATATATTTTCATAAGTGTGAATACCTATGTATTTATCTCTGACCATCATTCAATATATGCTATCACATCTGCTATGGCATTCGTTATCTTTTATCTCATCTGATTAGTGAGTTACTATTTCATGAATTCTCTTGTAGCACACTATGCTCGGTTTATTACGCATCCTTAATGATTCAAAAAAAAATGTTCATTGTTTCTTGAACATAATTCTAAACATATCCACCACTTGGAAACGTTAGAAAACATCGGGTGAATAAGAATTTACGAACACATAGACACAACCACACACACAACCACACATATACAAGCGCGCGTTGACAGACACACACACACACACACACACAACTTAAGTCGCATTCTCACCGACGTGAGGCGGCTTCCCTCTGTCTTTTCTACAAGCATTTTCATGACAATTGTTCTGATGACCTTTTTTTTCTGTGGTACCTCAACTACATGAATTTAAGCGTGCTATTAGCAAATATGTCTCTCTGTTTTACTGTTGAACTATCTGGATTTTTTGTCTTAGAATTTCACCTCTGAAGATGATCTTAGATAAGATTGGAAGTGCTTGGGAAAATAAAAAGAAAATAACTAAAACTACGGCGTCTTTCTTACTCAGTTTGATAACAACACTAATAAATTGATCCGTGAATTTGAGAGGATTAAATTAATCATGAATTGATATAATATATCTAGTTTATTCAACTAAACATGCTTGGCTATATATGTGTGTGTTTTGTAATATAGTGACTTATAAGTGATGGTAGTCGTGGCACAAGAACGGAAGTAAGGAGACCTAGTGAAGAATGAACTCACTACTCAGTCGTAATTGATCTATCGGGACAAATTTGCTAATTATTACACCACGATGAAGCATACCCGACTAGATCAATTTCAACTGAGTAACTGATGTGTAAAAATGTTTAGTTTTAAAGGTCTGAACTGGCGGAAATAAAGAATTTATGTTTTTTAAACATGTACCATAGAAACTGATAAATTTGTGATAGGCCTACAACGTTTCACTTGTTAGAAAGCTACAGGATTGAGAATCCCAAAGTTTTTCCCAAACAAGACTTCGTTCTTAGAAAAGAATCTAAGTGGAATATAAGGTGGAAATCTGTGCAATTCGAATCTGTAGACTTAGAATATGGCGAATACTAAATGGCAAGACCTGAACTGGTGCAATTAAAAATTAAGTTGATTTTTCTATGAACGACATGGGGATGTTTTAACGTTTCATTTTATGATTAAACGAGCAGGTCTCCATGCCTGGCAGTTCTGGGATTGGTCCCCACCTTTCATATTTATGGATTTGCTGGATCCTTTGTAATTCGTGGGTTTGTTTATTTTTTTTTTAAATAATATAGTGTCCATTTTTTAGAATAAAACTTTGGGAGGTTAATTGAGTCCCATGAGGATACGATATGGTTGAAATGTACCGGATACAACTGCTCTACTAATTCTTATATATATATATATATATATATATATATATATATATATATATATATATATATATATATATGTGTGTGTGTGTGTGTGTGTGTGTGTGTGTGTGTGTGTGTTTATGTGTGTTTTTGATAGTAGTTGCCTATATGTGTGTGTGTTATATTGTTCACAGTTTATGTAGTTGGCAATAATACACCAACTCTTTCAGGAATGAATTTAATAGAACCCATATACACGAAACATTGCTAAAAATGCTAGAAAAATAATCGATTCCTTGTACCGCTTGAATGTGCCAGACATACATTGTTCTGACAAGATCCAGATCAGGCCAAAAGAGTTGCTAGATCTCGACTCAAGTTGCTATTTCACACTTTCCAGCCTCGTTGTTGATTAATCCTTTTATAGTCTATAAGCATTATTCCACAGGCCAGCCCCATAGCAATTGTTCAGGCGAGATAGATTTCTTAACCTCACATTTCCTACTCTTCTCAGCGAAGACGGACAATGCTATATACACATTAGCGAATCATTATTATTCCATTATTATTACGTTAGTAAATTCGGGTTAGATCTTCTTGGGAATTGGCACTTCATGGAACAGACGCCCGATAGTTTGCATCATCATCATTCAATACAATCTTGGTTTTTCTAAGGTTAACTGTTATCATATAACATGCTTCTTATCTTCTATCAAGTCATCCCATAAGTTCTGTCCGAATGTTACCTTTTTTTTTTTTTTAATGAACAATATCTAAAGAGCATTCTATAATGTCTAATGGAGCTGAACATTATTTTTATGTTTAGATTCATTTAAACTGATCAAAATTTATTTCACAGAACAATAAAATTAAATTTTGTTTGATTAAATCCCTGCTAACATGGAAGTACCCAAGAATCATTTGAGGCACATAATGCTTTATGAGTTCAAGGAAGGAAACTCGGCAGCCTAAGCGGCTAGAAATATTCACTCATTTTATGGAGAGGAATGTGTGAATGAAAGAACTTGCAGAAGATGGTTTGCAAAATTCAGAGGTGGAGATTTCACCCTTGAAGATGAAGATCGAACCGGACGTCCAGTTGAGTTTGATGAAAACGATACTTGAAGCAGCCCTTGAAGAAAATCCTGCTTTATCAGTTGAGGAATTGGCAGTGGTTCTCAGTTCAAACCATACAACAGTTCATCGTCATCTTCAACAACTTGGAAAAGTTCCTAAACTTGGAAATTGTGTGCCTCATGAATTGTCTGAAAACAACCTAAAATCCTGAGTTGACATCTTCTCTTCTCTCCATTCTCAGCAGATTGTTTCACTTTTGTTGGAAAGACTTGTGACTGGCGACGAAAAATGGATCTTTTATCGAAATGTTAAGCGTCGTAGACAGTGGCTTGGTAAAGGGGAAGGACCCCAGCCACAGCCGAGAAGGGAACTTCATGAACTTCTTTCAATCTGGTGGGATCGCCAAGGAATATTCCACTTTGAATTCTTACCACCTAATGCAACAATTAATGCTCAAATATACTGTCAGCAATTAGAGCGTTTGAACCAAGCTTTGAGAAAAAAAAAACCTGTTCTAGTGAATCGAATAGGGGTGATGTTTCATCAGGACAATGCGTGACCCCACACAGCAAGAATCACGTCACAACAGATCGAAGAACTTGATTGGAAGAAAATTCCTTATCCACCTTATTCTCCCGATCTTGCTCCTTCAGACTACCATTTGTTTCGTAGTTTACAGAATCATTTGGAAGAAACAGTTTTTGTAACACAGGAAGAGGTTAAAACTGACATTTGTGAGTTGTTCGAATCAAAGTCAAAATAATTTTACAGTAATGGAATTAGTAAACTTGTTAATAGATGGAAGTCATAGATAATCAGGGAAAATACATTGTTGGTTGACATTATTTACATTATTCGGACTATTGTCCTCATCTTTGTCGCAATATTTATACAAACGTTTCGGCCGTTGTACGCTCCGACCTTCTTCAGGTTGTTGGAATTCCAAACTGAAACCTTTATTTCGCTCACTGGAGTAGACTGTTCTAGTTCCACGTGCCATGTTTGATGGATGTCAGTTATCAGTTATATCCTGTTAATTTCCTTCTGAAAATTCTCTACTGCCTTAACCGGGTATTGAACTCACACGCCTTGGGTCCTATCACTGGATCTAAACAACGCCTTTATCCACTGTGCCATGTGTCCTTGAGGACATCTGGGTATTTTTTTTTCGATTTTTTTTAAATTCTAGCGTCCGATGTGACTCTATACAAAACTTCTGTGAATTTTGTGTTTTTTTTTTTTTGTTTTTTTTTTTCGGTAGAGCAATGGTATCCAATAAGAGAAACATGAAATAATTTTATGTTAACTTAGAAGATGATAGGATATGTTAGTCACTTCAAACAAGGTAGCTCCTTCAGAGGGGAATTTACAGGAGATAACTAATAACTTACATCCATTAAGCATGTAACGAAGAACGAGAACAGCCTACCCTAGTGAGCAAAATAAAGGGTTCAGGTCAACATTCCAACCAACTGAAGAAAGCGGCAGAGTACAATGGCCGAAACGTTGTAATAAATATGGCGACAAAGATGATAACAATGATAACTGACATCCATTAAACATGGCACGTGGAACTAGAAGAGTCTACCCCAGTGATCGAAATAAAGGGTTCAGTTCGACATTGCAACCACTTGAAACCTTGTAATATATATAGTGACAAAGATGAGGACAATAGTCCGAATAATGTAAATTGTGTACATCTCTTACTACTTACATGATTATATGAAATTTCACGAAATTAAAATTTCAGTCTCTTTATATTTATACTAGTTAAAAGCAGAAATTCTTGGGGAATTTAAATCATAATTTTGCTGTTGTCAAGCAGAAACACCATTTACAAAAATCTTTGAATTGTAAAATTAAAAGAAATATGCAATAAAATTATGGCATTATTTAATTAAAAAAGCTCATGTTTTATAAATAAGATATATTTAGGACAGAATTTTCTTAAGAAAAATTTTTTTGATGATAATGAATTTTTACAATTTTTTTTTTTTTTCCATTTTTTTTAAAATTTTAATTAGAATATTTTAAATATTCATTTCAGCCTTTTTCATGATAGTATTTGTAAATGAAACCATATTTACTAAACACAAATGGAAAAGTTTAATACAAATCATCAAAGACCAATGTTTAGTTTTTTGGTATTTTTTTTAGTTTTTTTTTTTTTTTTTTTTATGGAAACATGCCGATATCTAAATCCAGGCAACGATACACGACATTATCAGAAATTAAGAGCGGTAACTATATTTTTTTTAATATCAACATTTCTCAAGTTTAATAAAAGATACAGATATTATTTTCATAAATTGTAAGATTACTGAGGACTTAAAAGTTATACTAAAAATGTGTATTCGTCATTTTCTTCCATTATGATGAATAAAATCTACGTAGATCATTAGACTTGTCATCAAGCTGTCAACACGTCAAGACTCCCGAGTTATAAATACATCTAATGTCGTTTAAAAATAATTTCTGCAATATTGTAGACTTAAATTAAATGATATTTCTTTCAAATCAAATTCATTATACGTTAAATCAGCTAATATTCGTCAAATAATGTTTCAGAAAAGTATATTTTATTTTTAGAAATATTTTTTTTTTATTTGATAAAAGATAACTAAAAAGGCGTTAATCATTTAGTTCAGCAAAAATAAATAAATAAATAAAAATAACTCTGGTCAATGTAAATTAGTTTTTTTTTTTTTTTTTTAAATACAGCAAGCTATTGTGATTATTGGAAATATTAAAATTAATCTCCTAGTTTGAAATTAAATCTAAAATAAAATTTTCCAGAATTATTTTTATTTCGAAAAAATGATGTTGTTTGTGGTGGTCACTACTTAAATGTTAACATGTCTTCAAATTCTGATAGACATTTTTATTTTTTACGTTTACGTACATCAAACTATGTTCCCTTTGTAAGGTATTAATCCTTCGCTTCTCTCTCTTCATAGCTATTGCAATCACCCTAGGAGAATAAAACCCTGAATTCAGAACCCCGGTGAAGTTTAATGGAAACCACTTCACTATCTTTCCCAAGAAATAACGCTAATTCACAAATATTAAAGAAAAAGAAAGTATGGAAAGCTATGATCTTTTATGTCGAGGGAAGATGACATTGAAGTTAGTAGATAAGAGTTATTTTTTGTCGGTATTCTGGTTAGAGAATTTCGTCTCGAAAACAATACACCAATGGCATAATTTTAGTGCTAACTTATGCCATCGGATATGTGTCCTTCAAATACTCATTCGCTTATTGTTGACTTGAATAATTGAGTCTACATCATATTTATCGATATTTCAATTATGTGCAAATTCTCACCAGCCACTAATATCAGTAGAAGTAAAACTAGTTGTTACCAGAAATGATCGATATTTCCACAGCATTTATTCATGGTTCTGTCTCTGGAGACATTTTTGTGAAGCACGGGTAGAAAAGTTGTTAAAACATTCCACCATTTTACTCATATTTCTCGTCTTCTGTATGGAAACGTGGGTAATGGTGGTGGGAAAATGGTGGCAAACGAATATGCATATGCGCCAAGCATCGCAAAATATACAATAGATTCAGTGACCAAAGCAAAGAGCTCGAAACTCCCATTAAAAAGTATATTATTCAAGTATGAACATATTTTAGATTTTAGATGACTTAAAGTAGATGGAGATCGTTAGTACTATGGAATGTCGAAAATTGCAATAATGAGCCGTGAAAATGATCTTTTAAATAACTTAGACAAAATTTTAACGCGCTGTCTTCCTACACTTTCCTGTCAACAAGATGCAATAGGTAAATAGTCGCCATTTTATATTTTTAATTTCGGGCATGCGTGTTTTTTGACTAATGATTTTATCGGCTGCGCACTATAGCAGGGTCAATTGAACACCGTCTTTGAGAAAAAGAGCACCATAATGCAATTCGTTGTGCCAGAGATTTGGAAACGGCATGCTGTACTGATTGGCATTCGCACCAGTAACTCTAATGCAAACGTTTCAGTGTGTTTGGGAATCAATCTGAGGACAGTACAGAGGATTAAAAAAGAGTCTAATAGAGATTACAAAGGTGTTTGGAGTGATCACTAGTGATGGTGATGTCATGCTTCTATTTATTTTCCCCACAGAACCTCCGACTCAACACAGAATCCTACATCATCATGTGTCTTGAGGCGGTAGTGCTGCTTTGAGTCAAGGGGGAGACTGCTGGAAAACCCTATGTCTGGCAAGAGGACTCATAACCATGTCAGACAAACAGGAATATCCAATCATGGCTGTCAAACAATTTCTGCCGCCACATTACCCCTTAAATCTGGCCACCTAACTCCCCAGACTGCAACCCTCTTGATTATTATGCGTTGGGCATAGTTGAGTGAGAGACCAACAAAACTCTTAGTAATACTAAAGATGAACTGAATAGTAGCGTCAGTGGGAACCTTTTGTGAGAAAAAGAGCAAAGTAACACAATTGACTCCGGTAGAAATTTGGCATTTGCGTCGGAATCTCCAAAACAAACATTTCAGGGTGTTTGGTTGTCAATCTGAGAACAATGCAGAGGATTCTGAAAGATTTGGATGAGTCTAATCGTGATTACGAAAGTACGGCAGCTCAGAAAACTCACTCTGTTCATTCTGATAACAAAATAACTCCTAAATGTGTTGGTAACGGCATAAGAACCAACATGGAGGACTACATCAAGTGTCTTGAGAATGTAGTGCTATCCTGGATCAAGACGCTGGATGCTGTAAGTCCCTATCCTGGCAACAGGACACTGCACCGTATCACAAAAGGAGGAGAACCTAGTCATGGCTGTCAGTTAAATTCTGCGACGTTACCACCCCTTACCATGGCTTCCAGTGAATTATTTAGGTTTTATAGAAAACCGGATAGACGGGTACTATAAAATCCAAGAATGCTTTATGAATAAAAAATATATACATCACTTGGTCACTACCAACAGAAGTACCGTAATGAAGAGAGAAAATAACGCTTTAATCAAGTTGTTAACATTAGAGACTACCAAAAGGAAAAGGTTTAGAAGATTTACCATTAATAGTAGAAAAAGCGAAAACAGAAAATTACAGAATCGACAACATCAGAAAAGGGACGTCATTCAAGGTGTCCAGAAATAATAATTAAAAAACTTGGTAGGAAATTATTTATGGGACTTTGTAACACGCAAATAATTTCCTTAAACTCAAAACAGAGAACTCTTCAAGTCAACAATCAATAAATATTCGTATCTGTTTGAAAGCAAAGACTTTATTACAGAACATAAAATAATCATAAAAAGCCGAAAACTTTTGGGTATTAGCAAACTAATTAAGTGCTACGCCGATATAAAATCCGTCAAATATTGGACACTTAACAACCTCTCCGAGGCTACAAGCACTTCATTAACGTGTATAATGAAGTTAGCGACCTACTGAGATATCCGAGGCATCTTTCAAAACTGTTGCTTCTCCTTGTCGCTCCGGCTTTCCCCGTAAGTCTCTGGAGATGTGAAGGCGTCACATAAATATCGATTGGGGAAACAGAGACTCCCGCTGAATGAACGTCTGTATAGTTTGGAGTTGCATTAACTGTAGTCTTACGAGGCGAGAAGAAAAGCATTCCACTTTATCTGCAATCAACCTGTTGGTATCAGATCGGAATTGTTATATACGCATAAATTTACTCTAGGCAAACAGAGTAACACACAGGCTTCGATATTGATCGATATTTGCGAGAAAAGATGCGAGTGTGCGTTTTTCAAAATTCTTTGCTAAATATAAGAAATTGAAGCTATGTAATATATAGTATTATTTGTATAGATATGTACGAATACACACACATACACACACACAGCCCTCACACGCACACACACACATATATATATATATATATATATATATATATATATATATATATATATATATATATATATATATTGATAAATATACATAATACCCTACGCCGACAGTGCTGTCGGCGGGGGTATTATGTATATTTATTAATATATTCTTAATAGCTTCGTTATTTTGCATTGAACAGTTTCTCTTATAAGTACGTATATATATATATATATATATATATATATATACACACACACATACATATACATATGTGTGCGTATGTGTCTGTTCACACACACACACATATATATATATATATATATATATATATATATTTGCATTTAAACACATGCATGTGCATTTATTTATATTTATGTATTTTGTTATATTCACACACATATATATATACACATACATATATGTGTGTGTATGAGTGTGTTTATATATATATATTTGCATGTAAACATATATATATATATATATATATATATATATATATATATATAACGCTGACATTGAAACTCATAGCTGCATTAAGACCAAGCTTCGAGTAAAATAGCTGTTTGCAAATTTATTTCGCGGAGAACGTTGTAGGGATATCGACGGAGATAGATAGATAGATAGATAGATAGATAGATAGATAGATAGATAGATAGAATTGTTTTTTTTTTAATCTTTTCAATTCAAGCAACGTTATAATGCCACTCAGACGCTAGACATTACTGAGAGTCTAAGAGAATAGAATAATTTTGCAATATTGCGATTGTCGTTGCATTTCAATCTTTGAAGTTCGTGAGTGACAGGGAAGCAAAATGCCGGAAGTTCCACAAATGAGAAAGTTATGAATATAATATATAGGTATTTCAACATTAAGACGATACGCTTAAATTCATGCTGTCGAGGTAGCAAGGAGGAAAGTTCGTTAGAAGAATTGCCATGAACATAATTGTAGAAAAGACAGAGGGAAGTGAAGTCACGAAAGTCACAATAGGAAAGTTATCAGTTAATGTATTTTGAAATGTTACTTGCAAGCTTCTACTTTCACTTGATACGTGAATCTTAATTTCGAAATAGTATTTGTAATGTTAGTAAATATCTGTTAAAATGAGATGTCAGTGTTATTTTCATTCTTGCGTAATTTAAATGAAAATTTATCCATCGCACACTGTAGATATGAATAGTCTAAAAAAAGGTTTGTACCAGAAGACTAAAAGAGATATAAAGAGATCAAAATAAACTGATAGATAGATAGATAGTGTTGTGGATTCCGCGTGAAAAATCGGTCTCCAATAAATGACAAACGCAAGTATTTAAGCTAAGAAATTAAATGTATTTACACAAAATACAAAAGTAATGATGTTAGTAAAATCCAGGAACGCCGGTTAGTATTAATCAAAGATCGCTATATACAGTCTCGAAGTAAACTTCCTTAGAGTCGGGCGTCCTTGTAACTGACTTCTAACGTCAACTCAATCACAGTGTCTATCTACTTTCAACTCTGTTTCTCCACCCTGTTCCTCTACCTGTACCTCTACTGTCAGACTCTCTGACTGTGGCTATTTTATGGCAGCAGGACGAGTCTGTTTATATCAGAAAAGAGTGGACTCCATAATACCCCCTTCCTTAGATCCATTTTTAGGGGGAGTTAATATTTTTGTCTCTTGTGGTTGATGATTAATGGTTCGACGAATTTTCTTTTCCTGCTTGACCTTCTCATTACTGTATTATTTTCTTGCGGTCTTTGTATCTCGAATGCCTCAAAGATGGTATCCATAGCATCGTCATTATCTGTGGTTGACGAGCTTGGTTCCTCAATTCGTCTTTTCTGTAGCTGGTCGATATGTCTTCTGTGTGTGAACTTTTCGCCTTTTATGGTATACATTAGATTCCCGATTCTATTGATTACTGTACCCGGCTCCCATGCGACATATTGTTTCTAAAATTTTTGAAATAAACCCGTTCTCCAGGTTTGAATGATCTCTTTGGCACCATCGGTGTATATTGATTTTTGCTCTTGCTTGGTAACAATTTATCAAACACCGATCTTATTTTCCGCGCAAACATCAACTCTGCTGGAGAAAGACCTGATGGTGTGTTTGCGTTGGGTGTTATGCTATATACTTGTAGAAATTGCTGTAGAGATTTTGTCGTCGGTATGTCCTCTGATTTTTAGTGCTCTTTTCAATGTGTCGACAAATCTCTCGGCTTGTCCATTTGACCTCGGGTGGTATGGCGCTATCTTAATATGTTTTACTTGGTACATCTCGCAAAATTCTTTAAAATCGCTGGATGTAAACTGTGTGCCATTATCGCTTACTACGCAAACTGCGACACCAAATCTAGCAAATACTTCAATTAAACAATTTATGGTGTTTTCCGTTGTTGGGTGCTTGAATCTGGCAACTTCTGGCCATTTGCTAAAACTATATATTGTTATTAGATAATAGTAACCTTTAATGAGTCTTCCATAATCCACGTGTATTCTGGACCATGGTCTGTCTACTTTAGGCCATGGCTTTAGTATAGAGGGTAGTGCCTTCGCCGCAGCAGCATATCCTTTGCAACTTTCCACCATTTGCCTGATATCATCGTCCATGTTCGGCCAGTATACAAAACTTCTCATGAGTGATTTCATCCGGTTTTTCCGGGATGTCCCAAGTGAAAATCTTTTAAGATCCTTCTTCGTAGTGACTTTGGTATTACAACTCTCTCGTTATACAATAATATGTTGTCACAAATTGAGAAACTGTCTGCTAAATTCTTCACTTTGTCTTCCAATTTTTTTCTTGGTATCCTGGATAAACTCGTCTCTTTCTGCTTCTCGTCTTATTTCTAGCAGCGTTACAGGTAGTTCCTTTATTGTATTGCATAGTACATTGCTGATTTCATCTTCCCCTTGTAATGCGGCAATTACCGACTCTTCTAACGGTTCGCTTTTTGCACGTATTAATCGAGATAGTCCGTCAGCATGTCCGATTTTCTTTGATGGTAAGA
This sequence comes from Acanthosepion lycidas, assembly GCA_963932145.1. Taxonomy (NCBI): domain Eukaryota; kingdom Metazoa; phylum Mollusca; class Cephalopoda; order Sepiida; family Sepiidae; genus Acanthosepion; species Acanthosepion lycidas. The sequence goes on from OZ010579.1 coordinate 124,580,017, forward strand.
ATTGCAGTTTAAAATTATAGTTCAGTAACACAGTTCCCCATCTTAAAAGTTTGTTCGCTGTATAGACTGGTAAGCCTTTTTTCGAGCCAAATATAGTAAGGAGTGGTTTGTGGTCCGTTTGAAGTGTGAACTCTCTACCATATATATATATCTGTGAAAACGAGTTACTGCAAAAATTATGCCTAATGCCTCCTTTTCAATCTGTGAATAGTTTCTTTCCGCCGGTAATAATGATCTAGATGCGTGTGCAATGGGTTTGTTTGTATCGTTCGGCATCTTGTGTAAAATACACGCACCTACCCCATGTGAGCTCGCGTCACTTGCAATAATTATTTCGAGTTTGGGATCAAAATGTGTCAGTGTTAGCTCTGAAGTTAAATTCTGTATTATTTCCTTGAACGCTTTTTTACAGTCCTCTGTCCAATTCCAATTATGTTCCTTTTTTAGTAACTCATTTAATGGAGCCCTCAGTTTATGCATATTATCAATAAATTCACCATAGTAGTTAGCTAGGCCCAGGAAACTTTGCAGTTCTGCAATATTTTTTGGTCCCGGCATATTTTTAATTACCGATGCCCTCTCTGGGTCCGTTTTACTGCCATTTTCATTTATTATCTGGCCTAAATATTTAATTTTCTCTAGGAAAACATCACTTTTCACCTTTTACTTTGAAGCCGAAGTCCTGAAGTCCTCTAAAAACTTAATATATGTGTGACGTGTGCTCTTCAACATTGTCGCTCTTAATTAGAATATCATCCAGATAAGCGGTCGCGAAATTCTGGCCCGTGAGCATTGTGTCCATCGTTTGCTGAAAAATTGCAGGTGCAACTTTTATTCCGAATGGTAGTCTGTTGAACTTGTACAACCCTTTGTGCGTATTAATGCAAAGGGTTTTCGAACTCTCTTCTTGTACTGGGATTTGTAGATAAGCCTCACTAAGATCTATTTTTGAAAATATCTTACCACCGTTGAGCTTTGTAAATACCTCCTCTGGGCTCAGTAGTGGATAATGGTGGTCTTTTACTGCCTTGTTAAGTCCCGTCGAAAAATCTGCGCATACGCGAATTTCTCCTGACTTCTTTTTACGTAAACCACCGGCGCAGCCCACTTACTAAACTCTGTTTTAGATAAAATCCCAGTTTGTTCAAGTCTCTCCTATTCTTTGTCTATTTTTTATATAGTAGCAAACGGTACATTTCGCTTCTTTCTGAAAATTGGTTGGACGTTTTCTTTTAATTCTATTTTGGCCTTAAATTTGTTGAATCGTCCCAACCCGCATGAAAATACCTCAGGAAATTGATTATATAAATCCTTCTTCAATTTTATAGTATCTGATAGTTCAACCTCTAACTTTTTGCAAAACGAGTTGATAGGTAGGTCCCAAACGTTGAATTTCTGCATCCAGTCGATACCTACTAAATTTTCAGTATCTTTCATGACGTATATCTTAAGTTTTTTTGTTTTACCGTGAAATTTAACATTCACTATTATTTCTCCCTCAAATTTTATTCGTTTGCCTGTAACCGACTTGGCAATTTTTTGAGTGTGTAACATGGTAGGTCTGTTGACTTTTTTTCCATGTCTGTAAGTTGATTATCGTGAGGTCGGAACCCGAATCCAGTTGTAATTTAATCTTTTTGTTTAAAATTTCCAGTTCTACATATTTCCTTACATTGGTGTTGTCATCATTATTCATCCTTGTAGCTCTTATTCTATTAGTATCTTTTCTATTTCTACATTGGGATGCCTTGTGGCCTTTTTTTCCACATTCATGACAGTTTTTATACCTGAAGCGGCAAACCTTCTTCCTATGTAATCCTCCACATCGATAACATGCTGATGGAGGAGGCTTATATTTGTTTCGATATTCGTCATAATGTGTCCTGTATGTTGTATTTTTTCTCTTATCATAATATTTTATTTTTTCTTTCCGGGGAGGGTGAAGAACGTAGACTTTTATTTAACTTACGTATATGAGAAACAGCTGATCTTCAATGTCCATTGCGTCTTTCTTTATGCTTAAACATCTCTGTCAATCTTTTGATAATTGCTGTAATGTTAGACCCGGTTCATTTTGTAATTTTGCAAGAATTCTTCTACGCATTTTGCTATCTTTTGTAGAAACTACTCTGTTCCTCCACCCTGTTCCTCTACCTGTTCCTCTACTATCAAACTCCCTGACTGACTGACTGTTGCTATTTTTATGACAGCAGGACGAGTCCATTTATATCAGAAAAGGGTGGACCCCATAATAGATAGATAGATAGATAGATAGATAGATTATTGCTCGGAGTTTTTCTGCATAAATTCATTTTCTATATTGTGCCATCTGATTGTTTTTTTTTCCTTGTATATATTTTTTTAATCATCACACCACAAGTAAGGCAATCACGGTACTAGTGTACAAAAATTACTAATAGTGAAAGATAATAAGTCTTTAGTGGGTGAAAGGTTAATAAATGAACGAAATTTAGGAAGACAGAAAATGGCGACAAACGTAGCATTTCAATTCTGGAATATCGTAACTGACAGAGAAGCAAGAAGCTGAAGTCGAGACTTGCGAGAAAATAAATTTTAAGGATAGAACTTCCGGATATATATATATATATATATATATATATATATATATATATATATATATATATATAGATAGATAGATAGATACATACATACATACATACATACATACATAGATTACAGGCTGAGACAGATTGATAATGTGCGGCTTTAGATAGATAGATAGATAGATAGATAGATAGATAGATAGATATATAGATAGATAGCGATTTTATGAAGAACTGGATAAGTCAACACCATATGAATCCATTCTCTAGTAAGCTAGACATTTCTATGTATATTCATGATCTGCTTCTGAGTGAACTCTAGATTGAGCATATTTAATAAGTCAAATAATTGACAACTCAGTTTGACTGTGAAAATATACATAGGCAAATGTGTATATGCCGACTAATAAGAATATACTTGTTTCTATCTAGATGCGTCTCTGAGTAAATTCATACCTGAAAACAAAAGCTTGGCATATTTTATACGAAGCATAACAAATGCGTTGTACGTGACAATAAAAAAGAAGGTTTTAAATTGACAGTAATATAAATCCAAATCATTTTGTGTTAGCTTTTACTGTGAATTGAAGCAAGATATTTGTTCATAATTCATCCGATGGTGCATTTTAACTACTTACATTATTTACATTGTTGTTCTCAACTTAATTTCAATTTTTACGACGTTTACGTTCCGCCCGTTGTACACTCAAACCTTTTTTCAATTAATATCACCTAAAGAAGTCCAGGGTGTACAACGGTCGAAACGTCATGAATATGGCAATAAAGATGACAACAACAAACCGAACAATGTGAAAAGTGTAAATACATTCGTAATCTATTTTTTTCTTTTTAAGGGGCATATGAGTTTAACATACTGTTTTTTTTTCAAGTTAGTGGAGTGCCGAGTAGGTTAATAGTTATCGGTTGAGCAAATTGAATCAGCAGGCTGAGATAAAACCCCGCCCGTGTCTGTTGACTTTCACTTTCGCACGAATATCCGTAGAAAATGCATCAAACCTCCCCTACCTCCAGCAGTTCTGTGTTAAACAACACGAACTCTGGCAGCCAGATTTCTGAGAAAGATTGCTTTGAAATCAAAATAACGAAGACATCAACGGGTAAATATTCCATTCTCATTCGTAAAAAGACATTGCAATTCATAGATTATAAAGAAACGGATTATGCCGAGCGCCATGATCGCCAAAGCCCTGAATTGACAGGACATTAGAATAATCACATAAGAGGAAGAGAAATTTCACTTTCAGAAGTGTAGAAAATTGCAACGGTAAACCCCTCCATTATAATTCCCAAGAAGCCATGGTAATTCCCAGATAATAAAGTAAAATATAATCGTGGAGAGTCGTCGCCTATTTCTTGAAGTGAAATAACTTAAACAGTGTTTTCTGTAACGGCTTAGAAATATTGCGTTGAGACAATTGTTAATTTGAAATAGTGTATATGTATTTGAACTCATTATTCAAACATAATTCATGCTGGCTTCGATTACCGAAAAATTGTGATGATCGGAAATTCTCAACTCTCCCTATAAACAAATAATTTATCCCGTATTCAAATGTCCAAGCTGTCTATAAACGTATGTCTATGATAAGATAGAAAACCTATCATCCGAGCAATGACTATGAACTGCCATGTTTGACAAAAGGGTAAATAGCTATATTGGGTAGAGATAAGAGTTAAACTAGAGAGGTTTTCCCAAGTGATCAATGGTCATTTTTTTTTTTTTTTTTGTCAGTTTGGATAATCGGAATACCATAAATGGATCAAGTAAACAACAAGGAATTATTAAAAAAGATGGTTTGCTGGTTTAGGCTGAGTGCCATGATACTAAAATAAGTTCCTATCAAAATAAAAAAAATCAGTTGAAAAACAAAAAAAAAAGTACTTATCTCAATTGGTTGTTGATTTCCAAAATAAACGTAATAAATTCTGTAATAAATAAAAAAAAATCATTTATATTATAAAATATGTTCAATTATATGATAATACTATTCATTTCTACTATTATTACATACGCGCAGGATAAATTATAATATATATATATATATATATATATATATATATATATATATGGTCAATTGCACTGATATCCCATGACGAATGGGTGGGTTGATTGCTGTAAGGCCCGTCTACTAAACTCCAGAGTTTGGTTTTAACAGCAATCAGATAATGACAATATTTTTTTATTTGCATTAATCCTATATATATTATATTCATATTCATTCTACACACACACACACACACACACACACACACACACACATATATATATATATATATATATATATATATATATATATATATATATATACATACATATAGACAGTACGATATATAATCCGGTGTTCTTATAGATATTTTTATTTTTACAAAATAGTGCTCAGTGTAAATTTACAGCTTCCATTTTTAAAGCATGGTTAGAACTGTATAGCGAAAAACATATTTTAAATCAATTAATTTATAATATATATATATATATTTATATATATATATATATATATATTTATATATATATATATATAAATTTTAATAAAAAAAAAAGAATACAAAAAATGCCTTAAAATAATTGTGGAACTTTGTCCATTTCATAAAGTTCGACGTTATTTGCTTACATTTGGATAAAATTTGAGCAGATATGACTATGTGAGAGATTCATGGAAGACTGTAGTTTAAAAGAAGTAAAATTGACCTTGCTAACCTTGCTATATGGTCAATTGCACTGATATCCCATGACGAATGGGTGGGTTGATTGCTGTAAGGCCCGTCTACTAAACTCCAGAGTTTGGTTTTAACAGCAATCAGATAATGACAATATTTTTTTATTTGCATTAATCCTATATATATTATATTCATATTCATTCTACACACACACACACACACACACACACACACACACATATATATATATATATATATATATATATATATATATATATATATATATACATACATATAGACAGTACGATATATAATCCGGTGTTCTTATAGATATTTTTATTTTTACAAAATAGTGCTCAGTGTAAATTTACAGCTTCCATTTTTAAAGCATGGTTAGAACTGTATAGCGAAAAACATATTTTAAATCAATTAATTTATAATATATATATATATATTTATATATATATATATATATATATATTTATATATATATATATATATAAATTTTAATAAAAAAAAAAGAATACAAAAAATGCCTTAAAATAATTGTGGAACTTTGTCCATTTCATAAAGTTCGACGTTATTTGCTTACATTTGGATAAAATTTGAGCAGATATGACTATGTGAGAGATTCATGGAAGACTGTAGTTTAAAAGAAGTAAAATTGACCTTGCTAACCGAACGATCCTCTGTGGCTCAATCGGTTAAGCCACGTCTGGCTATATGACGGTTCCGTATAGGATACAGGTTCGATTCATGAAAATTTCTCGGACATTCAGGCTGGTAAATATTGTTTAATACTGTTTATTATAAACAGAACATTTACTTAAATATTTGTATCTAAAAAAAAGTAATGTATAAACATAAAAATGACTTAAAATATAAGTTTATGTAAACAGAGGGGAAGTTTAGTAAAGACACATCTTAAATTTGTACATGTATTTATATCTTACAATGTATGGTGAATCACAAGTTTGTGTGGTAGCTTGTGCTTATTTACACACTGTCATATACTCATATGTACGCATGTACATCCATATATGTACGCGCTTTTCTTTTATTTTATTTAAAAAAAAAACATTTTTTGTTAACAGCAGATTTCCAAATTTTTATCAATATTTTTTATCCTTCACTGTTTCTTTTCATTTTATTTTATTTAATATTTCTTTATTAAATAAATGCTTTTCCCCTTTTCGCACATTACTCATTCTATATTTTCATCACGTCATGTTCTAACCGTTCTCCCGCCTTTCAACACTCTACCGCGTGGTTTGACAGTTTGCTAAAACATGCTACATGCGAGACGTTGTTCCCCCTTCTCAAATTATAACTATCGTCATCAATGTTTAGAATCTCACAACCCTTCGACACATACTAGTAACAATAGTCCTACCTAACACTTTTACACAGATCAAATTTTAAAATTTAAGTTTATTTTCAAAACAAGTTTTGCACATTAAGGAATCAGACAGGGAATTTTATTTATTTATTTATTTATTTTTTATTTTTTGCTAATAATACCATTTCTACTGGAAAATACCCCATCTACAAAAACATGTATCGGTTAATAATTTCCATTTTTCTGTTCCTCGGAAGATGAAGAACGCAGGCGTGTCGGAAAATTCTGAAAATAAAAACCATTAACTTTCGTCATATGATTAATATTTAATAAATGTTTATCGTACTAATTATGTTGTTACCCTTTCGTTTGTCTTTGTTTTATTAACCAACTTATATATATATATATATATATATATATATATATATATATATATATATATATATATATATATATATATATGTGTGTGTGTGTGTGTAAAGAAATATAGTTTTAAGGGATAAAGTGCTCAATAATAGAGCGTATGTAAATATAAATATAAAAGTGCACATTGAAGTCAACACTCAGAGGCGACAGGCTGTTTCATGCTAGACCTAATCGTCAGGCCCGAAGATTGCGTGTAGCATGAAACAGTCGTCTCTGAGTGTTGACTTCATTGATCACTTTGATATATATATATATATATATATATATATATATATATATATATATATATATTTGCAGAGGGCACAGTCATCTGCAGGGTTATCTAATCCTTTCAGAAATGTCTACAAAAACCTGCTATATGCAATCGTTTTCTCAGATCAGTGATTAAAAATGGCTCCAAGCGAATAGATTCTCGGTCCAAAAGAAGGCAACATATAATTAGATCTCATAGACTGGTGCTAGATAATTACAAAGACATTTGTCAAATAAGAAAAAACGGATCACTTGAATATTCCCAATAGCAGCAACATTAAAAATGGATAACACATGTAATTCGAAGGGTAGATAATCATATAATCACGACGTTAAAATTACTAAAAACGTAAGTTGTAGAAAGAAACTCCAATATCTGTTAGAAAGAATGATAATAATCATTAATGCTAAGTGCTGGGTTGAGGAAGTATGAAAACAGCTAATCCAAACATCACTATTAGAATCAGCTCAAGTGATGTGTTGCTTTCCGTTTTAATATTACTTTCAGAAAACGTTTCATGACCTGTATCTACAAAGGTCAGTTTCGTTTGATTGTTCGTGTTATTATATAAGAGAGAAATACGTGATAACTTCGATTCTAGGATGTAGCAGTAGGAAGAGCTTCAGGAGCACTATGCCTAATTTATTACTTAGCACTCCTCCACGTGCGGCCTTAGCCTCTCTAATGAATCCGAATTGGTAAAAGGAGGTTTGTCGATGCTTTATACTTGTTGAGGTCCTCTGCCCATTTCGCACCATTTTGGTCTCATATCCCAAAATTAGACAAAGTAATCCAGCACCAATGGGAATTAAATGTCCACCTGGAATTTTGACCAACCATTCACCATCCTGGCCCAGTCTCCGCATTCTCTAACAAATGTAAGTATAGACAGATGTAAGTATAAACAGATGTATAAACAGATGTAAACGTAGACGGATCGTGATTCGGCAATGTTTACCTAGGTTAATTTGATTGGAAATGGGGAATTAAATTGTTTTCAACTATTCCGAAGAGATGATACCATCCGAGTGAAAAACTGAATTGCTTAAATGGTCACACAAGTAAATGTAGTTACTACCTCCTTTTTGAAATGCCCAAAAGCTTTGAAGATGTTTTACTTTATAAAAACATCAAAGAAGTATAGGACATTTCTGTGTACTTCAAAGATTTCATTAATTTTTGCTTGGGACTTCCTACCGATTTATTATGAAATATAAATTTCATTTAGAGTCAAGAAATCAATATAAGTAGATATCTATTAATAGAAACCTCAGAACTACTTTCTATTACGGTGTTATTGAAGGTTCATTCTATCATTTCATTAAATTTGATCGACATTGAACTATAAATAGAATTACATTTTCTTCTTAATAAATTTTAATGCACTTTCTTGTGCATTCAAATTTGATTATGATTTATAATGTAAATTTTTTATTAACCAGATATTTGAAATATAAATTATGCTGAAAAGTTAATTGATAATTTCATTTGTGGAAATTATCCGAATATGCTTTTCAAGGATTTATGTACATGGAAATGGAATTTGATTATGCATTCGTATGTTTATGGACGTGTGTAACGTTCTATATAAACAAATGAATAATTTGTCTTTTTGTGGAGGAAAGCGATCATGACCAACTAGAGATTACTCTTTCTTTTATTATCTATGAATTGCCAAGAATTTACTGGCGTTGTTTGCGGGTGTTATTCTACACGGGTTGGAACTAACTCTTTTCCTTTTTTCCAAGAAAAGCAAGTCTAACCTGTTATTTAAAATATGGGCAGATGAAGAAGAAACAGATTCTTAAGTTTTTTCCCAAGGATATTTATGTGAAAATGAATGCAACGAACAAGTCTGAAATTTAAACCCGACTATCAAAACCAATTCCCGCGCCGATATATTTTATCAGGTCATCCCATAAGTTCTGTCTGAATTTTACCTTTCTTTTTTTTAAATGAACGAAATTTAAAGAGTATTTTATAATGTCTAATGGCGCTGAACATTATTTTTATGTTTAGATTCATTTAAACTGATCGAAATTTATTTCACAGAACAATAAAATTAAATTTTGTTTGATTAAAACCCTGCTAACATGGAAGTACCCAAGAATCATTTGAGGCACATAATTCTTTATGAGTTCAAGGAAGGAAACTCAGCAGCTGAAGCAGCTAGAAACATTCACTCAGTTTATGGAGAGGAATGTGTGAATGAAAGAACTTGCAGAAGATGGTTTGCAAAAATCAGAGGTGGAGATTTCACCCTTGAAGATGAACATCGAACCGGACGTCCAGTTGAGTTTGATGAAACGATACTTGAAGCAGCCCTTGAAGAAATTCTTGCTTTATCAGTTGAGGAATTGGCAGTGGTTCTCAGTTCAAACCATACAACTGTTCATCGTCATCTTCAACAACTTGGAAAAGTTCCTAAACTTAGAAAATGGATGCCTCATGAATTGTCTGAAAACAACCTCAAATCCCGAGTTGACATCTGCTCTTCTCTCCATTCTTGCCAACTTGTTTCACCTTTTTTGGATAGACTTGCGACTGGCGACGAAAAATGGATCCTTTATCGAAACGTTAAGCGTCGTAGACAGTGGCTTGGTAAAGAGGAAGGACCCCAGCCACAACCAAGAAGGGAATTTATGGGCAAAAGGTTCTTCTTTCAATCTGATGGGATCGCCAAGGAATAATCCACTTTGATTTTTTACCACCTAATGCAACAATTAATGCTCAAATATATGTCAGCATTTAGAGCGTTTGAACCAAGCTTTGAGGAAAAAAAGACCTGCTCTAGTGAATCGAAAAGAGGTGATGTTTCATCAGGACAATGCGTGATCCCACACAGAAAGAATCACGTCACAAAAGATCGAAGAACTTGGTTGGGAGAAAATTCCTCATCCACCTTATTCTCCCGATCTTGCTCCTTCAGACTACCATTTGTTTCGTAGCTTATAGAATCATTTGGAAGAAACAGCTTTTGTAACACAGGAAGAGGTTAAAACTGACATTTGTGAGTTCTTCGAATCAAAGCCAAAATTTTTTACAGTAATGGAATTAGTAAGTTTGTTAATAGATGGAAGGAAGTCATAGATAATCAGGGAAAATACATTGTTGATTGAATCTGTAATTAAATGTAACATTTGGTCACTTGTTTTCTTTATTCTAAATTCGAACTCAACTTATGGGATGACCTAATATATTACTCACTTTTCCATCTACATAAATCCTTGAAAAGCATATTCTGATAATTTCCACAAATGAAATTATCTATTTACTTTTCAGCATAATTTATATTTCAAATATCTGGTTAATGAAAAATTTACATTATAAATTTCATATTTTTGTGGCATTTATTCGGAATATTTCCATCATATTATTTCCCTATTTTCGACGGTTTACAGATTCTACTCTTGTTAGAAACAAAAAAAGGAGTGATGCATTGTGATATAATATCTAATCTCTTTCGTTGCAGTGAATGCTGGATAAAATCCCTCAGAGACGTAAAAGACTTGAAGTGTTAGATATGGTTCTGTCGTGGAGCGCTGGGATTGTCATGGCGAGAAGAATCGCTTAATGTTTTATGAAAAACAGAAAAACAAGGAAATACTTACTATCGGAAAAAAGAAGATAGCATTCTTGGACACGTAATTAGAAAAGAAACTCTAGAAAACGGCACAGTGAAGGAAATAGTATAACGGTTATATATAGAGTAAATGACTTAACGAAAGACTGAATTGATGAGGGTACAGAAACAAAAGCAGATGTTAAAGGGGAAAAGAATAATTACAGAAACAAGAAATGGCCACAGTATTTTCCGGCTTACAAGACGGACTTTCTTTTTCCTAAAAAAAACCCCCTGTAAAATACGTCTTCCAAGACGAATGTAAGGCAACGCCCAGGCTTATGTACGCTTGGATGGTCAGCTAATTGGCTTGATTGGTAGGATCGTGTGTTTGTATGTTGAGTCACTACATGATAACGTTAGCAATCTATCTAATTCAGCCTTTTATATAATGTAACCTTTGCTGTTAGAAGTATTTCCATGAACATAAAACTTCCTGAAGCCGAGCCACAAGCTTAAAAATGCTCTGTTTACTAGCAACCGGGGAGCCTTTCTGCTCTTGAATAGTATGTCATTGCCATACAAAGAAAATCGGAGGACTTAGCTGTGAGAAGTATTTCCAAAATTATAAAGCTTCCTGGAGTCGAGCCACAAGCTTAAACATGCTGTTTACTGGCGACGGGAGAGCCTTTCTGCTCTTGACAAGTATGTCATTGCTATAAAAAGAAAATCGGACGAGTGATTAACGTGGACAATGCCTGGTGCCAGTATGTGAGGGAGCGCATGGTGAATGTGTTGTTGTATGAGAATGACTGTTTTTTTCTTTGAAATTTGTTTCCAATAAAGGGGTGCGTCTTCCAAGCTGCAACGTCTTGTAAGCCGGAAAATACTGTGTTGTGTTCTCTCTTACGTTGTGAAAAGAGGATATAGCACATAAAAGAACATTATTACTTTGTGCGTTTCCTTATAGTATTTTTTTCATTTATTTTTTATGCATTAATTCACATCGTGTGCACAAAATATTACAGGGTTTTATATAAAAAAATAAATAAATTTTCTTCTTTTTAGTTTTTTCAAAATTTAGAAGAACCAATTTCTCTCTCGTCCGGTTCGTACTCTTTCCCTGTCTTGATAAAGATTATAGGTTTATTCCTTGCTTTGTGATTAGGATTGGTCTTCCGTTTCCTTCTAAATTTTTACATTTTCTTTCATCTCATTAACCGTAAACTTTTTAGTGGCATTATCGTTTTGATTGGATAGAAATTATTAAAAAATTCAGTTATACGAGATTTTTTTTTTTTTTTTTTTTTTTAAAGGAAGACAATGATATCATTCGCAAGCCCCTAATATTTGTTTAGCATTTGTTTAATATTTTCCATCAGTAAACTGTTTGATGGTTAAAAACGTGGAAAACGGAGCTGGAAAGTTTCAATTTTGAATGCGACGATAGGAATTCAGTCTATCCACTTCCGAAAAATTGATGAATTTCTCTTTGCTCTATTTTTCTATGTACCGTGTCCCTTCATGACCTAACCGATGCAAAACGTTGCACCCTTCATAGTTTACAGCTGTGTGTCTAGTATTACTATCTCACACATCTCTTTCCTTTTTTTTTTGCCATCCATTTACAAAAGCTCATTAGTTTCTTTATTACTTGTTTCACCCTGTCTCTTTTAAGCTATCAATTTTTTTTTTTTGCTTAGAACAAAATGTACTTTGTCCCGATGATTTATAAAAATGTCTCAGTAAAAGGAAAAATAAAAATAAAATACGTAAAACAATGTAAAAATCCAAAGAATCTGTCAAATTTCCAAACATTTTAACTCATTATTTTTAGAACTATGACGTTTTAAGTTTGTCGGGTCAAATGACGCCATCCCACTAGCAAGGACCTAATACAAATGTGAGGGATTCGTCTGTATTAAGAGTAATACCACATTCATTCAAATATAATTACTTTTTTTACCACATTCTTTGAAATAAATATAATTACTTTTTTATGCAGTATTTTCACTCAAGGACCAAAATACTCAATTTATTTAGGCTTTCAAATGGGCGAACAAATTTTGAGATTTATATATTAGAAGAGTAAAAAGTTAGCAGACGAATCCCACAGATAATTTTTATTATTATCATTTCGATCCTCACTATTTCAAATTAAAATATTGTTCATTCTTCTTGATTCAATACATTTGAAAACTGAATTACTGTACGTCTGCTTTTTCTATTAGTGGTCATCAAATTTCGAACTAAAATTATCCTGATAGTATTACAGCCATAAACAGTTGAAGCAAAGATTTGAATATGTGTCTATATTTCTGAGATGAGGTATTATGTACATTATTTACATTATTCGGACTATTGTCCTCATCTTTGTCACCATATTTATTACAACATTTCGGCCGTTGTACGCTCGGGCCTTCTTCAGGTGGTTGGAATATCGAACTGAATCCTTTATTTTGCTCCCTGGGGTAGACTGTTCTAGTTCCACGTGCCAAGTTTATTTTAATGGATGTCAGTAATCAGTTAATTCCCCTCTCCAATTCTCCACTGCCTTACCCGGTATTGAACTCACACTCTTTGGGTACTGTCACTGGATCGAAATAACGCCTTTATCCACTGTGTTAAGGCAGTGAAGAACTTGGAGTGGGTAATTAACAGGTAATAACTGATAACTGACATCCATTAAACATGACACGTGGAACTAGAACAGTCTACCCCAGTTCGACATTACAGCCACCTGAAGAAGGCCGTAGCGTACAACGGCCGAAACGTTGTAATAATATGGCGACAAACATGAGGACAATAGTCCGAATAATGTAAATAGCGTATACATTACCTCATCTAGACAGATACTGAGCATTAGTTTTGACTGAAAAAAAAATATAAGTCTGACAGTTTTTGAACGCACTACTTATTAAAGATGAACATAATTTTGAACTAGCTCAACTAGTAGCAATTGTGACCATTATCAAAACAAAGGGTTAAAACGCGGTAAATCATACCTCTCCAAAATATTTTTCCGTTGATATGAAAATTTGCAAAAAAAGTAAAGCAGTATCAGCGCTACAATACGGACAAATAGTCTGTCTTTAACAGCGTTCAATGCACCCACTCAAAACCGAGTGCTTTGAAGCGAACTAACATATTATTGTTGAGCCGTGGACAAAGATAGCAAAAGAAAAGCAAGGTAAGCTTAACTGATATCCATATAGTTTAAAAGCCATTTAATGAAAAACTTCCTTCGTTCTTTCAATCGACCTGGGATCCATGATAAGGTCGTCGAAACAGTCGTCTGGTGGAGATTCGTGAAATGTCCCACGCGGAAATAATTTTAATGGCTATGCGTAATGTTTACTGGCTTATATAATAAACCGATTAACCTCGGTAATTGATATTACCTTCTTGTTAAAACTTCAATATTGCCGATTAGTTCTCTCTTACTGATTCAATTCTATTGTCGCTTGAAATAAAGGAGGTTAACTCCAACTTCAATATTATATATAAGATAATGATAAAAGTGATTATCCAATTACACAGATATTGTACCACGTTCCTTTAAAAATAATAATGCATGGAATTACATTATATACAAACGTTACAGAGTCAATGGGTTTCAAAAAAAAGAAAACTGTATATATTTCGTTACAATGTTGGCCGCGGAAACTGTATATTTGCAATGTATTCATATTCCGTTCAAATGTTGGCCACGGAAACTATATTCGCAGGATATTCATCATTCGTTAAAAATGTTATACAAGGAAATTGTATATTCGTTGGATATACATATACCATTGAATTTTACTCATGCTTTCACAAGTTCCTTTCTTGATGATTGATTTTGTGGGAAAATATTCCTATTTTTTGTTTTCCAGAGTACCTTCGGCTAATACATTCCCCATTTTAAAGGAACACGCGTATTTTTCATGGGTGATGATGATTAATAACTTATTTTGTTTTCTAGCGTGTGTACTATGAGAAGAAGTTTTCGGAGATATATAGTTTTAGTGGAGATATGATTAGTTTCTTGCCACTTTCAGATGAAGTTGCTATTAAATGAAGGTATGATGCGCCTGTGTGAAGTACTACGAACGCGCATCCCCCAAAACACACACACACACTCATGCGCGTGCGCACACACACATATATATATATATATATATATATATATATACATATATATGTATATACATACATATATATATATATATATATATATATATATATATATATATAAAGTTATACATTGAAGTCAACACTCAGAGGTGAAAGGCGGTTTCATGCTAGAGGCAATCGTCAGGGAGCATGACAATTGCGTCTAGCATGGAACAGCCTGTCGCCTCTGAGGGTTGACTTCAATGTTCACTTCTATATTTAGTTTTACATATTTACATATGTTCTATCTCTGATATTGATCACTTTATCCCATAAATACAGCACACTTTAAAAATATAATTCGGCATATATATATATATATATATATATATATATATATATATATATATATATATATGTGTGAAAAAATATACTCTTAATGTATGCTATATTTATGGGATAAAGTCCTCAATATCAGAGACAGAGCGTGTGTAAATCTAAAAGTGAACCATTGAAGTCAATACTCAGAGGCGCCAGGCTGTTTCATGCTAGACGCAATCGTCAGACCACACCCACATACCCACAATCACACACACACACACCCACACACACACACACACATATATATATATATATATATATATATATATATAATTATTTATTTAGAAATATGAATTCAACGCTACATAAGAGTTCTCATGTTTCAAAACAAGAGCCGAAAACTCCAATATAATTATTTGAAGCCAAGCTCTATTCCATCTCCAATCGATTTTTTTTTTTTTTTGAATAACTTATTCCTGAAATTTACGCGTTTTATAAGCATATTCATTATTGAAATTAAAATTACTATGGTGACGGCTTGGGCAATTGTTTAAAGAAAAGGGGCGTAAGGGTTAGTAATTTGTATCAATATCTCATTTACATTCACAGACGTCAAGTCACAGTAAGGTTGGGGTGTCTAAATTTAAAGCGGAAGATGGCATCGTCTAGTCTAGTTAAGTGTCTCGGGAGATTTATTTTTTTATTTTATTTTTTATTTTTTTCTGAAAGTGTTTTGTGTATATAAAAAAAAAACGTGCACGTGTGTGTGTGTGTGTGTGTGTTTGTTTTTTCTCTCCAAAACCTCTTCGTTGCTCATATGTCCGGCTCATGTTAGCCTTAGCATCCTTCTGTAGAACCACCCTTCTGTTGCTTTGAGTATCTTCTTCATCTCTGAAAAAAATTATCCTGCATTACCTGCCATATATGAGACAGATATCACGTAACTGTTCCGTACTCTTTGTTTCCAGTGAAACTCTCTTTCCTTGTAATACACTGCTTAACTTTTGGAATGCGCCGTTGGCCAAGACGTCTTCAGATCTCAGTTTCGCACTTCACGTCTTCTGTTAGAAAACTTCCCAGATATTTAAATTTCTGCACTTGCTTGATTATACCTTAAATTGCATTTTGTGTTAATTTTTCGACCATGCATTCTGTCTTCTTGTAGTTCATGCTTATTTATTTCTTCTCGCGCTCCTTCGCTACATTTTATAGGAAGTCTTGTAGTTGCTTTTCCGTGTCTCCTATCAGCATATCTTTATTTGTTAAGAGTGTAGCCGCCAATGAGTTATCCTGTCAGGGCTTCCAGTTCTCTCAGAATTGCCTTGCTCTATATATTGAATAAATCCTTTTAGAAGACACATTCTTCCTTTACACTTTTTCTATTTTTCTATATCTGATGAACACATTTTTTTATGCGTAAGAAGGGAGTTTGCTGCCAGTAGAGATTTTTTATTATTCTAATATATTTCCTATGTCAAGGTTGTTGAGCAGCTGTAACAGGTTTTTGTGGCGTGTTTTATCGAACAACGTTGCGTCATCTATAAAACGCAGATGCACGTTCTTTTGCATTTGTATTGCTCTTTCTGATAACATTCAGAGCATAAATATTCCTTGTTTCAGTGTCTATAACGAATCGCATTGTTCTTGTCCTATTTCGAGCCTGATTCTGCTGTGCACTCTGTTCATCAAAATACGGATGATGAGTTTTGTTACGTGGTTCATAAGTCTGAATTTTCGGTCGCGTTTGCTTTCGCTTGTGCTTCCTTTTTTAGGCAGTGCTAAGAAAATAGGTCTGCTTACACCTTCCGGTATATCACCACTGCTGTAGATTTAATTTATTATTTATATAGTCTAGTCTATGCCAAAATCTTCTAATGATGCCATCATCTCTCTTACAACTGTGCCTGGCCCTGCCGCTTTGTTTCTGTTCAATTTGGGCAGTAACGCTACCATTTCGTTTTTTTTAGTATTTCCGGTCTGACGGTTGTTCTATTACGTCGTGTGTTTGTGTGTGTGTGGGGGGGGGGTCCTTCTCCAATATATTCGTTCCATCGTTTAAGAATGTTTTCTTTCTCCACTATGAGCGTTTCGTCCATGGATTTTATCCAGCCTGTTGATGAACATCTCTTCTGTCTTGTTAGTTCCCTTATTATCTCCCTCATATGTCATATTCATTCTCTCTGTTTCTTCACATTTTTGTTGAACCTTTCTTCTTTAGCTTGCCTGCATTTTGTCCTTATTTCATTGTGTAATTTTCAGTATCTCGTTCCATATCTTGGAACAGTGTTCTGTATCCTTTGCATCACGTCGAATATTTCATTAGTCATCCATTCGTTTTTTTCTTCTTCGTCTATTCTCCTTTGGGATGATGTGCTATGCAGATGTCACTAAAAGCTTCTTTTTGTGTGTCCCATTTCGAGTTTTTATTTTTCTCACTTTCCCTCGTGCCTTCTTTTCACATTGTCCATATATTTTTCTTTAGGTTAGGGTCTCTCAGGAGTTTTTTTTTTTTTTTTTTTTATTGCAATTTGGGCGCTGCGTTAAGTTTCTAAATTTCCGTAGTTTCACTCTTGTAGTTCATGCTTATTTATTTCTTCTCGCGCTCCTTCGCTACATTTTATAGGAAGTCTTGTAGTTGTCTTTCCGTGTCTCCTATCAGCATATCTTTAGTTGTTAAGAGTGTGGTCGCCAATGAGTTATCCTGTTAGGGTTTCCAGTTCTCTCAGAATTGCCTTGCTCTATATATTGAATAAATCCTGTTAGAAGACACATCCTTCCCCTACACCCTCTCTGGGTTTTTTGTTTTGTTTTATCCAAATGCAGGCAGTTGGCTGCCAGCAGAGATTTTTATTATTCTAATGTTTTTTCTCGAATATGTCAAGGTTGCTGAGCAGCCATAACAGATATTTTTTGGCGTATTTTATCGAACGCCTTTGCGTAATTTAGAAAACAAATGTACACTTTCTTCTTCATTTGTATTGCTCTTTTTGATAACATTCAGAACATAAATATCGTGTTCCTTGTTGCAGTGTTTTTGTCCTATTTCTGGCCTGATTCTGCTACGTTCTCTATTCATCAGAATACGGATGATTATTATATATAACAGGAAAGTGTCGCTTCCGCAGTGGGTACCTGGATAGTGTTTGCAGTGAAAAACTGTATTCCTCAAGCTTTTGTTGATAGTTATGGATTCAATTTGATGTTTATTTTCTCTTCATGGTCTTCTCCATGCCCATAATCGTCTTAGATGTTCTTAGAACCAGGTTTTGTCTATTACCTGGTAATTGGTCTTGCACCACTGGACTAATTTTTCTCCGCGTTCGTTCCGGATTCTTAACCCGAATTTGCCAGCTATATCCCTTGCCCTCTCCTTGCCAATTTTGGTATTAGGTCATGTGGGGGAGACATAGCTCGCCGAATCAAGAAAAGGCGAATTGTCTGCGCATGTGCTTGTAGACTGTATAGACCTGTAAGGCAAACTTCCGCACATCAATGTTGAAATGACGCAGCGCATGCGTTATGGGCGAGAACGAGGCTAACACAAGCGAGAGATCTCTGTTTATTGGCCGAGACCGAGGAAGGATTTTAAAAAAAGCTGACTTTTTGTTTCAGGGCAGTTTCTTCTTTGAGACTGGTGAAGGCCATGCCGGTGTTCCAGGGAAAGAGCAATAGTACTGTTCTTTACGGTGTGCATGGTGTTCCGAGTGAAGCGTTGTTCCGTTTTTCCTGTTAGAGGCCATTTTTCCTACCACCCAATTTTCGTTTAAATCTCACAGTCTCCTATGTTTATTATAACTTGGGACTTGCACTAAGCCTTAGATCTGTCTTGCATGGAGTAGAAAGATTTGATTTCTTCTTCCGTAATTTGTGGTTTCAGTGCATACACTATTATAATAGACATAGTGAGGGGATTTCCTTTCAGCTTAATTAAAAGAATTCTTTCAAATAATAGATAGTATCCCAGTATGAATTTCTTGATACCTTGATCGCGTATCAACCCGACGCCTTTTCCGTTTTTCTATCAACCTGCATATATAATCCTGTGGCTGTCACTGAAAAAATATCCGTTGTTTTGCCACGTAGTTTCAAATAGATCTCAAATGTTGGCATTCAACCTACTCATCTCCTGTTTTACATTTTCCAGATGACCCCATTTGTTTAACCTTCTAAGGTTCCATGCCCAGAGAATTATTTTTTTCATGCGAACAGTCGCTGGATGACGGTCCGGTGACACCTGTCGCTCATGTCTCTCTTTTCGAAGTGAGTGATAAGTTCCGAGGAATTATATCCCCATTATGCTAACAGTTGCTGGATAACGGTCAGGTGTCACCTGTTTTACAATATCGCTTCTTACCGGACGAGGAGTTAATTTCCATAGATTGAACCCCTTCACGTCGTTAGGGTTATTTTTTTTTAATTCTCATGATATATCTTAGGGTTAATAGTATAATAGTAGAGTTTTTCCATGATGTTTTAAGGAGAAACTGCCTCTAGTTAACTGGACGTTGAATCATCGAGATTTATTCCGGCATTTCTTAGGTCTTATTTTTCGTCCTACTGAGTTTCTAACAACCCGCCTCACTCGCCGACACTCAAACATTAGGATACTTTTCGTACATACATACATACATATATATATATATATATATATATATATATATATATATATATATATAATAAAATGGCTTAAACACTAGTATTCCACGGTCATAATTTATTACATTGTAATCGTAAATACGATCCAATTCATCAGACCTACAAATTCAAAAACCTTTTTGAATTAGTAGGTCTGGGGAATTGAATCGTACTTACGATTATAATGTAATAAATTATGACGATGGAGTACTAGGGTTTAAGCCTTTTTATTATATCCTTATACTGTCCCGGATATTAAGTTGTACCTAGATTCTATCCTCTTGGAATTATGTTTTAACATGAGCTATATTTATGGCATATACTGCTCAATATCAGAGATAGAGCGTGTGTAAATATAAAAGTGAACCCTGTTGTCAACACTTAGGCGACAAGCAGTTTCATGCTAGACGCAATCATTAGGCCACGATATATATATATATATATATATATATATATATATATATATATATATATATATATATATATATATAATAAAAAGGCTTAAAAACTAATATTCCATGGTCATAATTTATTCCATTGGAATCGTAAATACGATCCAATTCATCAGACCTACAATAATATTGATAATATTTATTTGTATGTCTGATGAATTGGATCGTATTTACGATTCCAATGGAATAAATTATGACCATGGAATATTAGTGTTTAAGCCTTTTTATTATATCCTTACTCTGTCCTGGACATTGGGTTCTACCTGGATTCTATCCTCTCGGAATTTTCTATTCAAAAAATATACATGTGTGTATATGCACCTGTCGATTTTACATATATATGTATATTTACCACTAATATTAGCTATATATATATATATATATATATATATATATATATATATATATATATATATATATATATATATATATATGTGTGTGTGTGTGTGTGTATATGCCCACTTCATTGAATACGTCAAACAAGTTTTTTTTATACAATTTCTCATATGATATAGTTTTTATATAATTTATCATCTGAATGAAAAAATATTAGATCACATAATAAAACCAAATCAAGCATTCTTGTTTATCGTATTCAATGCAATGAACATGAAAGAAAGATTGCTGCCTAAACACACACACACACACACACACACATATATATATATATATATATATATATATATATATATATATATATGTATCTATGTATCTGTGTGTGTGTGTGCAACAGTCTTCCATGTATAGCAGATTTGTCGTTTTTTAATTATAGTAAATGCATAATAGTATATGATAATGATATATAACAATCAATAAAAATTACTTTAGAAAAGAAAATGTACCAAAAGTAAGAGAAAAATTGATTCCAAATCTGGTCCTCTGCAATGTCAAATTATTTCTCAGACGTGATTTTACGTTTTGATACAAGAGCTTTTGTCCCCATGTCGTAGAAAGATATTGACAGTTGACTATTTCACTTCAACAATATTGGATTAAAGCTCTATTTTTGGTTGATTCGAGCTGGATGTTTTGTTTAGTCGTATATCAACCTTCTATGGGTACTTAATGCCGAAATCTGGGTATATTCACATATATTTTGAACGCAATTGTATGAATTCGAATAAATCCATTTTGAACGCAGTAATTTGGCTTCAAATAAATCCAGTGTGAATGCAATTGCATGGCTTCAAATAAATATATTTTGAACGCAATTGTATGGCATCAAATTAATCTATTTTGAACGCAATTGTATGGCATCAAATTAATCTATTTTGAACGCAATTGTATGGCTTCAAATTAATCTATTTTGAACGCAATTATTTGTCTTCAAGTAAATCCATTTTGAACGCAATTGTATGGCTTCAAATAAATATATTTTGAACGCAACTGTTTGGCTTCAAATTAATCTATTTTGAACTAAATTGTTTGGCTTCAAATAAACATATTTTGAACGCAATTGTATGCCTTTAACTACACATAAAGAAAACGACATTATTTTTGCACCAACCTAATATATTGCTGATTATTTGGCTTTAAAATGGTATTCTACGTAATTTTCCAATAAATATGTATTACTGGTAATTTCAACACAAATACGTCTTGTTGGTATATTTTTGATACAAAATCGTATTACTGTTATGTTTATATTCTCACAGTTTTTTTTTCTTTTTTTTTGGGGGGGGGAGGGTGCACTATTTTGTCCATTGATGGGACTCTATCATGCGCCTCCACCCTGTATCAGGGTGAACCTGGGGAAAACGGCAATTAGGAGACGGTCCCACACTCCTCAAAATCTCCAATCTCCTGATCAGTGGCTTTGCTGCCGGATGTTGTTTATCGTCATGCCCAGGGCTCTCTCTATTCTGACTGACTAAAAAATCATTGATTCTTTATGGAATTTAATACTATTAGTTCTACTATTTTAGACCTTTAAAAATAGAACACGACACGCTGCGCCCACGTTATCAAATCATCCTCATTTCCTCCGTATTCCAAATGCAAGGAGAAAACTTCACTCAGCTTTTCTTCCCAAGAACTGCTATTTTGTTAAACATACACTTTTGTGGGTGTTTCCAAGTCCGGTTTTATACATAGCGCTAACTTCCTTCATCATAACTATTTAAATGGTAATGTTCTAAGTTACATTGCTCTCAGGCCTGGTATTATTTGAACTTTAGTATAAAAATACATTACTCAGAACTCATGTCCCACCTGAAGGCTCTTTCCGCGTTTTATAACTGTGATTCTTCTGTCAGTGGTAGTGACATTCAATCAGTATCTCACTTACCAGTGCGAGGCTTATCACCTAGGTCAGTCTCTCTTTGCTGTCTAGGCTTGCTATTAACTAGAGAGACACATCTCTTTACTGTGCCTACGTCAAGTGCAAGCTATCCATAAATATGCAATTAACTTCATTGACTATTGTCAAAACTTTCTTCTTCCAGAAAAAGAAGTGTTATGACATTTCTTTCCTTGCCACTTGTGTCCAGAGGGTAGCCATATTTTGAAAGAAAATTATGAGTTGGAAAATCGAAAGTAATTACAAAATATTCCTTCTATACACTTTATGACAGCTAGCTAAAAAAAACTGCTGAAGCTTTAGAGAAAATGGAAGTATATAGTTTCATTATACTTATCAGAAAGAGAAAACTGGAATTTCTAGATGACATGATTGTTAACCATGTTTGCCGAAGTCTTTGAATATAGAATCCAGTGAAGTACGTAATGTGTTCAATATCAGAGGTTAGCAGTGAAGATTATGAGAAAGTAGCAGCTGTTAAGTAATTCTTTAAGTCTTCGATATCAGAGGTTGGCAGTGAAGATATTTTGGGAGAAAAACAAAATGGCTGTCTTTATACACGTCGGATTGAATATTTTGAGCTTTCTGATTGGTTAACCCTTCTATAGGTGAACTATAAAATGAGTCAGCTCATTTTGGTTGGCTCACTAGTACACACATATATAAAAAAAACTGTAACAATGATGAGGAAAGACTGTTCGGAAATCTTAACACTCACAGGACATGTTGAAGACACGATGGACAGAGGAAAGCATGGAATAACCTATCTAACAAACCAGTGTAAATGTTTGGTAGAACAGGATTAGGTGAGTTAACAAACATTGCTAAGACAAACAAGGAGTAGGACGATGTAGAGAAATATGATTGTCCCCGTCCTAAATGCACACGGCATCCAGAAGAAAAAGAAACTTGCAATTCAGATCCTCAACGTATAAATTTACTTAATGAGTTGGGTCATATGAACATAAGAGTATAGATAACTATTGAGCCCAGATTTGAATAGGTTTCGATTTTAGCATTCTGGGAAGCATCCACCCGGGAGTCTATCTCGCAAAGTAGCGGTTATTGGTATACGACTTTCTGAATGAAATGTCATTCTTACCAAAGAATTACTTAGTAAATTGGAATGATTCTACTCCTTGGAGTTGGCAATGCTGGTTTTGTCTGTAAGTGTCTGAGCTTGTGGCAGTAAAGAATGGAGCACGTTGGAAATGAACATAGGCCTGCCACGTTTTGTTATTGGGAAAGAGGCTGTTGGCTAGAAAATAAGCCACCCCTCACAAGATATCAACATGAGATTCAATAGTTCATTACTAAATATTTGGTTAAGCCATCAATGATTGCCATCAATGATTACCATCACAATTTGGTGGTGGAGGTGAGTGTTAAAGCAGATATCAATAATCAACGTGTCTGTCTTATCAACCAGGATGTGAGTTTGTGTAAATGCAGTTGGGAATGAGAAGTCGGAGAGACGAGTTCAAATTCTATTCGAGTTAGTAGCATCTATATATGTGCAGATACACTTCTGAAAGATATCAATACACCTCATCTACTCCAAGGTATGGGTAAATATGTCAGTCACGGCCTTATAGCTTTTGTTTTCAGCCATCTAGTATGAGGAAAATTCTGAATTCAAACGAGTAGAGAAAGGGTTAGTCTACGTTAGATTATCTTGATCAAGACATACCACTGCAGTACATGTGTGTCCATACGATCCCTAAAGGATTATGGGATTCGTGTTTGAGATTATTAACCTATAATTATGTCGGATTTTTTTTTAATATAAATCCAAAATTAATACCGGACTTTCATTATAAAACATGAATTAATGGAGATTTTATAGTCTAGGATTTATGTTAGAAAAACAAGGATTTTACGACAGGTATGTATAGGTTAATAACGGATTCTAACTTTTACAATTTATTAGATAAGTTATTTTATTTCAGACAAGTTCCATATCTGATAGAAGCTTGTGCAATCAATTCTCTTGTGTGTTATGACTGACTAGGCAGACGACATTCCCGCAGTTGGCAGCTGTTCCTTTCTGAGTCAAACTGGTTGCCAAACAAGTCTACATAGACCAATCAGACCTGTTATTTAGGAATAGCTGGGGTTTAGAAGAGATGCACTTATAGCGTCCCGAATAGTTTTTGCGCGAAAGTGAATGACAAGAATCCAACTGGAAGACGACTCATGGCCAACTCTTTTTGAGCCGTTATCAATTAGGATGCATTTCTTGTGTTTATGTAGATGAAGAGTTTTATTAGATCAAGTGTAATTATTGTCAAATGTTTGGTAGACAGTGAGTCACTTCGGCTATAATGAGGTTGTTATTTGTTAAAAACATTTTTTTAAGTGTTTTTATTTAGATTGGTGTTTCATTAGCTAGAAATTATAAAGTGACTGATGCTACTGTACTGGTCAATGTGGATCTTCTGAAAATATTGGCATCTGCTTTGAAAGAAAGATTTTCTAATCTAAAACAAATTGATTTTCTAACATGTTTGATGCAGCCAATGCTAGAGGATATGTCTGATATTTCGATGCAGTACCAAGAAGAACTCTAGGAGATACAAAATGATGAGTCTGTCAAAACTTTATTCAATATAAAGCGAGTGATAACATGGCTTTGTGATCAGACAGTGACTAAATATCCAAATTCAACCACCATTGCAAGAAATTTGTTGTTACCATATCCATCTTCACATTTATCTTAATGTAGGTATAGAGCTGTAAATGATTTGTTACTGGCGAAAAGAATTCGACGAGATAAATCATTAAGCGAGGAGATTTAAGGTTTAAGCTGACTAAATTGGGGCCTAATATAAAATCTATCTGTAGCAGGCATGGCACACAAGGATCTCACTAACAGTCATTTTGGGATGAGCTCAAATTTCAATTTGTATTATTATTTCATAATTAAAATGATCAAATATATTACAGAATAAGCTTTCATGCAAATATTTTATATTTCTTCATTTCAGTTCTTCATTATATGTTTTGAAACTATATATATATATATATATATATATATATATATATATATATATATATATATATATATATATATATATTGCATGCAGTATTCAGTGGCAAGCGGATATATATCCCCGAAACCCACAGTTGAAAGTTTTCATAACTTTTAACTATATTTGTCTTTAAGATTCTATTTCTCAATATTGCATATTCATTACCAACGATTTTGAAATATTATCCTCCAGAAATACACTAACCCATATATATATATATATATATATATATATATATATATATATATATATATATATATATATATATATATACACACACACACACACACACACACATATATATATATATATATATATATATATATATATATATATATATATATATATATATATATATATATATATATATATGTATTCCGATACCTTTCGGTATTGTCAGGCGGTTTGTATCATTTGATTTCTCACGCTGTATGTTTCAAAAAATTAATGAAAGTTTTATTATTTTAATAAATGTTATGCCATAGTACCTATTCTATTGTAATAGACTCTACCACAGATAATAAGTAGGAGTAGCAGTAGCCAGTTGGGCAAAGTTGTGTTGAGCGGTGTCTGACTGCGCGCGCCTTCTGTCAAACTCTCTGCGTTAGCAGAGAAGAACCCGGACGAGGCTTTGCTGAAGGGCGGGGTTTCGTCCGGGGAGGTAGACAGGGCCTGAACGCGTCTAGGCGGGTTCAAAGGCTATATTTTTGGCCGTGCCTACGGGCTCAGAGAAACCCACATTAAACCCGGCCTTGTGCCACATTCAATCCTCGTGGGTAGATCGATAAATACCCAGTGGTGTTGAGCGAGTCAGTCGATATCGGACATTGAAGTACCAACCATCACAACTAAATTTGCTGCGTCATTAACTCTTATTTCCAAGTACCTAACGTTTTGTACGTCGAACCTAATTTAGGAAGACTTATTGAAATACAAGTCTCCACTGTGAAAACTACTCTACAACAATAAATAAATAAACAAATGCACGACGTTGGGTATGGTATGAAGGCCGAAGTAGGATGTGAAGAAGAAGGAGAAGAAAGAAAGAAAGAAAGAAAGAAGAGGAACAAAGAAAGGGTATTGTAAATATATCGGTGGTGGGGGTGATTGAAATATACATATATTTTTATCAAGCCTTATATGAAATTAAGAGGACATTTTTGCATGAATGCAACGATTCATAATTTTGGATTTTTGATCGTGTTGTTAGTCGTTGCAGATGTTATTTTGGTTGTTGTGTTGTTATCTATCTATCTATCTATCTATCTATCTATCTATATATATATATATATATATATATATATATATATATATATATATATATATATAAGCAACTAAAATCTTGGAAAGAAAATCAGACCAATTTATAGCTTTATTTGTAATAATTTATTTCTCTGGATCTTCAGACTTCACTTTCAAAAGGTGAAACGAAAAATGAATTTAAAATTTACACTTTTGACGGGCAGTATTAAGCTTATATATGTTGACATAGAAGGTGGTGAGGAATGGTGTGAAAGACATGATCGAGTTTAGAGAGGGAAAGGTGAGTTTTAAAATACATATATTATGAGAGAGGCAGAGAGATAAAGAAAGAGAAGTTGTGCGTTATAGAAGAAGGGATGAAATTTAAGTTATATCTTCCTCTCTGTTTACACAAAAAAATATTACCCGCCACCCCATATAGCTAACCATATGTTGAATTTAAAAGAAAAAATATACAGCGATATGTTCGTAATGTGGAAAATTTCGTAAAAAGCAAGGCCTTACAACAATCACTACAATATTTGTAACCTCTGCCAAAAGGAAAACTTGCTTACATATGAGAAAAAATTTAAGTGCATATGAGGCTGGATAAAAAAATATAATTATTTCCTCACCACTAATATATTTAAAATACACTTGCTTTTCTTCTTCTTCTTCTTCTTCTTCTTCTTCTTCTTCTTCTTCTTCTTCTTCTTCTTCTTCTTCGCATCTTCCTCCTCCTTTTCTATTACACCCAATGACTTGTATTTATTTATTTTTGAAAATAATAATGTGTCTTTCTTTATTTTTTTTCAAAAAATAATAAATGTGTTAGGTGGTTATGTTATAAAAATCGACTGAAGATACTGTAAGGTTGAAACTAAGGTAACAGATTCAACTGACCTACTGATTTTTAAAGTTAAAGTCTCTACATATTTTTACTCTTGTTGCCGGGATCGAACAAGACTGATTTGTTATCAGTCGGAGATTTTACCCCCTAAGGCATTGGTACACGGCAGAATGAAGGTGAATTTAGACGTATTTATTTTTAGACTAACACGCCAGTGATCGGAGAACTCGATTCTTCTGAACGAGGAGCCTTACATCAGCAGTAGTATTAGTCCCTGTTTACAAATTCACTTTTCTCTACCAAGTGCTCAACAGAAATAATTTTTTCAGGAGCGTGTATATATATTGTCACCCACAGAGTGTTTCCCTGTTTGACAGGTCATCTGTGTGGTTAGATATCGGATACACACACACACACACACACACACACACACATATATATATATATATATATATATATATATATATATATATATATATATATATATGTTTTACCTCTTCTTCTAATTTTCTTTCATTTAGTGTTTAGATTTATTTATCATCTCCTCTCTCTCTCTCTCTCTCTCTCTCTCTCTCTCTCTATATATATATATATATATATATATATATATATATATATATATATATATCTGTTTTACCTCTTATTCTATTTTTCCTTCCTTTAGTGCTTAGATTTATTTATCATCTCCTTTCTCTCTCTCTCTCTCTCTCTCTGAATCGACAAGTTAAATATTCCCTTTGTCACGCGATCTTACATTCATTTACATTGCGACAAATTACAAATCCATATTATATGGCTAATATTGTCTTAGACATATTAGTTCCTGAATAATCTTATTAATGCCGTCATCATATTTTGTCACCAAAAGAATCTTATTTCATACAATTGTAGTAAACATCCTTTGGCAAAGTGAAAAACATTCAATGAATCTTTGCAAATTTAAGAGCGATTCCTGTGGTTGTAATTATCCAAAATGTGTAACATTATCCTATTTGTATATTTATGATATTAATGTCAAACTTTGCGAGCAACAGAAAAAACTGAATGAATGTTCATAAAATTAATTAAATCCAAACAACTTCTAGCCACTGAGAATTACTGATTTGGCAGCGTAATTTACATGTTGCGTTTGTTGAAATTTTAGGCACGTTCGGAAACAATACAGCTTTAGAATAAAGTTGTGGAATTTATTGAAGCTAAAATTATTTTTACGTGTTATTAAATTAATCTACAGATAGAAATGAAAGAGACATGCATATCATTCATTGATAACAATGAGCTTTCATGATTAATGGAGCTAAATATTTTTATCTTTATTGTGAGCTTCATTTGTGTAATCCTTACGAATTGAAGGTTCTACCTTCCTCTTCTATCTGCCAAGTAAGTCCCTACAGGACATTAGCAATTATAGTCGTCCAAATTTTTCCGTCCTTTGTAGCTCTTTGTATTTTTCTTTTTATTTTGCTATCTCATACATTGTTTTGCCATCTATATACACAAGCTCGTTAGG
Source organism: Acanthosepion lycidas (assembly GCA_963932145.1). NCBI lineage: Eukaryota > Metazoa > Mollusca > Cephalopoda > Sepiida > Sepiidae > Acanthosepion > Acanthosepion lycidas. Next base: position 124,609,273 of record OZ010579.1, read on the forward strand.
TAGTTTATGCACTATTTTCCTCGATCTCATTTATCTTCAATATTTCCTGTGCGTTCAATTTTTCCAAGCCTGCTTACCTTTACAATAAAAATTTCAACTGTCTCTTTCTGATACTAAGTATGTGTCCTTTTTTTTCCCGTTTTCTCTAAAACTTCGTCGTTGCTCGCATGTTAGGTCTATTGTATTCTCAGTATGTATTTGTAGAACCACATTTCAGTTGCCACAATTCATGTTCTTCATGTGTGAGGAGATTGTCCAGTATTCGCTGCCATATAGGAGGACCGATATTACATAACATGTCCTACAATTCTTTATTGATAGTCGCAAAAATAATATGCAAATGACATGTTTTGGATAGCGGAGGCAAAAATGAAACATCAGGAAGTCATACAGAAGGTTATGAAGGAAAGGGGTGGGGAGAAAAGACTAAAAACTCAATTGTAAGAATATATAATATATAGTAGGCAGGAAAAAGAAGCTGGCCACTATGGATGGGAGACACGAAAATCAAGCAAGTAAAACAAAATTATATATAGAGGAAGTATTGTGCAACTGCGGATAGAAATATAAAGGGGAGAAAGGCCGCCCCTTTAAGGTAAGACTTCAAGAACACCAGAAAGCTGTAACAAGAGGTGAAGTGGAATCATCAGACGTGGCTGACCACATATCGAGAGAAAAGGGAGATCACCGCCGACTGTGGGATCATAGTCAAAGAACACCATTGGAAAATTCGTAAATTTAAGTAATCAGCACATATGCTAGGCCACAAAAATCTCTAAAAATGGATGCAATATGGTAACCAGTAATAAGGAGTTCCAGAGAAAAGCGATAATAACAAAAATTGCAATATCAGCTCTAGTAAAAACATGAGGTAAGAGAAAAAAAAATGCAATATAAGCACCGGTAAAAATGGTTGCTGAAGACATTAGGTTTATAATACCCAGAATGTCATACACAGTTTTCCTGAGTGGAATAATAGATTGGTTAGATCCAGGGACAGGACCCAAAGAGTGTGAGTTCAATACTCGATTAAGGCAGTGAAGAACTTGGAGAGGGTAATTAACAGGAAATATCTGATAACTGACATCCATTAAACATCGGACGTGGAACTGGAACAGTCTACCCCAGTGAGCGAAATAAAGGGTTCAGTTAGACATTCTAACCATCTTAAGAAGCATACAACGGCCGAAACGTTCTAATAAATATGGCGACAAGATGTGGATAATAGTCCGAATAATGTAAGTAATGTACATAATACCTCATCTCAGGAATATAGACAGATACTGAAAGGCCGAAACGTTGGGATAAATATGGCGACAAAAATTCGGACAATAGTCCGAATAAAGTAAATAGTGTACTTAATACCTCATCTCAGAAATATAGACAGATACTGAAAGGCCGAAACGTTGTAATAAATATGGCGACAAAGATTCGGACAATAGTCCGAATAATGTAAATAGTGTACATAATAACTCATCTCAGAAATATAGACAGATACTGAAATTGCCGAAACGTTTGGGTAAATATGGCGACAAAGATTCGGACAATAATCCGAATAATGTAAATAGTGTACATAATACCTCATCTCAGAAATATAGACAGATACTTAAGGGCGGAATCGTTGTAATAAATATGGCGATAAAGATTCGGACAATAGTTCGAATAATGTAAATAGTGTACATAATACCTCATCTCAGAAATATAGACAGATATTGTGAAAGAATCCGAAAAATATATATTAAAATCCGATGATGTATTAGAATTTCTTTCAAAAGATAAGTATTAAGAAAAGGAAAAACTCCATGAAAAAGAAAGAAAAATGTACTGATTTGCTATACATCAAACAGATTACATGTAATGTTAGGCGACAGAATGGTTAGAATAACATGGACTAAACATGTGAGTAATAAAGAAGTCGTCAGGATGATGGAAACAGAATAGACTCGCACATTCAGAATTAGAAAAGACATCTCTGGAGCACACATAAGAAAGCTTGGGAATTTGACATTCACAGGGTAAATGGAAGAGAGACGAAAGAAAGAAGAGAACGATCTTCCTAGTGAGACTATTTTTCGAATTTTCCATTTGTTGTATATGTTTCATAAAAAAATTGAATATCATCATCCTCATCATCCTCATCATCATCATCATCATCATCATCAGTCGATGTGTTGCAAGACTGAGTGGTATTCATTTATATATAGCGTGTTTTACAGAAACCCTGGAGAAGCCTATCCCATTTCATATCAAAACACACCCGACATCCTTCAAAATAATGAATCCCTACGCTCACCTACCGATGGCCCTTGATTCCATCGGGGTGGAACCCATCGCCATAGACGTTGACTTCAGTCTACGAACTCCTATTGATTTTTTCTTATTAGAAATTCTCTTCTTGTCTATCTCGTTACACACACACACACACACACACACACACACACACACACACACACACACACACATATATATATATATATATATATATATATATATATATATATATATATATACAGCTATAATTTGTATAAAGTCCAAAAATCAAAGAAAGGTTCACTTCGCTAGAATAACGGGGGCTTCAGGAGGTTACAATGAGTCTACAATATGCTGAAGTCTTTCAGCGAATATATCTATCTTGGCAGATTCCGAGTCTGTCAATAATTAATTTGTGACTTATCTCTGTAGGGTCTATAAAATGTTACATCCATGCCCAGTAACCTTTAAATCTGGCGGAAATTGGTTCCTATGAAATACTGGGAAAGCAGCTAAGTGAATTGAAACCAATCTCGCCCCGCTTATGCACCGTATTAGTTTGTCGTATCTTTCTGGAAAAATCCAGTTTAACAATAATACATTGCGAACATCGTGTTTTCTGTGAAATTTCTATAAGATAGACTACAGTTTTATTAATTTTCATTTAGAATTCCAACAGAAACCATCTAGTCCCATTGCTCGGCCATTACGATTTTGCACAATACACAGGATATAGCAGGCTATCAGACCTTTATTTGGTTCCCTCAAAACTCGAACATGTACGTTTAGCCGAAAAAGCCGGAAGTGTAACCGAACTTAACGGGAAACACATTCCTAAACATCAACAATCAAAGAGAGTCGCCGTAAAAGGTAGCGTAGTGTCAATAGTCGTAAGCTTATTAGACCATAACTACGAAACATCATCCACAGTGAGGCGGGTGTATAATAATTACTACAACCAGAAAATTTTGTTTTCATTTTTTTATATATATTTCTATAGAGCCAAGAATCCAGATTGCAAACGTCAAAAAAAGATTATTAAATTTAGCAAATTTGATAAGAGAACCATTTTGCTACATAAATTCATTGTAAATCGATACCCCTACGGAAGAAAAAACATAATATGCTCATTTCTTGCAATATATATAAAAATAAAAAAAATAACCTGCAGTATATTTCTAGTATTACTAACGATTAAGTATTTTAGATTAGGAATTAAAAGACACACAGGATACACACACACAAATATATATATGGTCAGAGAGAATTTCAGTTGAGTTCCACCACGGAATGTGGGAGTGAGCGGCGCTTCTTAGAGTCTGATTTGCAATCTCTTCGTCACCGAGGCCCGGCGGAGCAGTTGGTATAGTGTTCGCTTGCCAACCTAACTGTCGGGTTTTCGTTCCCCTCGGTAGTGGATACGCACTGCTGATGAGTCCCAAATATAGGACGAAACGTCCGTCCAGTGCTTCCTGAGGTTTCTATCAGACTCGATGAATCAATTAATATAATTATCAAATCCTCTTCATTACTATATATATATTTTATAATTCCAGTAACTAAAATGTATATGGTTTTATTTCCCAGATATCTTCCCAAGCTCATCTGGCGATCAAAAAGTCGAAATTCGCATTACTCTTTCCACAATACATTTTGCTAAGTTATGGATATTTTTCATAACTAACAGTATATTTTGTTCTCACCGTTAACCGCTCAACAGACTTTTTGAGATTGCAAAATTTAAGCGTTAATATAGTTTCTAAATGTTAACTGAGCACTGACTAATGTTGTAAACAAAACATATGTTCCTTTCTCTGTTAGAAGAAATCAAAAGAGTGTACAACAATCTTTTCATAGTTTTTTTTAGTGTTTTTTTTTTAATTTTGAAGTAATTTAAACAAAATTGCAAAATCAAAACAACTAAGGTTTGACGGCACAAACTGAAATTATATTCCAAGAAGGGTACTCTCAAAGACAAATTGCCAAGTAGTTGAATATTTCTAGCTTCAATATTTGTTACAAAATGAGCGCAAATATTGACAGAAAAAGAGCTGGGACATCAAATGAAATAATACAACTGCTACTGAAGAGAATCACTTGATTATGAATTGCAAGAAAAATAGAAGGATAAGTGTTCGCCTGGTGAATTTAATTCCTCTCGAGAGCAAACAATATAGATTAGTTACGAAAAAGCGGCTTAGAACAACTAGGCTCAGAGTGTGCATAACCGCCAAGAAACGCATGCTACGGAAGTTGATTGTGCATTATGTACTGGTATGGAGCAAAAAGCATAATAAATGGACATTGAAAGAGTGTCAAAATGTACTGAGGACAGACCCTGTCCCAATGTGAAAGTTTGTTTACTAAGAGAAAAGTGTATGTGAGACAGGAGAAAGACTGAATGATGAGTGTGTAGTTCCAAGAGTTAAACATGATGGTGGGACAGTAATGGTGTGGTGTTATGCTTGATTCATCAGGAAGGAGACTTTTTCATGTTATCGGTCTGGAGGGGATGATCCCAGCGTGCGGCACCTTTGGAAACTATCTGAAAACTATGCTACAGGTTAACCCAAGCCTTATGTGTGAAACTGAGTAGAAGGAATCATTATGGGCTGTCCACAGCTGTGCAAGCACGTAATCACAAGTCATCGTGACCGAGGATCTGAGTGTGCTGGCCTTGTTCAGATTGTTGATCACACTAGATAACACACTCTCTCTCAATAACTAAGGTCTGCTCAGCATAGATCCAGAATAAACCACAGGTTGGCTCTGTGGGTGTTGAAGGAACACAAATGTGCCTGAGCGAGCGTCTGTAATAGGGATTAGCTAGCCGCCTTAATAGTTGAGTATCCTCGAATAGAGTGGCCAGCTGCTATTATTATTATTATTATTATTATTAATGGTATGGGGATGAGAGAGGGCTGAAGATTTGTTTCAGATCAAGGGAATTATAAAAAAAGAACATCATTCGATTCTGCAAAGACATGCTGTACCATCTGGTTTATACATAATTGAGAAACAAATCAATCTTTCAAAAAGTAAACGATTTCAAACACTTTTCTAAATTATCTTAAAATTATTGTCTTTTGTTACTCTATATAGCTTTTATGTCTTCACCATCCTTCTTTGTTGCTTTCGTTTCTGCTATCCATTACTACAAAGCTCTTTATGTAGGTCATAGTCTGCTGCTCGCCTTTACAAGTGCGCGGGTTTCTATTAACGTGTGTGCGAGCATGACTCAAAAATTTTCTATCCTCATGCATTTAGACGAAATAATTATAAAGAGAAAAGAAATATATTATAGAACTCTAAAACATTAAAACAATTTAAATGATATTTTTAAAACCTTAAATTATGGAAAGTTTTAACAGTGCTAAAGTTTCATTATTTTAATTTCCGTTATTGACAAATCAAGTGACCGTGTTTATCAAACCTTGTTGATAAAATCAACTGTTTATTCTTCTATTAACGTTAACCTCTCTCTTACAAAATCGCTCTTGCCTAGGTATCATTATATTATCGATGAGCTTTTAATTATGGAATTTTAAACGAGTTTCTCATTATTATTTTCGTTCAGGATTTTTTTAAATATATATATATATAGAGAGAGAAAATTTAATTGATAATTCCTTGCAGCCGTGCGTTTGCTACTCGAAATTTAGCAAGCAACTGTTATCTCCACCAGCAGACAATCCTATGAATCTTTATTACAGCTGCTGTAACATCACTCGCTGCTATTGCTTCCTCTACAATCTCTGTCTGCTTTACAGTTTCGGCTTTTGTTCTATACTGCCTGCGCGGACTTTTGTGGAAGGCGTGCGTACAACCTTCTCAGTCATGTGGGTAGTTGCGAACAATTTGCAGTAGAAAGACGAATACAGCGTAACATCACTTCTTCAACGCTTTCACACCAGATAACAATAAACGATGGTTACCTTGCGCAAATAATCGTGTGTCTGTTTCTTATTTTGCAATGGTTGTTACGTTCTACTAATAGCGTCTATAACTCGATATGATCCCGTCTCTATGAATAAAAAACATGAGTTAGTTCGACAAAATTTAAATCATGCTCATGTCTAAAGTTTTCACCATAGTAACAATACCTATTTGGAAAGTCATGAAAATAGGACAATACAGCACTCCACAACCCTAATTCCACCAAAACTCCACCAACATCATGCTTAAGAATTGAAGAATCTGTTGAATATGAAAGCTGAAAATATCCTTTACTCATGATTTAAACGCAATTTCCATTGGGAAAGACAGGAATGCATCGCTACTCACAAATTATGGGTTAAATAGTAAGATTTTTCATGTCAAAAAATTGTTATTCTCCGAGTTAAAAAAAAATAAGTTTCGAATTTAAATTACCCACAAAGTGTTTATAAGTCGTTAAAAAATACAAATCAATCAATCAATTAGAAACTTTAATTCCTGATTGGATCGATATGACGCGGTACACTACGAAGGTTGTTATATATTTACGTATCTTTGATGTGAATTTAACTGATTGGTTAGTCGCCCTAATAGACGGGTATCCTCGAAAATGATTGTCCAGCTACATATATATATATATATATATATATATATATATATATATATATATATATATATATATATATATATATGTATATGATATAGTTTTAAAATATGCTATATTTATGGGTTAAAGTGTTCAATAACAGGGATAGAGAGTGTTTAAATATAAAAGTGGACATTGAGGACAACACAAAGGGACAACATTCTGTTTCATGCTTCAAAATCATGCTCAGGCCTGATGATTGCCTTCAGGTGTGTTGTCTTCAATGTCCACTAAACTAATTAACATAAATTTAATTGATCTTATGGTTAAATCCCCAATAACTTATTAATAAAATTAAACCTTTTTCCCAGGAAAACACACTTGTTGCTAGCATAGGGAGCACCCCATAGTGGCAACCGACATTTAGTTACAGACAACGAAAGGCTCTAACCAGAAATAAAATCCAACCCCAGACCACTTTATCCTTAATGAGATAACTCACAAGCTCCTTATCATAAACAAGGCGTATCTCGGAGAAGTACTGATACTGAAATTAAATTAAAATCCCTATGTCTAGACGAAAACTTAAGACCAGCTTGAAATAGACTATACTCATATTAAGAGAATTTAGTTCTTTGGTGTAAAAAATATATGTGCTCTGTTATAGCAAATACATTGAGGACTCTGTGGATCAATATATATATATATATATATATATATGAAGAAATATAGTTTTAACGTGTGCTATATTTATGGAATAAAATGCTCAATATCAGAGATAGAGCGTATGTAAATATAAATATAAAAGTGAACATTAAAGTCAACACCCAGAGGCGACAGGCTGTTAATGCTAGACGCAATCGTCAGGCAGCTGGATGATTGCGTCAATGTTCACTTCACTATATATATATATATATATATATATATATATATATATATATATATATATTAGATTGGTGTAGAAATAATGATGTTTTCTCACATATGTTACTATGTGAGAAAACGTCATTATTTTTGGACCAACCTAATATATATATATATATATATATATATATATATATATATATATATATATATATATATATATATATATATATATGAGTTGTGCTAAAATATAGGTTAAATATGGATAGGAATCCGACAGAATCATAAAATAGAGAACAAATAGAAAACGTTTATCAATCACTTATTACGTTTTACTTTTATTAAAGCTTCATCCGACAATGAAATTCTAGCACTTTTACTTTTATGTCATTTCATTTTTCATTGGTTAATCGTGTTTCACGTCCATTCGACTTGTTAAACACACGTTGGTATAATTTGAGACGACGTGTACATTCTAAGCGCCAAGAAATTAATAGATTCCAAGCTTACCAGAAAAAACCGTAAATATTGCCTTATGTATGTAAGTCTATAATGATTCTAGTTTCTCTATGTGGGATTCAGATGATAAGGTATATCCCTAAGTGTGACATTGCGTGTATCAGTGTGTAGTAGACATTTATTTTCTTTGTATGTTGATTTCGGAACGTTTTTGTGTACATAACATTTGTTTTAGATGAATATACGTTGGATTCTTTAAGAATAGATTCAGTTAAGGTTGGTGATGTAATATAATGTTTTAGGCATATATTTGTTGGCAATATAGTTATTAGTAATCCCTCGAAATACTTTCTACATAAAAGAATTATGTTCTTTTTCTAAATAGAGTGGCATTTGCAAAATGTGTGTGTGTGTGTGTGTGTAGTTATGTTTGTTGGTTTTTCGCATGTTGATTTCTAAATGTTTTTACGTACATACCGTTTGTTTTAGATGAACATACGTTGGGTTTCATGAATCGATCCCACAAAGTCTTATCGATCTTATTAGATATAAAACATGTATCTATTACACCGCCGCCCGTATATCCAAGTTTATAGGACCTGGTATTCCCAAGAGTTCAGTAATTTGGGTGCTGCCCAAGTTCGACTTTGTTTAACCTCTGTGAACTTATGGGAACCGGTCCTTCAACGTGATGCTGCCAAAAGAATGATGATGATGACGACGACGGTTTACATGTCATACACTTGGAAGGTTAAAACTTGTTCAGACATGCAAGTATACAATGCTATATAGAACAGGACACATGTCACAGTGGAAAAGGCGTCAGTTAGATCCAGTGACAAGATCCAAAGACTGTGAGTTCAATACCCTGTTAAGGCTGTAGAGAACTTGGAGAGGGGTAATTAACAGGAGATAACTGATAACTGACATCCATTAAAACGTAACTGGAACTAGAACAGTCTACACCAGTGAGCGGAATAAAGGTTTTAGTTCCTGAGGAAGACCAGAGTGTACAATGGGCGAAACTTTGCAATAAATATGGCGACAAAGATGAGGACATTAGTCCGAATAATATAAATATTGTAGAATAATAAAAATATCTTTTTTTTTTTTTTTTTTGGTGGGGGTATATTAGCGTAACCAACTAATTTAGAATTTGAAACAAACGGTCCAGTACGATTATTCAACAAAGACACTATCTGAAGGAAATTTTCGTAGCCTCAAATAAATAGCGGAAGATATGGTCTCGTTATTTAATAAATGTGAGTGGGAATACAATAAGAAATACTCGTATGTAATTTACTACAATGTATACTGTCCTGACGGGTATATTTAAAATAAAAGGAACGCTATTTTAGAAGGAAAATGCAAGTCTAGTAATGATGAACAAGAAAATAAAGACCTGCCAAAATATAGATGGTATTTTTGCCAACCAACCACAAAGGGATATTGGAATAATAATGTGGAAAGTCGCCAGGGCGTCACTTAAGATTGAACCCATAAGTCATAGGGCTTTTGGAACCGTGCCAAAACATTGAGACGAAATTGGATGCATTGGAGATTCAATGAACAGTTAAGATTATACAGATAATGACCGTTTGTGGCGGGAATATTTTGATGATGTACTGAAGATTGGTATTTACCGTATACTCACAAATACGAGTTCCATGTAAGTATAGCACTAGGGGATAAATCAAACCCTTAATAATTGTTTTTTGGAGAACCATCGGTACAAGTAATCCTGGTTGCCTCTCCTTTTAAAAGAACGGATAACGTGATACTTGGGGGAAGAAACCGGCATCGGGAAAGGTAATTTATGATTCACAAAAATAAATAAAATGGCTAATACGTCTTACTATTAAATATGGAAACAAAAAGACACATGCTTAAAACCAAAAGGCGAGAGTTGAATTTTCTAGGTCACATAATGAGGAAAGGTGGCTTGGAAATGTTGACACACTTAGGACATAATTAAGGGTAGAGGTTACAGTGGATCTCAACACATGACCTATCTATCCAGCTTGTGCGAATAGTTGGAAGAACATGTTTACAAAATACAGGAAATTGTGGAGAGTCATAATCACCCTGTTTTGAAGAAACATTGCACACATAATAATAATAATAATAATAATAATAATAATAAAACAGTCTTAGAAGGTATTATTTGAGATTTTATCATTCATACTGATAGACATAATCCAACAGATAGGACAGTTATTAAAGACTACAATCAGATTATACCTTTTCCTATATTTGCTATTGCTATCAGATAAAACATATCTTTTGAATAATAGGTTAAAAGAGTATATATAAAGATCTTCAAATTGGAAAGGATGCAATATGTCACCTTCAAACTTCTGTTATAGCTATAAAAACTGGAAAACTGAAAATGATGAGAATAAAAGCGCGGGAAATGTGCCAGTGTCAACCTGTTGAAAAGAAAATCAAAACATTGCACTGTATAGAAATAGACATGAGAGTAATCATTAGCGTAAAGATCAGGTAAAATATTTTGATTTTTACAAAGTTTAGGAGTCAAGAACTGAGTTGCTCAAAATCAGTTATGACAGTAAAATTCCACTTTTGGTCTAATCGAACTCTTTTAATACGCCTTCCTCCATAATACGTACTCCTAAGATTGTGCTGAAAGCACGGGAAAATGCTTCTACTTACGAATAATACGCTCCCCTTGTTTTGTAATCAAAGCCTATAAATTATGAATTGAAGACATATACATGGGGAATTACGGTGCTTTAATATAGGAGGACTGGTATCAGATACTATTAAATGATATTGCTTTATTTCTAACGCAATGTAAATGCTTCTGTTCGTAATTTGAAGCAACCTCTAAAGTTTCTCGCAGAATTCAAGTGGAACTCATTGTTTAAGGTGCTTGATAAATGTTCGGATAATTCTATATACATGAGTCATCCAGATATAATTTATTTTTTATGATGATTACTTAGTGTTACTTAAGGTCATGACTTTGAGATTGTTTATTTGCGCTGACTGGTTGGGTGTTGAGTGTCAGTCTAAGAGGATAGAAAGTAAATACGTTTGCATGTATATATATGTAAATATGCAGAATTGAAGAGAGGAGTTCAGAAGGGATCCTTGAATTGCCAAGAGGTGCCAACCTGTCCAGGTGGCCAATAGAATCGGATATGTCTGTCCAGGTTTGGTCTGCTTAGTTACTAGAAATCACACCAACACCAACAGTATTGGTTATGGCGATTTCGTAATAGCATGCTTTGAATGGCCGAGCTGCACTAGAGTGTGCAATTCCAGGTTGGACGTGACAAGGTATATGAAAAGTTATATTTGAAGTGATGATGATCAAAGTCAACTTCCACCACCTGGAAATGATTTGATATGCCACATATGTAACAAAAAATGTAGATAGATAGCTGGCATTATGAGCCACTCTTATTCACACAACCGATGAATGCAGTGTTGTGGCGGGTAGTTTAACTGAAGGACTGGACATGTGAGTGAGTAGACAGCCAAGAACATATATGTAAATAGGTCAGGTCTGTTTGCGGCCACTATTTCCAGAATGCTTATATATATATATATATATATATATATATATATATATATATATATATATATATATATATATATATATATATAATTTATTAGCAAGTTTATTCATTTCATTTAAATGTTTTAAGGATGCCGGATGCCTTTGAACTTAACATTATGTTGTGTGCATGGGTGTTTGATGTTTGGTTTTGTTTAGCGGAATATCAAACATATATTTAATGCTCAAATCTAAATATTTTAACACAACTGTATGGCTTCAATTAAAGATAAAATGTATGGTTGGTCATTTTGTTATAAAATGTATTGTTGGCCAATTAGTTATAAACTGTATTGGTAGTAATTCCACTGAAAATATATATTGTTGGTAATTCAGTAACCTTCTCTAGGTTACAATGTTTTGGCGACGAGGATGAGATAAAATGTAACCTTGGGAAGGTCACTGAAAAGAAAATCAAACGAAGTTTGACAATGAACGATAATACTTAGGACAAGAAAAACAAATATAAGAATCGCCAGCGGCCTGTAGAAGAAGTAGTCAACTGGTAGAAGTGAGCCAAGTTAATTCTAAAATGAATCTCCAACTGCATGATATCTTCCAAACGTCCTACGCGATCACATGTGGCGCAAGGCCGAATTAGATGTGGGGTATCCAAGGGCGTAGACTCAGTCAAAAATTCCCCGTAGACTCCGTATAAAACGGGGTCGTGTAGCTATTTCTTGAGACGAGATTCAGCCCTTCGACATAGCCTTATCTGTGGATCCTCTCTGTGTGGTCGCAGAGTGTTTGACAAACACAGCTGGAGACAAATCTCCGACTGCAGACTAACTACCAACCTCCCCACGTGATCAGATTTGGCACAAGGCTGAATTCAATATGGCGTATCTGATCCCGTAGGCTCGGCCAAAAATTCCCCATAGACCTCGTCTAAAACGAGGTTGTGCAACTGTGTCTCGAGACGAGAATCTTCCTTTCGACATAGCCTCGTCTGTGTATCGTCTCTGCCCAGAAGCAGGGAGTTTGACCAGCGCAGCTGGAGACGAATCTCTGACTACAGAACAACATAAAATATTTACTATTGTATTTATGTGTATAAGGAAGTAACCATTATCGACCGTAGGTATGATGCAATAATAACGTTTTGTTTTTATTTGGGGTGAGAGTCACTATTTTCCCATATCTGGGACACTAACAGGTACTACCACTTTAGTCCGCGCCCGTGTGGGTGTGCGTGCATGTGGGTGTTTATATTGTCGTTAAGTTTTCTGTAGACTTCATTTACATCAATATATACATATATGCAAAATATTATGCTTATATCAATATACGCAATTGCTTTTTTTATTTAATTTGTATATACAAATATTTAGCGAACTACCTAAAATGTTTCTAAACAGGAGCAATGCATATCTGTAAATAACTACCTGCTTTGAATACAGTGCTGCTTATATAGAACCGTTTTCGTGTTAGTTCTGTGTCTGTTTGTCCGTTACGTTCAGTCGAGAAACGGGTTCGCCATGCCCTGCAGCTAAAGACGCAAACTAAATAATCAATTAATGACAACATATATATCATGTCCACCATATTTGCCACTCTCTTAAAGCTTATCGGGAGCTGAGGTCAAAATGAACAGCATATACCAGTGTAATCAATATTTGATGCACAAACAAAAAAGGGGAAAAGAATTCTTTAATATTTCGATATTTATTGTCATCATCACCGGTGAAAAATCATGGCTACGAAGATGTAGAACATACCAGTCAAGTCTTTTCGCAAAATCCAAACATGCATGTACATGCAAACACACACAGATAAATAGACGCACGCTCCTGCGCTTACAAATGTGCACACACAGATCTATCGTTTTAAATGTCTATCTTCGTATGTATTTATTTAGATAGATATGAAAATCATGAGATGGATTCAATATCGTAACTTACTTCATATCAGGGGAAAATCTAAGAGCAACATGAGAGAGAAACCGTAAAAGCTTGCATGTAATTCGTGTCAAAGATTGAATTGTATCCTTCGGAAATTCCAAAGAATGATAGTAACACCTTGTCAACACCGAATATAACGTAAATCTACTTCGATGCTGTTGTGCAGTTGTAATTTCAATGAGGATCTCTAGACAGACTTCAAGTAGAACACCTGTATTTGTATCCTACAATACAATTGTATAAAGATAGTATATGTACTAATGGATATAGATAGATAGATAGATATGAACAGACTGAGATAGATAGATAGATAGATAGATAGATAGGTAGATAGATAGATAGATAGATAGATAGATAGATAGATAGATAGATAGATATGAACAGACTGAGATAGATAGATCGATAGATAGATAGGAACAGAGATAGATAGATAGATAGATAGATAGGTAGATAGATAGATAGATAGATAGATAGATAGATAGATAGATAGATAGATATGAACAGACAGAGATAGATAGATAGATAGATAGATAAATAGATAGATAGATAGATATGAACAGACTGAGATAGACAGAAAGATAGACAGGCAGATAGACAGGCAGATATATATAGATAGATAGACTAAGATAGACTGATCGATAGATAGATAGATAGATACATATATAGATAGATGTGAATATCATGAGATAGATATTTCCAGCATAAGATAGACAAGAAAGATAGACAGACAGACAGACAGACAGACAGCCAGATAAGAATAACATGAGAAAGACATTGGTAGCCTTATCTCTCTCTCTCTCTCTCTCTCTCTCTCTATATATATATATATATATATATATATATATATATATATATATATATATATATATATATATATACACACATACATATATATACATGTATATGTTTGTGTGTGTGTTATCATTTTATCATATACTTGCATACTTTGATTTTGTCGAAATTTTTGTGTTAGTGTTTAGAAACAACATTTTGTTTTAGATTGGGTAGATTTTTGAGGTGATGCCAATGTAAAAAAATTAGAAAAAAAATTTATATACAACCAATTTGACATAAACAAAAATAAAAACTTCATTCATTAATTTAATCTGATGCATCCTAATTAGAAACATATTTTGACACTGTGCAACATAATACAAGGTAGTCAATCGTTTCTGAATATTTGTGAAAAAACTGATTTTTCAGTACATGTGCTTAGTAATTTCTAGGTAACAAACATTAGTCCTGTGCAGCAAAATGAAACCTTTGGTTACAGCTTTTAATCCTGCAATACGTAACAAATGATATTTATTATTATTATTATTATTATTATTATTATTATTATTATTATTATTATTATTATTATTTCCTTTGATTTCTGGCGCATACTCATTTCTTTCTGGGTCCCAACCAAAGACCTAATGCCAGAAATGGCATCATGTCATTTTCCACTTAGCTTTTTTTGAGGAAAAGCAAACTAATAAAAAACTAAGAACACACATATTTTACAGAGATAAAGCCCTTCGTAAGTTTGTGGGCTGTACTTGTGAGTACATTTGTTTGTATTTCTATAAGGCATGGGCCACCAAGAATCCCTTCAATGAAGCTTTTGTAATCTTTTGAAATCAACGCGTCTCCAACTATTATTATTATTATTATTATTATTATTATTATTATTATTATTATTATTATTATTATTTTCCTCTGTTTAGTTTTGTATGTACTAACCCCAGACCTTAAACAAGGGTCAGAATATTTTTGCACCTATCATTCTAAATGCATAGTTCCCGTGTCTTTTTTAGTTGGAGAGAAGCGAATATTCAACATTTGTGCTGCAGTTACAAAACTAATTATTCCATAAATCTTTTGTCAAAAGTTCCAATAAAGTATTAAAAGACAATTCCTAAAATATTCATGTCTTTCAACACTTACTTTATCTACATAGTGAGAAATTTGCTTAAGATGTTTAAGGTGTTACTGAATGTGATTATCCGCTATTCACTTGTTTGAAGGCGACCAAGAATATGGGAAATATGTGACGTTATACAAAAACCATCATGCCATCCAGTAGGATATGGGTATACCACTGTAGGAATGGAAAGGGTGATTATCTTTCTTTCGGCAGGACGAATTTACGAGAATCACCTGACTGTTTGTGTTCGGCGTCACCTCGAGTGTGATGACTACTCGTGGAGTGATGTACACCTGTTGATGCAGAGACAAAGAGGAATTTAAAGAAGAGAGTCTACAGCTGCAAAAACGAATTAAAATCACATGCACCCAACAAGAGACTTTAAGGATACTATTAACCTGGCCGTTTAAGTCCGGGAAATATTACTGCTTGTTGTATTTACATGTGCTATGTTTCCTCTGTTTGGATTAAACAGTGTCAGGCATATACGTATTTTGTCATAATTGTATGGAAAAACTATTCTTTCCGTTCACCTTTTCTGGTTCTTCCTTCCACTGTATAAAACTGCTAGTATTTCATGGATGTACTAATACCTAATATGAGGATTGGAGAGTTGTGATAATCAAGTGAGTTATTCTGTCTATAATTACCCAATTACCAGGGACAGACACCACAAAAAATGTGCTCGATATGGTGAAAGGTTTTGTTAAAATCAGCGCATAAAGGTGCAGATAGTTTCCAATTAAAATACCTTCAATCTGGGTAACCCTCCGATTGAGGATGTTCCCAAGTACCTATTATTATTATTATTATTATTATTATTATTATTATTATTATTATAATTTCCTTTGATATCTGGCGTTTGCACATTTCTTTCCCGGTTCCACCCAGGAACCGAGGTTTAGAAATGGCATCATGACACTTTCCACTGACAAAAAAAAAAAAAATTACATAGATAAAACATTATTATTATTATTATTATTATTATTATTATTAATATTATTATTATTATTATTATTATTATTATTATTATTATTATTATTTCTTTTCAGTTTTACTGTATACTCATTTCTTTTCGGGTCCCGACCAGATACCTAAGATCAGAAACAGCATCATGACATTTTCTACTAAGCAATTTTGAAAAAAAAAATCACACATATTTTAAATAGTTAAAGCCTTTCGTAAGGTGAGGGCTGTACTCGTGAGAACAATTTTTTGTATTTCTTCAAGGCATGAGCTTCCAGGAATCCCTTCAGTGAGTCTATTGAAATCTTTTCCAATCAATCTGAGGGCTCCAACTACAACTGAAATTGTTGATTTTTTTATTTTTCCTTTTTTGTCTTTGCGCTTTCTAATGATGATGTCTTTGATTGTTCTGTCTGTGTGAATCCCGTAATGTCGTCATAGGTCATATCTCCCTAACCGGGTCTGGGTGGTGTTCATACCAATTTCTTACAGTATACTTTCCGTAAAAAAGCCGCATAACTTCCAGTTTTGATATTGGCCCACTCTGTCTTGCCGTGTTTTATATTCAGTGGGTACCAATACCGTGCAACCTGATACAAGATGATAAATTCTTTCTCGATATATATCACTGAATCTGAATTTTGAACTCACATAGCTTTTCAGTATAAGTTTTTGGTAATTTTTAATTAGCATGCATTGGCCCTATGCAGCAAGATAAAACCTACTGTTTCAGCTTTTAACCCAGCACTCCGTAGCCAGTGATCGGCACGGGTTTGTCTACAGCAACTTGTTTGGTTCTGTCAGAGTACTGACCGTGAAGTGGTCTATCTTGCCATCGTTTCTGTATCTTGTCGGTTGTATGTGCTTTTGCTTTCATTTTTTAAGTGTTTTGCTTCATCATTCAGTGCCTTACTTGTATTTTCTCTTTGAAACTGTTGTTATTATTAGTAGTATTAGTATCATTATTATTATTATTATTTTCAAGTAATTTAATGTCGTAATTTAAAATTCAGGAGCAGGTCGTATAAATGATGTTCTATGATTTCTTCATTCTACGAGAACAAAACATTTCTCATAAATGTGCATGTCAAAAACAGTGCTGGTCTTTGAAGTATCTCAATTCAAATTACCGCTCCAATAATAACGATATTATTATTATTATTATTATTATTATTATTATTATTATTGTTGTTGTTGTTGTTGTTGTTATTATTATTATTATTATTATTATTGTTGTTGTTGTTGTTGTTGTTGTTGATATTATTATTATTATTATTATTATTATTATTATTATTATTATTATTTTTTGTGTGTTATGTTTCCTGCTTTGTATCCTGTAGAGCCGGTCCAAACTATGGTCCTTAGGCCCTATAGAAGAATTGTCATTTAATTGATAGCACGTTTTATAGTATATAGGGCATTCCACGTAGGGGAATTTTCTGAGAAACTTCTATGCTAATGTTATCTTGGAACCTGTTAATAAAATTGTCCATTCCTTATCTCACAAGGCTCAGAGCTCCGATTATTATTATTATTATTATTATTATTATTATTATTATTATTATTATTATTATTGTCTTTGATTTCTGGCGTTTACACATTTCTTTCCGGGTCCCGCCGAGGGAGCTAAGGTTAGAAATGGCATCATGACACATTCCACTGACACACAAAAAAATTTAAATAGATAAAGCCCTGTAAAGTGTGGGCTGTACTTGTCAGAACAATTTTTTGTATCTCCTTGAGGCATGGACTTCCAGGAATCCCTTCAATTAGTCTACTGTAATCTTTTCCAACCTAGGGCTCCAACTACAACAGGGATTGTTGATGTTCCCATATGCCACATTTTCCATATTTCTATTTCAAGGTCCTTGTATTTTGACAGCTTCTTGAATATCTTCAAAGATACATTGCAGTCAGCAGGGACTGCCATATCAATAAGGAGGCACTTTTTTTCTTTGTGGTCTTTAATAACAATGTCTGGGCGGTTGCCTTTGATTGTTCTGTCAGTGTGTATTGTGTAGTCCCATTGAATTGTAACATTTCCTATCTCCGTAACCAAGTCTGGGTGGTGTTCATACCAGTTATTATTATTATTATTATTATTATTATTATTATTATGAATGTTAGTTGCATCATGGAACTTTTTTTCTAAATATATACATGAGACCATTCATATAGTCGATTGATTATAAATACATTAACACCAAAAATTAATGCAATGCATGTAAAAAGAAACAATAATACGTTGTATATTTTAGCAACGGATGCGTTCTTAAATTGGCAAGATTACTTTTCTTTATTAGCTTACTACTCATTCATTTAGCATTTGTTTTATTTTTCCATGATTAGCAATTGCCTTTATTAACGAACTAAATTTCTACTGGTGAGAAAATTTAACGAAGCATAAATTGTCCGACATATTCTCGCCGCTCAGACTGGAAGATCTTTATTAAAAAATAAATATGATGACAGCGATTGCAAACGATTAAAATTAAATCAGTCCTTACTGACAAAATATAATTGTATTACATAGTGATTCAAAAATTTACTCTTCTTTTTAGAGAAGTCGAAACGAAATTATAATTTCGATTTGTTCGCTATCATTATCACACATGATTGGAAACTTCCACAGATAATTGAAATAATAATAATTAGTCGAGATATGCTAAGAATGCTATTTTTTGTAGATGTGTTAACATTCATTGAATCACATGTGGAGGATTCTAAGCATGTTTTGAAAGAGGTAAAGACTGGGGAAAGCAGTTTGAAATCATACCTTTTCTGTTCGCATGAAAATTATTGATAACTTTTCCCTCTGCAACTTTTGCAAATTTAGAGGTGTGTTGTCTTCGATTGAAACGTCGATATTTTCCTGATTTCCAGCAACATTCCGAGAAAGAAAAACAATCAGAGAACCACAAAGAAAAAACAGACAATGTAATAGAATCAGGGAACTCATGTGCTTAACGCTTTTAATAATTTTTATTTTAATTATCTTTTTTTTTTATTTTGCTTACGAGAAGCTGAAATTTTCTCAAGTTCTACCCTAACGTCAAAAATGTTACTTTTGAATCTATTCCTGGTTAGGCTGAGATCTTTGTATCACTTACACATAAAGGTTTTTTTTCAATAAGTTGGGAAACCAGAATACATATAATCGGATGTTATTTTTTGTTTTTTTTTATGTATTTTATATCACATTTTCAGCCATCGCATTTTCAGCCATTGCATTTTCAGCCATTGCATTTTCAGCCATTTTCCTCAAATTTTCTTAAGATGTCTGGTATATTTTAGAATGTCAACATTCTATCTGAAAGTATATTCTCTTTCTCTCCCTCTCTCTCTCTCACCCCCACCCTTGGAAGTTGTACCTAGTGCCTTTCACTATCCTCTGAGAGAACATTTGCATGCGTGTGTTGAGCATCTTCACATTCTTGTGTACAGCTGTTTGAAACACGTCAAAGATTGCAGCAACCACACCGTGTTAATTATTTTTAAGAGTAGACAAGGAAATTTGTTGCAATGCATACTCGATGCTTAAAAGGTCATAGTTTGAAATTGTCTCGTTAGTAACGGTGAACAAGTGAAGAATTTTTGAATTTCTAATATTAGTTGGATTTTTTTTACTCAATATTGTAATCATAACGGTAATATTAGTTGTATCATTATATTAAAAAAAAAAGTATTTGGTATTTATTTATCGTGCCGACAGTGCTACTTTCACTTATTTATCAGAAGTTTCTATTAAAACAATGGTTCAAGAAAATAAGTTTCTTATATCCAATAACGATTCGAAGTTAGCTCTCCAATTTCCCATTTCGAGCCCCTAACCACCTACCAGCGTCAGATCAATTTGTTTTTACAGGAGAAACGGTGTTCTAAAAATATGAAAATTACTTAATATCGGAAAAAAAACACTTGGATTTTATAGGACACATAAGGAGGAAAGAGGGTTTGGAAAATTTAATACTATAAATTAAGACTCTAAATATGGCGAAATTTAATACTCACATGACGTATACGTAGAGAGGAAACGGCTGGCAATTTAGATAATGTGTACAGAAAATTATGGTACAGATTGAAACGTAGCTTATAGCGGCAAGAAAAAGGAAGTTGGGAAATAACCATGACTCCCAACCTCCTTAAAGGGAGAGGTAACATAAATAGGCACTCGTAGTAAGTGAAAGTATAAAGGGTAATCGAATATTAATGTGGATATCTTAATGTCATTGATGATTATGACTCTTCATAACTTCTACCCTTGTAGATTTTAGCAAAATTTGTTGTTTCTTCATTCCACACAATCCTGGCTCTGCCATCAATTTACACAGGTTCATTAGGTAGATTATTTAATGCTTTCTTCGATGTCCTGTGAATGTCAAATTCTCCAAGCCGTCTTTTCTCATTATGTGCCAATGAAATTTCAACTGTCCTTTTTAATCTTAATATAAGCATCGATTTTATTTTTATTTTTTCCTCGTTACTCACAAGTTGATTCCATGTAATTCTCAGTGTCTTTCTGTAGAACCATATTTTAGCAAACATACCATTTATTATTATTTATTATCAAACATACCATGTATTATTATTTAATATCAAACATACCATGTATTATTAATATTTATTATCAAACATACCATTTATTATTATTTATTATCAAACATACCATTTATTATAATTATTTATTATCAAGTATTATTATTTAAAAGATTTTTACACCAAAAATAGTTGGTATTAATCGTTTAGTAAAAAGCGTTAGGAAGTCTCTTCAAGATTGATAATTTCTGTCCTTATTTTTATTTTTTACGTAGCAAAATGTTTTCATATCTCCCTCGTTCATACAATTCTTCCAGAGAATTCTTAAGGGAGTTCGAGATTTTTCCACGTTGTCCACTGATGATGGGAACAAGTGTGTCTTTCATCGCTCACAAAAGCTTCATATTTCTCAAAATATTTCCCCATTTCTATATTATTTATTTTATTTTGCCTGCGGTCCGTTGAGTAGCTACGTCCACTGAGATATACTGTTTATTTACCATGATTCGATTTGGTCTCATACAAGAAGTGATTAATATATTCGATATATTAAGGAAAAGAGGAAAGATTATGTAACCCTTCTGCTATTGTAGTTGCAATGCAAAATCTGTGATTATTATCATTATTATTATCATTCTTATTATTAACATCATCATTATTATGACTATTTTTATTATTCAAAATTTCACACCTTTCGTGTTTCCCGCTAGAGACGAAGTAACGTTAATGTTTCTTCATCAGATCTATTATCAACTCTAATTTCCAGTCTTCTCTCTAGTATTTCTAAAAAGATACTTGTGCAATCATTATTGTTGGTACAAAAACGTCATTATTTATAAACGCTGCAAACATATGTTTGTAAGCAAAAAAAGTATATTGATTCGAGTTCAATACAGTTAAATAATAAAAGGTTGAGCCCTGAGTAATTTTCAGTTTGGGGACCTAATTGTAATGGTGACTGTTTCATTCAGACTAAAAACTGTTTAAATGTAAAATAACATTATGAAGAGTTGGTTTCATAGGACGATTTTCACCGCAAATAGCAGTGAAGTAACATGGATCTGCTCACAAAAAAACTGAAATATTGAGCTCCTTGAAAGAAAGGTAATATTGTTTGTTTAGTGGGACCGTCATAGTATTATACATTTCGTGTTCATAAAACGTATTTAAACAATAAATTGGACATTTATACGTCTAGCAGAAGAAACCTGACTTAAATGTTTCGTCGAAAAGCGCTATGCGTCCGTCGATGGGAGAAATGTATCTCTATGACAACGCAATACCGCTTACAAAAAGAATAACAGAAGAAAAACAAATTTCGGACACAGTTGCTCTATTCTTATACGCCTGCCATATTAAGCTGAACTTTTACCGCCTAAATAGTAACTTTTATAATCACTGCCAAACGTTATGATACAGAAAACTTAATCTAGTAAAAAAACTCGATGGAATAGTTTATGGAAAATGTTTTCATGTCAAATCCTTTTTTTACTCACAGTTATCAAATTCCTGTGCCATAGGCTGCAGAAAGACTTTTAAATCCATGGTCGATATATATTAGGTTGGTGCAAAAATAATGTCGTTTTTTGACGTATTTTCTTAACGACAAAAAAAAAAACATTATTTTTGCACCAACCTAATAATTGTATTAGCTATAATTGTGATTTCTATTTTGAGAAACGTCCTGGGTATGACAATAAACTACATCCGCGTCCTGGGTATGGCGATAAACACATTCGCGTCCCGGGTATGACGATAAACTACATCTAACAGTAAGGTCTCAGCTAAAGGTTTTGAAACAATAATGTTGCCAGCTATCCGTTTTTGAAACAATAATGTTGCCAGCTATCCGTTTTTGAAACCATAATGTTGCCAGCTATACGTTTTTGAAACCATAATGTTGCAAGCTATACGTTTTTGAAACAATGTTGCCAGCTATACGCTTTTTGTAAAAAATAATGTTGCCAGCTATATGTTTTAAAACCATAATGTTGCCAGCTATACGTTTTTTTATAAAAAAAAAACAAAAAAAAAAACAATGTTGCTAGTTGTGCGTTTTTGAAGCAATAATGTTGCCAGCTGTACGTTTTTGAAACAATGGTGTTGCCAATTATGCGTTTTTGACTTTTAAAGTCACTCAAAATCATTTCTGGCATAAAATGACCACTAAGGTTGAGATGCCGTTAAACAAAACAATCAATCAATCAATTATTTTGAGAATAAAGCTGATAAAGAAAAAAAGGAACCTTATGACTCATCCTAATACATCGACACGTTACATTCTTTATTTACATTATTCGGATATGTCGCCATATTTATTACAACGTTTCGGCTGTTGTACGATCCGGCCTTCTTCAGGTAGTTAGAATGTTGAACTGAACCCTTTATTTCGCTCACTGGAGTAGACTCACGTGCCATGTTTAATGGATATCAGTTATCTCCTGTTACTTTCCCTCTGAATGTTCTCCACTGTCTTAAGCGAGTATTGAACTCACATTCTTTGGGTTCTATCAATGATTCTAACCAACAACGTTATCAACTCTGCAATGTGTCCTTAAGGGAATCTGCATAGGAATTTCTGGGTATTATAAACCTAATGTCTTAACACGATTTTTTAACAGAGCTCATATTGCAATTTTTGTTATTATGCTTCTCTCTTATTACTGGTTCACATATTGTATTAATTTCTATGCTTGGTCGGCTCAGGAGATTTTTGTGGCGTAGCTTATGTGTTGATTCCTTAAGTTTACGAATTTTTCAATGGTGTTCTTTGTCTATGATCTCAACCTGATCCAACAGAGAGCGGTGATCTCCCTTCTCTCTCCATATGTGGTCTGCCACGCCTGATTTTTCCACTTGCCCTCGTGTTACAGCTTTCTGGTGTTCTTGAAGCCTTACCTTAAGGAGGCTGCCTGTCTCCCCTTTATATTTCTTTCCGCAGCTGCATGGGATAGCGCACACACAGTCTTTAGTCATGTTCTCCTCTCTGGGGGGTCTTACTCAGGAGTGATATCTGCGAAGTGTCGTCAAGCTTTTGAAAGTTATCCTGATGTTATATGGACCGCAGATCCTTTGTATTTTCTCTAATAACCACTTCACATAAGGCATGCAGACCGTTTTCTGAGTTTTGTTGTTCTCTTCTTGTACCCGCCTATCCCAGTTTTTTGGGGCTGCTGCCATGTACCCAGGGTAGTTGTTACTACTTGTTACTACTTATACTGATTAATTCTTTATCTAATGTCTCTGGATCGCCACCTATGACTTTTTCTCATGTAGTAAACAGTGAACGATTCCTTTCTTTATGCTGCATGGATAGTTGGAGTTGAAACTGAGGTACTGTCCGGTGAATGTCGGTTTACTGTATACGGATGTCTTGAACGCATGCTCTGTTCGAGATATTAGAACATCCAGGAATGGGAGTGTGCTGTTACTCTCTTTCTCCATTGTGAACTGTGTCGAAGGTCTTATTGAGTTCATATGGTCCAGTAGAATCTGCATATCTTCCTGATGTGGCCAGAGTATGAAGGTGTCATCTACGTACCTTAACCATATAGTTGGCTTTAGGGATATAGATTCTAATGCCATTTCCTCAAATATTCAGTGTATATATTCGCCATTGCTGGTGATAATGGCGAGCCTATTGCAAAGCCCTCACCCTGTCGATATATGTGTGATCCCATTCCAAAGTGTGTTGTTTGTGTACAGAAAGTCAACATCTCCATCAGATTAACAGGAGATAATTGATAACTTTCAGAGGGAAATTAACAGGGGATAACTGATAACTGACTTCCATTAGACATGGCACGTGGATCAGTCTACCCCAGTGAGCGAAATAAAGGATTTATTTCGACAATTCAACCACCTAAAGAAGGAGCGTACAACGGCCGAAACGTTGTGATAAATATGGCGACAAGGATGAGGAAAATAGTCCAAATAATGTAAATAATGTACATAATACCTCATCTCAGAAATATGGACAGATACGTTATATTATTTTAGTAATGATTACAAATAATGTATATATTAATATTTTAATGCATGCTGTTGAAGGTTATAAATTAAAAACAAAGTAGCGCAAGTAAAGTAAGGGCAATATATAAATTATTAGTCCACAGAATATGGCTACAACTAAGCTTATCTGCGGTATTGGAGAGGCTCATTAGCATGAATCGGTAGCGATCACGTAAATATAAAATCTGCCTTCATAAATTTGTTTGAGATATACTTATCACTTCTTCTATGTATCATGCCCCCTCATGAGTTAGGCGATCATGGCTCTTTACAACTTCTTATCCTTTGCGGCTTTTAACAAATGTTGCCATTAATGTTAACCTTACTCATCTATCCATTCAAGGTTTTTCTCCTGCTTTCAATCTTTCGTGTGAAACCAAATTTTCCAAGCCCTCTTTTCTTATTATGTACTATAGAAATATCATCTGTCTTTTCCTGAAGTATCGTTTTTTTCCCATTTTCTATAGTGTCTTGTTTTTGCTCATATGTTCAGTCTATGATATTCTTTGCATACGTCTGTAGAAACACGTTCCTATTCCTTCAAGTCACCTCTTCATTTGCAAGGAGATTGTCCAGCATTAACTGCCATATAAAAGACTGATATTACATAATAATTCAGCATTCTTTCATTTGTTTCTAATAGATTTTTATGTTTTTTAATAAAGGGTGTTTCATTAAGACGGATCAAAATCAGCATAAATAAATCTGTGTTAATTGTAAAAATTTATTTATCTAGTGGATCATGTAATTTAAGTCATGGCAATTATGTGTGAAATAATATCACCCAAATGTCCGCCAAGGCTTCGGCGTCACACCACCACTCGATGGTCAAAATTTTCGATGACGTCTCTGCATAGTTGCTCCTCGATTTCACCAATATGCTTATTATCTCAGCCTTCAG
Source organism: Acanthosepion lycidas (assembly GCA_963932145.1). Classification (NCBI taxonomy): domain Eukaryota; kingdom Metazoa; phylum Mollusca; class Cephalopoda; order Sepiida; family Sepiidae; genus Acanthosepion; species Acanthosepion lycidas. The sequence goes on from OZ010579.1 coordinate 124,635,175, forward strand.
CTGCTGAATTATTGTTGGATTGTTGACATAGAGTTTACTTTTCAGATGACCACAAAGGAAGAAATCTAATGGTTTCATGATCATGATGGCCAATTGACTTCGCTGTTTCCAGAGATGATACGACCTGGAAACTTGTCATTCCATTTCTGTTTGAACGTCCATTTTCATAATAAGCTTCGATAACTTTGTTTGATTCTTAATCTTTCCATGTTGAAATTGCTAACGTATTGTTAAATCTGAAAGAAAAAGAAAAAAAATCATTAGACACTTAAACTTAATTCTCATTTAAAATCTGTCCAAGTTAGTGGAACACACTTTACCAATATATAAATATGCGCTAGTGTTTCATTTCTTTTGCCTAGAAACAGAAATTGTCATGGAATAATTCATGATGAGAATGAATTATTATGTTGCCAGACTTGATTAATAAATCCTGTCTCTGATATGAAGACTTGCATAAATATGTAATTTTACTGAATAACACTCACTGGTAAACAATACTCAATTTCCGAATATATTGTTAGCAAGATGCAAAAGTATGCACCAGCGCGCATATAACGTTTTTAACTAAATTTTAAAGAAAGGATGTTATGAAAAAAGACCAAATGTTTCGTATGTGAAACAATTCTATGTTAATTTCTGGACATCGTTCGAATTCCAGTCGAGTTCCTTACATTCACTTACGCGCCAATAGCATTGGAAAATGTACGGATTCATCTCTTTCCCCAAATATGGGCAAAAAGCGGGACAGACGCTAGAATTGCTTGCTGGTCTAGAAGAAGGAAACCGCTAAATTCAAACTAGCCTAGTGTGGATTTGGTTCCTATCAGTCTACCTTGAACTAGACACACTACACATATGGTGTGTCTACGACCCTAATGTTTTTCCCAGACTTATGTCCCTGCTCCAACTTTTGAAGGGTACGTAGTTTAAGTATCCTTCTTTGAACATATGATCGTCTTATCGCAATATGTCAGGGACACTCCCCACTGCTTCGTAGTTTATATAAATTGCTATCATGTGGTTGTCTTGTGCGTGTTTGTGTATTGGCGTGTTCATGTGCGTGAGAGCGTGTGTGGGCGTATCTGGATATCAGTTCAGTTTTAGTTCAAATCAGTTGAATTTATCTCAGTCAACATCTTTTGAGGCCCGATTCTTCGCATGGTGACTATGAATTTACCTTCTAGGTTAAACCTCATCTTTTGATATTTTGTGATGTCACAGAGTGAAGACCTTAATGCAATTTCTCTCTAGGTGAACCCAATATATTTTGGATCGCAACTGATAATTTTTCTTAGATGGAGATTAACTTTGATTCAGAATTCAGGTATTGAGAACGTATGACTAAAATATTCTAAAGAAACATTTGACAGATAAAAGGAAGTTCAAAATTCGTATCTGGTTCATTTCGTAAACACACGCAGAAAAATTGGTCGGCATTTACCACTTTAGAGTACTTCATAAAATATATATTTAGATACATTAGCACGAAAATGAAATGAGGTACAGATGATTTTAGACGATGGATGCTTCAAACATCTGTGTGCAGCAACGTCTAAAATTTACGCCCTGCCATTTCTATCTGCTAAAGGTTTCGGTACACACAATAAAAATCGAATATTTGTTGTAAAGTAGGACTCAGCGTACTTACTGCTCTTTCCTACTACCCTGACAGTGGACTGTTCCTACTAATAAATATGGCAAGTAGTCACATTAGCGTAGGATTTGAGTAGCACATTCTTTTTCGTTCTATGTATGATTATTTAATAAATCTCTTCTTTTTTTCCTCTACCTAGTTTTCTGGTCATTCGATACTCTGTCTATGACTTTTCTAATTCTCGACTATTTTGAACAAAGAAAAAAATGGAAACAATCTCTAAGTGTAATATGGAGGTACCTTATGGGAGAATCATCTCCAGGAGCTAAAGTTATATAACAAAGCACTGATTTCAAATGTCCAAATATTTATGTTCTTTTAATCCTATGTGACAATTTGTCGTGAAGCCAGCACTTACTGTTTTGATGAAAATTTCAATTTAGACATTTTTACTCAACAGTAGATCACTCAACACAGATATGGATTTATTGTCTATCTGTAAATTTACTTTGATACATTCATAGTATACATCATTTTAGTATCCTTATCAAACTTTCTAACGAAACATTCCAGTTTATTAATACTTGATTTAATTCTTAGAATGTGTTTGGCGCTATTCTCTTCCACCATCGGATTTCTGTGTTAGAATTTCCGTCTTCAAAATCTTCCATAACAGTTAAATTTCTGTATTTACATTAACTTCTAATTCTTAGCTCACATTTTAGTTTATTCCTTTTGTTAACAATTACAATATCCTTTCTTTTTACAACTGAAAATTTTTTCTCGCTTCATTTTTTTCATGTCTTAAGATGGTAGAAAGTCTCTACTAAAACATCAGATTGTTCTACGCCAACATCTTTTAATATTTCATTCTTGATTTTAAAAGACGAAATATGGGTGCACTATTTGCTTATTACAGACTTTACAAACACACAAATACATAAAATATAGTTCTCATGAGCTGTAAAATATATAGCATACAATGGCTTACATAAGCATTTCCAACCAGACCAAGTTTGAAAACAGTTATATCGCACCATTTATTTTTTGTCTGTGTTTACTGTTGTGGTAAACCCTCCTACAGTAGAATTAACTCTTCCTCCTCTCCTAAATACTCACTATGAAGAGTCGGCTGGGGAGCGTAGACGCAGTGTTAACCTACCGTCTGGACGTACACCTCTATCTGCTTATTACTAACACTCTTGCTTTGTATATACCTGTTATTTCAATACACTTGTTCAACCTACCTTCGTCTTCCATGTCTTTCTTTCTGGCCTCTAAACAGGCCACAACCATTACTATTAATATTGATATACGAATCAATATCGAATATATTCACAAACCTGAAAAATTTAGGTATATTTACCCGGCATCCCCACCAAAGTTGGATGCGATACAAGGCAGTTTTAATGCGGTTATACTTTTTATAAAACAAGGACAAAAAATGTTTTTTTTGCCCAGCCCACACAAACACTGTCACACTGATATCGGTATTACAACAATCTGACCTCTTTAGTGTAATGAGGAAGGTGCTGTAACAGGGTTGGAATCCTCAGAGCTGAAGAAATTATAAAATAGAATGTAAGAAAAATAGAATGCAAGAGAAAGAGAATGTAAGAAAAAGAGAATGTAAGAAAAAGAGACTGTAAGAAAAAGAGAATGTAAGAAAGAGAGACTGTAAGAAAAAGAGAATGTAAGAAAAAGAGAATGTAAGAAAAAGAGAATATAAGAAAAAGAGACTGTAAGAAAAAGAGAATATAAGAAAAAGAGACTGTAAGAAAAAGAGAATGTAAGAAAAAGAGAATGTAAGAGAAAGAGAATATAAGAAAAAGAGAATGTAAGAGAAAGAGAATGTAAGAGAAAGAGAATATAAGAAAAAGAGAATGTAAGAAAAAGAGAATGTAAGAAAAAGAGAATGTAAGAGAAAGAGACTGTAAGAAAAAGAGAATGTAAGAAAGAGAGACTGTAAGAAAAAGAGAATGTAAGAAAAAGAGAATGTAAGAAAAAGAGAATATAAGAAAAAGAGACTGTAAGAAAAAGAGAATATAAGAAAAAGAGACTGTAAGAAAAAGAGAATGTAAGAAAAAGAGAATGTAAGAGAAAGAGAATATAAGAAAAAGAGAATGTAAGAGAAAGAGAATGTAAGAGAAAGAGAATATAAGAAAAAGAGAATGTAAGAAAAAGAGACTGTAAGAAAAAGAAAATGTAAGAAAAAGAGACTGTATGAAAAGTGAATGTAAGAAAAAGAGACTGTAAGAAAAAGAGAATGTAAGAAAAAGAGACTGTAAGAAAAAGAAAATGTAAGAAAAAGAGACTGTAAGAAAAAGTGAATGTAAGAAAAAGAGACTGTAAGAAAAAGAGAATGTAAGAAAAAGAGAATGTAAGAAAGAGAATGTAAAAAAGGAGAATGTAAGAGAAAGAGAATGTAAGTGAATGTGAATATAAGAAAGAGAGAATGTAAAAAAAGAGCATGTACGAAGGAGAAGACATTGTGGAGAGCCATCATCGCCTACTTACTGAAGGCACATGACACATGAAGAAGAAGAACTAGGAAAACAAAAAACAAAATTAGAATCACATTTAAAATGAGGATAATTAAGGCTCTGCATGCAGCATTGGGGGCGGTAACCACACCGCAGTAAACCCTCCACATCAATAGTTTACGGTCCAGGTTTTATTTCCTGCAGTGAATAAAAATCATATGTTTACTCATCAACAGATTGCATTCAAAATGGCATCATGGCTCTTTGAGACAAGACATATTTAAGTAAAACCGCAATTCTAACTTTCGCTACAAATCATCTTCTGATTAGCGACAAGATCAATTTAGACAAACAAATGACCACATCTATATTGCATGAGCGCGTGTTTACGTGGATAGAGTTGGAGTTACAACCATGAACCCGAGTGGAAATCTCACGATGCCTATGTTTATAAGGGAGATTACGTCTTGATAATATCAGTCAGCAGAGACGCTCTCAGACGGCTGCAGTTTTACCCAGGCCTTGTGAGTGAAATTAGCATATGTACGGTATAAGACGTTGGTTTTGCTAGCATGAAGTCACAAGTAATCTTAAACAAATCTTTGATCTTATTAGCCATATTCATGTACTGATCAATCCAAATTCTACTTTATCTCCCAGACAGTAACTAGTAGCTAATCAGCATTTGTATTCATAAATGTGTCGTATATTTACTGTACTCTACATGCTTCTGGAATAGAAATACTGGGAAACGAACTGGCACACATTACATTTTTTATATATATATATATATATATATATATATATATGGGAATAGTATTTGCTTTGGCTTTTACACTTTGAAAATCAGCAATTGAAACCCCACCTTTGTATAGATCTCGAAATATCTAATTTTACAAGCAAGTCAGCGGCCTTATTCGATAAGAACGTTTTATTTACGCCAAGAATATTTGCAAGATTGAAAAACGTCAAATGAATCTCAGGGAAAACATAAAATCCGAAAAGGAAGAATGCGGAGACAGGCTTTTATTATTTATATCTTGATTGAGTCGAAAATTATTTCACTAAAAATGCGACGGTCGTCTGCATATTAGGATGGAAAACAAAAAAAAAAAGAAAACATTTATTTTTAAGAGAAAAAGAAACCTGAATAAAAATGATGGAAAAGATTAGGAGAAAATGAAAGTAAAGGGAGATGAAAAAAAAATTAATCGAAAAATAAAGAAAAATAAAATCAAAATGGAAATAAAGAGTCGAGATAAAAAAAAAGAGAACGTGCAGAAAAAGAAAGAAGGAAGGAAACAAAGAAAAATAAAAAAGGGATTCAAAGAAGCGTGGAATAGAATGTAAGAAAAAGAGAAAGTAAGAGAAAGATCATGTAAGAGAAAGAGCATGTAAGAGAAAGAGAATGAAAGACAGAGAGAAGGTAAGAGAAAGAGAAAGTAAGAGAAAGAAAATGTAAGAAAAAGAGAATGTAAGAGAAAGAGAATGTAAGAGTAAGAGAATATAAGAAAGACAAAATGTAAGAGAAAGAGAATGTAAGAAAAAGAGAATGTAAGAAAAAGAGAATGTAAGAGAAAGATAATGAAAGAGAAAGTGAATATAAGAGAAAGTGAATATAAGAAAAAGAGAATGTAAAAAAAGAGCGTGTACGGAGTCGAAGACATTGTGGAGAGCCATCATCGCCTACTTACTGAAGGCACATGAGACATAAAGAAGATCGAAGTTGAGAAATCAGAAAACAAAATTAGTATCACCGAGACAAAATATAAAAAAAAAAATCAGGAAGTTGTGGGGAGCGATGATCGCCCAGGCCATGCAATGACATGGAATATGAAAGGAGAAGAAATCATTAATATTCCTTGATACGAGTTGGAACGAGTGAAAATGTTATCGATTCGGCCATGTACAAAATAAATAATAAAGTGGGAGGAGAAAAAATTACAACCCGCAACACCATAAAAAGTGACACCGTTTCCGTCTGAGTGAACATAAAACAGTACACAACGCGTACACACAAACACACACACACAAGCAAATATATACACGCTTACGCACTCATACAGAAATCTACTCACATGCAAACACACGTATATACAATCATTCACACGTGCTTATCATACATACACAGGTACACACTAAAATGTACGCAATCATACGTACTCTTCACTGTAGCCATTAGCAACCGTATACATACAGACACAAAGTGACAAACACACACAGGGAATCATAGCGTTTACACAGAAATGGATAGTGATTAATACAGGCATAGAGGCGAACACACGCTTAGATACATGCATACACAGTCTCATACCTGCATAGACTCCAAACACAAACACAGGCATACATACATACATACATACATACATACATACATACATACACGAGGCACTAGTTAATTCTATTTGAAAATGTAATCACACATTTGCTGAGTCACTGAATCAATGGTTCGCATGAAAACAGAAGTTGTAAAAATATAACAACCAAATGTATACATTGAGGGTTGAGGCTTACTATAGGAAACCTTCCAGCGCGGACGAAGCCTGATTGGAGACCCCGGGCCGTGCTTTGCGACCATTCATATCTTATTTTTTTATCTACCTTCATTCAGATACACTACAAATTAAACTAAGGACAACTGATTATCAAAGGATTAAAAAATATTTTTTTATAGCATTTGACGTCATACTGGAATTTTTTTGTCCAAATCCGTGAATTTCTTTTGCCCATGCAAAGTCTCTACAAAGCACTATCTAAAATATACTATTTTGAATCCATAATGTTGAATGTGATGAATTATTCAACTTTCAACAAGAAAAATCTCAATTTGTTGTTAAAAACTACCGTAAAACATTGTTGATTTCTTTAAAATGGAATTATCAAATTTGTATTTACAAATCGCGACATCTATCAGAGATGAAATTTAAATTTTTGTAATTGTATTATTCCAAAATTGTACTTCAGCAGCAAATAGCTATTCATATCGACAACTGAACATAAATAGTTATTAATTAAAAAAAAGTAGTAATTTATTTATAATATTATTATCCATAACAACATGTACAAGATATAAATACATAAAAAATGAGACTTATTTACATTATTTGGACTATTGTCCTCATCTTTGTCGCTACATTTATTATAACGTTTTGACCGTTGTACACTCAGGACTTCTTCAAGTTGTTGGAATGTCGAACTTAACCCTTTATTTGGCTCACTGAGGTAGACTGTTCTAGTTCCACGTGCTATGTTTAATTTCCTTGTTAATTTCCTTCTCCAAGTTCTTGGTTTTTTGCAGAACCAACTACAATTTTTGAAGAGCCGAATACAAGTTTTGAATTCAAAGTGATCCTTCTCCTAGACCAGATGGCATCCAAAACTAGAGAACCCAGTCTATCCTGCTATTTGCCCATAAATGGGGAGGGGAGGAGATGAGGCACGGTGGAGTAGCGGCTGGGATTGAGGAATCGAAAACCCAAGTTCGAATTCCAGTCGAATCCGTTAGATTCACTTACGTGAGTATACCGTTGGGAAATTTATGAATCACCTATCTATCTATCTATCTATCTATCTATCTATCTAATGCATTCTTGATTCTTATCACAATGCCCTTTTTATCTATCCCTCTATCTAGCTAGGTAGGTAGCTATTGTATATGTGTGTATATATGTATGAGCATATATCATAAATGATTGATTTGAAATCTAAATACGACATTTTTTTATTTTCCTTTTAGTTTCGTTCGAAACGCCAACAATAAGAATAAAAAATATCCTAAAAAGGAAATAGATAATTAAATATTTAAAAATAAAAAATGTAAAAGGCGGGAAATGTAAATAAAAAAACAAACAACAAAAACATATGAAGCGAAACGCCAATTGGTTTTCGGGAATTTCATCTCATAAACACACACACAAGCGCGTCTGTTAAAATCTAAAATCGATGTCTTGCTATCTATCTATCTAGCTAGCTAGCTCGCGATCTCTCTCTCTGTCTCTCTCTGTCTCTGTCTCTCTCTCTCTATCTATCTATCTATCTATCTATCTATCTATCTATCTCACTATATCTATATATGTGTGTGTATGTGTTTGTACTTATATATACACTAGACGAATTACCCGCACTTTGCTGCGTGTGATATATTTTTTGTAAGAAAATGATGATTGATATTAAATCATTGATATGTTTTTTGGAGATATATTTTTTGGCGAAAAATGATGCATTTCAGTTTTACTAAATGATCTTACCTATGTGACCTCCATCTTCTGGCTTTCTCCTTCTCTATTTTGAAAGTAGGGGGGTAATTCTATTCTTCAAATTTAAATTTAAATTAAATGAAAGGGAAAAAATTTTCAGTCGGGGGAGTTGTGTAAAAACAGTTTGATTTGATCTGGATATTAAAAATTATATTAATATCAAAGGGTAAAAAAAAAACATCATTTGGGAACGTGTGCCTCCAGCCCCCGATATCCACTTTGATCAAAATGAAATATACTTATTCAAGTACCCTAGGTCATGAGTTTATGAATATATGTGATTATTGAGGTCTATTTACAAAACGTTTGGAACCGCGCAATAAGAAATAGACACCCTACAACTTATATATATATATATATATATATATATATATATATATATATATATATATATATATATATATATATATATATATATATATATATATATATATATATGTATGTATACATAGATAGATAGATATTACTACTATTAATAAAAATAAATTATGGTCTTTAAAATGAGTATTTATTATTATAAAATTTAGCTTTGTAATTACACAGCGAACCCCGTTTTATTACCCCCAACCCTCACTGTGCGCTATTTAATATCTATCTAATCAATCAATCAAGAGATAGATAGATAGATAGATATAGAATACAATAACGCCGTTTTGACATATGAAGACCTATCTTGCTACATATTCAACAGAAATGGAAATGCATTGAACAAGAGCTCTTCATTTCAAGGTTTGTCAGCTGTGTGGGACCGCCTGGGGCATATCCTGTCACACACATCATTGTCGTTCGTTATGAAACGCATTATCCACCGGTTTAAGGTCAGAAAGAGACGATTAATGACTGAGGGTATAACTTTTTTCCACATGGAGTAATTCAGTGACAAAACCTCAGATTCCTGCAAAATTTTATATCTGAAGACATTTTGCCTAATTGTAGATCAGCTGTTATTTGTAATAATGATAAAAAGAAATAAAAATAGAATTAATGCCTGGAAGAGCAAATGCAAACTCTACTAGCACATCATTTTCAAAGGTGATATTAGTGTACACACACACACACATTTATATATATATATATATATAGAGAGAGAGATATATACAGATAGAGCAATGAGTCTAGAAGAATCCTCAACAGAATGCAAAAAGCACAAAACGGCCGTTTCGATCTATCAGGGACACAACAGCAATGCGCATCCACTACCGAGAATCGAACCCGGATCGTTTCGATACACTGCAAACGTCATGCAAACTGTACCACTGGACGCGATGACGCA